>CAXARB010000299.1:0-205000 GCA_963971165.1 Philopedon plagiatum
TACTCTTATTAATAAATTACCAGTAGAGCTCCATATTCCTTCTTATAACTTTTGTGGGCCTGGTACAAAGTTAAATAAAAGGCTTGCCCGAGGTGATAAGGGAATTAATTTATTAGACGAAGCTTGCAAAGAGCACGATATAGCATATTCGGTATATTCCGATTTAAAAAACAGAAACGAGGCAGATAAAGTATTAGCTAAAAAGGCATTTAATAGATTTAAAGCTTCAGATTCAAATCTAGCCGAAAAACTGTCATCCTTGGCTGTGGCCGGAATCATGAAAGCAAAAACAAAACTCGGTATGGGAATAAGAAAAAGAAAACAAAAACGCAAGAAAGGAGGTCAAATATCCTTTAACCAAGGTGTAAGAAAAGCACGTGAAGAGCTGGTTGGAAAAAAGTTTGCTAATATAAGGAATGCTGCCAGCATAGCTTTATCATCGATTAAAAAATTAAAAATAAAAGAACCTAAATAAAGAATTATTCCAATTCCAAAAACTGGTGGAATTTTACCTTTAATACCTATTTTTGCTGGTTTATCTGCTCTAGGAGCCCTAAGCGGGGCATTGCGCAAGCAGTAAATTCAGCTAAAAACGCGCAAAAAAAATTAGAAGAACAAACAAGACACAACAAAGAAATGGAAAAAATATCAATTGGAAAAGGTCTTTATTTAAAACCATATAAGCAAGGGTGTGGTCTATATTTAAAACCATATTCAAAAAACTGTTAAATTTGCTACCTCGCCGACCTTTGACAAATATAGATTTATTAAAGTATGCGAAAATATTAAAGTTGCCACATTTTAGAGGTGTCTTTATGAGAAATAAGTTACCCAAAAAAATAAAAAAATATGAAACAGGTATTATAAATTTAGATGACGATATGGGGGAAGGCACTCACTGGACAGCGTATGTTAAAAATAATAATAACATAATTTACTTTGATAGTTTTGGAAATTTAGGACCACCAAATGAAGTTATAACTTATTTCTATAGCGATGGTAACAACAACAATATTAAATATAACTATGATAAATATCAATCTTTTAATACCTCAACTTGTGGACAGTTATCATTACAGTTTATTTATAATAATGCGTAATTGTGTTTCCATTTTATTCTTATTACGACCATCATGTCGTTTACTATAGCTCTTTCCGCAAATTCAGCTATACTTCAAGCAGATTTCCATCCACCTATTTACTTAGATCCTAACACTTCCTACGTTGTAGGACTTACCAACTTTCAAACTTTTAATGCAATACCAAATATTGATAAAAGCAATAATAAAGTATATTTTGGAAAAAATAATGAATTTTTAACAATTCCTACGGGAAGTTATGTAATGGACGATGTTAATAAATATTTACAGACTGAATTCCAAAAAAGAAATATTTCGTTTCACCTCTATGCAAATAACAACACATTAAAATCAACAATAAAGTCTACTACAGATATTATTTTTAAAGATGGAACAATAGGAAAACTTTTGGGTTTTAATAATGGGATAATATCTGGTGATGGAGTTCCAAGAACATCGCAAAATCCAGCAGAGATTATAAAAGTTAATTCTTTATGCATAGACTGCAGTATCGCAGAAGGTTCCTATCTGAACGGAAAGGCAGTACACATTATTCATCAGTTTTTCCCTAATGTTAGCCCTGGATTTAAAATAATAGAAAGTCCCCAAAATATTATTTATTTTCCTGTTACAGTAAAAGTAATAGATAAAATAACAATAAAGGTAATAGACCAAGATTTAAATATTGTTGATTTTCGAAACGAAACTTGTTCAGCCCTATAAAAGACTATTTTAAATTTAGTTAAATAAATCAACTCTGCCTTAAGGAAGAGAGCGCGCCAAAGAGCAAGAGAGAAAAAGATCAGTTTTTGTTTTTAAGTTTGTTGTTGATAGTTACGAGAGAACATGTCGTTCTTGTCAGTTTTTATAATTATTTTAAAATAAATCACATTTCAAGCAATAAGTTAGTGTTATTGCAAATCTTCATACAGTCCACAAGTTAGTGCGTATCCATATACATGGTCCAATCGAGCCGATGTGATTTATTTACGAAAATTTTCAAATAAATTTGAAAAACTTCAAAACCATTTTGCCAACGTCAAGCCACGACGTTTCCAAGTCAGTGACGACGATCACCTGTTAGAAAGGACCTTCGCTGGTGACATCCAGGCCGGATCCATCTGTGAGTTCATTCCAATTTGATTTGCTAGACTTAACTAAGACCTGACACGGTTCGCTTACCCATTTTTTCTTGATTATTACTAGGCGTAGTAAAATGTCGGAAGATTTAAATAAACTTAAGTTTAAAAGGGGCCAGTTAAAAGGCATTTTAACTAGATTCAAAACGTTTCTTGACACTCTTGACACTGAAAACCTTGATCAGGTCAAAGTTACGCAAGTTAGTGCTAGGTTAGAAAAAGTTCAACCAATATTTGACGAGTTTTTACAATGTCAGAATGAAATTGAATTGCTTAGTCAGTCTGGCGAAGACACTCGTACAGATAGTACTGATTTGGTCACTTTTGAGAATGATTATTTTGATTTAATTTCAAAAGCCTCTGTTGTAGTTTCAAATTTTGAGGCAAAGCAAAATCGCTCTGACAATGTTTCGATCGCTGAAAGTACTGCTTCTTTAAGAAATGTTCAAGGGTGTACCTTTTCGATAAAGCTTCCCGAGATGAAACTACCCAAATTTTCAGGTTCTTATGATAAGTGGTTGGAGTTTAGAGATGCATTTGTTTCCATGATTGATAAAAATGAATCTTTAGATTCTATACAAAAATTTTATTATTTGCGGGCTCATCTTGAGGGAGAGGCTGCGCAAATGATAGAATCAATAACAGTTACTGCACAAAATTATGACGTAGCCTTTTCGCTACTCAAGCAAAGATATGAGAATAATCGTTTGATCATATTTAATTATGTTAAGGCTTTATTTGAAGCTCCAGCAGTGACTAAAGAATCATATACGGATTTACGTAACCTTTTCGATACCTTCAACAAAAACTTGCGTAGTTTACAGGTTCTAGGTCAAGCCACTGACGAATGGTCGATTATGTTGATCTATCTAATTACTAGTAAATTCGATAATCGTACCAGACGTGATTGGGAAGCACATAAGTTCAATGGTGACTTGCCCACTTTGGACGATATTAATGAATTTTTAAAAGGAAAATGCGAATTACTAGAAAAGCTAGAAATCGCTAAAATTAACAGTAGTACCACTAAGCCTCCGTGGTCTCATTATAAGAATAGACCTGTTAATGCATTGATTTCATCTCAAAGCAACAAATTTTCTTGTTTTTACTGTAAGAATTATCATTCGATTTTTAAATGTATTTCGTTCGCAAAATTAGACATCAATAAAAGAAATAATGAAGCAAAAAGATTAAAGTTGTGCTTAAACTGTCTTAATCCTAATCACTCGGTTAAGGAATGTCCAAAGGCTCCATGCCAAAAATGCTCAAGACACATTAACTCACTTTTACATATTGACGGACATTCAAACACGGATAATAATCAGTCTAGTATACTTAGGCCACCATCTCAGCAGCAAGGGGCAAAAGCTGGCGACGCTGCATCTGACGTTGCAAACAGGCACGCGGCCACCATCACACCATCGTGTGAGCGAGAGAGTACACAAAATCGCTTAAGCAATGAATTAGACAAAGACGCGTCGATAATAGCATCGTCTTCGCAATCCGCGTTGTTAGGTCAGGCAAATAAATATGCTTTATTGTCCACCGCCGAAGTTTTAGTTAGAAACAAACAAAATGATGTTTTTAAAGCAAGAATTTTATTAGATCCTGGGTCGCAATCTAATTTTATAACGGAGAACTTTGCTAATAACATTGGTGCATCCAAGCAAAGAGTGAATATTTCTATAACTGGTGTAGGAAATGAAACTATTTTGACTAATTATAAAACAAATGTACAAATAAAATCACGCAATGGCGGTTTTTCGAGGGAAATTACTTGTGTAATTTTACCAAAAATCACTCAGCCTATGCCAATGCACAGTTTTGATCCTAGTTTGATTAATATACCGGGCGATATTAAACTCGCCGACCCAGAATTTAATATTAAAGGAGAAATAGATATGTTAGTCGGAGTCAACATATTCTATGACGTTCTTTTGATGAACCAAATTAAGTTAAATACAAATTTAGTGTTACAGTCAACCAAATTGGGTTGGATTGTGGCAGGTGAAATAAGTAACTTTTCTTCAAGTAATAATAAATTATATTCGTATCATTGTTCTCAGCAAATTGACGAAGAAATTAATAAAAATCTTTTGCGTTTTTGGGAGGTCGAAGAATGCGACAGTGTTGTCAAATACGACGATATTTGTGAGACACATTTTAAGGAAAATTATACACGAAATACAGAGGGACGTTTTGTCGTGAAAATTCCCTTTAAGGAAAATAAAAATTTGTTAGGAGATTCGAAACAAAATGCTTTAAAGTGTTTTGATTATTTAGAGCGACGCCTCTCAAAAAATAGTGAATTAAAACAACAATATACCGAGTTTATGAGGGAGTACAAAGAATCAGGACACATGTCCTTATTAACTGACAATATTGAGCAACTTTCGGATGGTAATGCCGACGCTTATTATTTAAGTCATCACGCGGTTATTAAGACTAATAGTCTCACCACTCGTTGTCGCGTTGTTTTTAATGGATCCGCCTCCACAGATAGTGGCTTATCGTTGAATGATATTCAATATGCGGGACCTACGATACAAACCGACTTATTATCTATTATTTTAAATTTTCGAAAACACGCATATGTTTTAAATGCGGACATTTCAAAAATGTACCGCCAGGTAATCATTGACAAACCAGATCGAAAATATCAGCGCATATTTTGGAGAAACGATCCGTCAGAAAAGTTACGGTGTTATGAACTTAACGTAGTAACTTACGGCTTAGCATCATCCCCTTACCTAGCAACACGATGTTTGATGCAACTTTCCTTAGACAATGAAGAGTTGTATCCGTTGGCTAGCAATGTCATTAAAAATTGTTTTTATGTAGACGACCTACTTACGGGATCGGATTCTGAGACTGAATTGTTACAAATACAAAAAGAGGTTAGTAAAATTCTGAAAGGCGCAGGTTTCGAGTTGCGTAAATACTTGTCAAATAAACCGGAACTATTTGAGCAGTTTGATGTCAATACTTCATTAGAAGCGAATATTTTGCATCTTGGGGAAAATGAGAGTAATAAAACATTAGGAGTTTATTGGAACGCGCATAATGACACTATTGAATACCATGTTCAAAATTTCTCCAATTTTTCCAAGATAACTAAAAGATCCATACTGTCTATTACTAGCAACATATTTGACATTTTAGGTTTATTGGGGCCAATTATAATCCGAGCAAAAATTATATTGCAAATGTTGTGGAAAAATAAACTTTCTTGGGACGAAGACATATCGGGCGATCTTCGTAATAACTGGATTTTATTTTGCAAGGATTTATTACACATTAACAAAATAAAAATACCGAGACACGTGCTGTGCAGCAACCCTAGTTACGTTGAAATGCATACTTTTTCAGATGCGTCAGAGATTGCGTATGGCGCATGCGTATATATACGGTGCAAAATTAAAGAATTTGAATTTTCCTGTAGGCTATTAACAGCTAAAAGTAAAGTAGCTCCTGTGCGTCCTGTAACATTGCCCAGGTTAGAATTATTAGGCGCAGTTTTAGCCTGTAAACTGGCAGAAAAAGTAAAAAGCTCATTAACGATAAATTTTAACAGGTGTTATTATTGGAGCGACTCGACTATCACTCTCTGTTGGATTAAAGGTCTTCCTGAGCGTTGGAAAAAATTTGTATCTAACAGGGTGGGTGTAATACAAAATAAAACAAATGTTAATGATTGGTTTCATGTCAGGTCACATGACAATCCAGCTGACTTGATTTCCCGTGGAATGTCAGCGGAATCTTTAATAAACAGTTCGTTGTGGTTTGAAGGCCCAAACTGGTTAAAACTTGATAAAACCTGCTGGCTCCCAAGTGAAACGATCGTAGATCATGACTTACCCGAACAACGAATTCAAGTTAATTTAGTAGTCGCAAAAAACGATTGGGATATTTTTTATCAATTTTCCAGTTTAACAAAACTACAACGAGTAATTGCATATTGCAAGAGGTTTTTGTTCAATATTAGACATAAAAAGTTGGAACGTGTAACAGGAGAATTAGAGCCAAAAGAGATGAACGATGCTCTTATCACATTAGTAAAAATTTCTCAAGTGCAGTCTTTTAGATCAGAACTAAGTGATTTAAAATTTAAAGGTTCGGTTAGTAACTCCAGTAACGTTTTGGCGCTCCATCCATTTTTAGATAGCGATATCATTAGGGTTGGGGGAAGAATTCAAAATGCCGACGTTCCATACTCTAAAAAACATCCGATACTTTTACACAATAAACATAAATTAACCGAATTAATTCTGACTAATGAACACGTACGTTTATTGCATTGCGGACCTCAGCAGGTACTTTACTCTGTTCGTGAGCATTTTTGGCCAATTTCGGGCAGAAGTTTGGCAAGACAGATAATTCATAAATGTATAGTTTGTTTTAAGACGAAACCAAAACCGTGCAATTATATAATGGGAAACTTGCCGGCTGAAAGACTTAATCAATGCTCACCATTTTTAAATACAGGCTGTGATTACGCAGGTTATTTTATGTTGAAGGATCGAAAAACTCGTGGATATAAATTGATCAAGGTCTACGTCTGTATCTTTGTTTGCATGGCGACAAAGGCTATCCACTTAGAACTAGTCACTAGTCTAACCAGTGATGCTTTTTTGGCTACTCTACGACGGTTTATAGCTAGAAGAGGTAAACCTCTGAATATTTTTTCCGATAATGGAACAAATTTCGTCGGTGCAAATTCTGAAATACAAAATTTCTTGAAATCAAACAGCAGTGCCATAAAGCACAATTTAGCTAATGAAGGTATAAAATGGCACTTTATACCACCGCGCGCAGCGCATTTCGGTGGGCTCAGGGAAGCCGGGGTCAAGAGTTTTAAGCAACATTTGAAACGCGTAGCCGGAAACAGTAACTTAGACTTCGAAGACTTTACGACCGTACTACAGCAAATCGAAGCCATACTCAACTCAAGGCCATTAAGTCCTCTATCTTCTAGTCCAGACGACGTCTCTCCATTAACGCCAGGTCATTTCTTGATTGGGAGACCCTTAGTTTCTCTTCCCGATCCTAATATAACTGAAGTGAAGGAAAATCGTTTAAGTAAATATCAACGTCTTCAACAAATGACTCAACACTTCTGGAAGCGTTGGAATAAAGAGTATGTGTCAGAATTACAAAATCGTCAAAAATGGAAGAAAAATGGACCTAATACTATCCAGATCGGAGATTTAGTTGTCATTAAAGACGACAATTTACCACCCCTTCGATGGAAATTAGCCAGGGTTGTCGAACTTTTTCCTGGAAAAGACAAAGTAACGCGAGTTATCAATGTGCGTTTTAGCGACGGAAGCTGCGCGAAACGTGCGTTGAATAAAGTATGTCCGTTGCCGTTGGACAACAAATTAACTAGTAAAGACTAATACACCTAACCATGTTAATTTTAGATCGGACTCACTTCCTAAATTCTAAATAAAGTAGTTAGTTAACAAATGGAAAAACATTTATGTTTAACAATTTTTATATGTTGAAATTGTATATTTCAAGGCGGGCGGTATGTTCAGCCCTATAAAAGACTATTTTAAATTTAGTTAAATAAATCAACTCTGCCTTAAGGAAGAGAGCGCGCCAAAGAGCAAGAGAGAAAAAGATCAGTTTTTGTTTTTAAGTTTGTTGTTGATAGTTACGAGAGAACATGTCGTTCTTGTCAGTTTTTATAATTATTTTAAAATAAATCACATTTCAAGCAATAAGTTAGTGTTATTGCAAATCTTCATACAGTCCACAAGTTAGTGCGTATCCATATTCAAAACTGTAACAATAAGGTTGCATATAAAAGAAGTATAATGGTTATCCTTTATAATAGAAAAACCTTCAATTTACCCACAAAAATTAATAAAAACTATAAGAAGACTAAACATCGTAAACCAAAGATTAGTAGAAAGAGAAACACACAAGGGATAACACCTGAAAATATAAGCTTTTTGAAATCTCTAGGTTTAAAGGTTTTAGTATAATGGATATCCTTAACGTAGCAGAAGGTCTTTTCATAGATAATTCAATTGTGCATTCCGAAGTTCATGGTTATGAACCATACCTACCTACAAAATTGGGAAATAATGATGAAATTATAATACCTGTTCATGAAGTAGACAAGTATACTCTTCCTTCCGAAAGCTTTCTTTACATAGAGGGTAAACTAACAAAAGATAATAATACTATCTCAAATACATTAAAATTGATAAACAATGGGATTGCATTCCTTTTTAAAGAAATGCGTTATCAACTAAACGGTGTTACAATAGATTCAGTTAGAGATGTTGGGTTAACTTCAACAATAAAGGGATACATGTCGTATAATAAAAATGAATGCAATAAACTTAAAAACGCAGGTTGGTTTCCTATGGAATCTTCACAAGTTGTTGATGCAACGACAGGATTATTTAATGTTTGCATTCCGCTTAAATTCTTAATGGGGTTTTTTGAAGACTACAAAAAAATTATTTTAAATGCCAAACAAGAACTTATTTTAGTACGAGATAATTCAGACAAAAATGCCACAATTAATACTGCAGATGAAAATCCAAAAATTGAGCTTACTAAGCTAACTTGGAATATACCTCACATTTCAGTAGCTATTCCTCAAGAATTAGCATTATCTAAAATAATTAATAAGAATACTGATATAATAATTGCTTTCCGGAGTTGGGAACTCATCGAATACCCAGAATTATTAAAAACTAATCGTCATAACTGGCCTGTCAAAACATCTACGAAAGTTAATACCCCACGTCATGTAGCAATTGCTTTTCAAAAAGACTTAAGGGATAAATCAACAACTGATATGTCTCTATTTTCCAACGTTAAATTACGAAACATCAAAGTATTTTTAAACTCTGAGAGATATCCCTACAACGATCTATTTTTAGACTTTGCTAAAAATAAATTTGCATCATTATATGAAATGTTCTCACAATTTCAAAAATCTTACTATGGAATAACACCTGAACCCATTTTTTCTCCAAAGGAATTTAATACTTATGCTCCTATCGTATATATCGATTGTTCACATCAGAAAGAAACAATTGAATCCGGACCTATTGTTATGAGAGTTGAGTTTGAATTACATGATGATCTTAAAGACAAAATATCTGCCTATGGTCTCATTATGCATGACAAAGTATTTAGCCAAAAATGTTAGACAACTTTAAAGCGCTAAACTATATAAAATCAATGCTCTACTATTCTTTCCTACCATTATGGGTGAAGATCTAGAACTTCGAGTATCCTACTTTTTAGAAGAGCTGAAAAATTAAAACAACAACTACAAGAATATTCTGACAAGAAATCTATGATTAAACAATTCTCACTTTTGAAATTATGAGGTTATTAATTGTCGATGTGCAAGGATTTAACATAGAAAATAAGAAGTTTATTCCCAAGGAGTTGGCTGCCTATGATGGACACAAAATATGCCACTATATCTTTAAATCACCATTTGATATAAAATACCTACCACCTGACTTACATAAGCAAGCTATATGGTTAATGAAAAATCACCACTGTATTCCTTGGAATGAAGGATATACACCAATTCACAAATTTTCTGAAATAATAAAGAATCTAACAGAAAAGGTGGATCAAGTTTATGTGAAAGGGAGAGAGAAATCCGAATACATCCGAAAATATTCATTAAAACCAGTCATGGAACTTGACGAAAATCCACAATTACAAGAAGGAGAAGCTCATTGTTTTTATCATTCTAAATCACCATGTATATGTGCACTTACTAATGTATACAATTTATATAATAATTATTTAATGATTGAATAAAACAAATAAATATATTAAAGTTTTTTATTTCATATAAATTAGGTTGAATTCTTGAATAATTTCAGGTGACAAAAACTTCTTTACTTCATCCAAATGCTCCTCAAATCCCATTTCTTTCATCGTGTACAGAAAAGACTTTAAATCAGAAGTATGTAAATATATGTTACAGGCTTCTGCTGCTTTTTGATGTTTTCTAGCCATATCCATACATTCCTCATACGTATAGAATCTTTCGAATCCATACTCGGCTTCATGGGCAGCATCAAATTCTAAATTACTAAAGTGTTGTGATAGATTCTCTATAGCACTTGTTAGGTTATATGCTACTCGTTGAGATGTATATACTAACCACATCTTGTTGGAGAGTGTTCAGACTTAAAGTAAGTTCAGAGCTTTAAATATTAATTTAGGAGGTGGGAGGAATAAAAAGAAGAATATATTTATAAATTTTTATTTTCAATACAACTTTTTACAAATTCATTACATGCGAATGATTCTACATCCTCCACAACACAATCTGAGTAAAAGTTTAATAATTCTAAAACACAACAAACATTTGAACTATTTTCCATAGGTGTAATAACATCATATACATTTTTTAACAAATCGCCATTTTTCATAGAGATTCCACTAACCAAAATATTGTAATATTTGGAAAATTCCTGGTTTTTTAAGATATCAAAACGATATTTGATTAAATTTGCCAAGTTCACTAATTCATTTATGGTATCACCAGCTAGGAATACTTCATTACCACCATCTTGTGTAATCTTGATAATTCTTGCATCCCCAATAAACACAAAGTGAATCTCATAACCATTTCCCTTCATGGGTTGCCAGCCGGCGTTGTTGGAATAAATAAAGCTCATCATAATTCCTTGATTATTTAGGAAGGAGATCCATTGATCTTCATTAAATGTGACATTTTGATTATATTTGTATCCACAGAGTTTAACAACAGGAATATATTTTCTCTCTAAGGAAAATCCAATGCTGACCCATTTGGATTTGGATTTGTTAATGTAGTAAATTGTTTCATTGACGAGAGCTGCATTGCGCTTCTTACTAAACTCTTGTTGGTTTCCTGTTGGTTGATACATTTTCAGATGCTTGCTTGAAATAATGGTTGTAGAACTGTGGGTGAGTGCTTAAATAAGCAAGCGTGGTAGTGGGAATAGCAAGAGTGGTGGGGGGATTTAAACACTAATCTTATAGATTTAAACATCATTTAGCGACTAACCATGAATGAATGTAAGACAGAACTTTTTATCGACATTCAAGGATATAACAGTTCCTTTGGATACATTCCAAAAGAATTAGCGATTTATGATGGGATTCCTTGCTCAAATTATCTGTTTAAATCACCATTTCAAAAAAATATGTTATCTGCTCTCGATCTCAAAATGGTTAAATGGGCCGAAGAGTATCATGGATTGGAATGGAATTTTGGAAATATAGAACTTAATGAAATTGATGATATTTTAAAGCATGTGTTAGAAGTTTAGCAATCACCCAAAATTTACGTGAAAGGGAATGAAAAAATAAACTTCTTAAAAAAGTTTTTGGATGAAGATTTCATATACGCTATTCCCATTGGACAAGAACCAAAATTAAGTAAATTTAAGAAAATTCCAGAATGTTATTTTCACAAAAATGTGAATCCATGGCATTGTGCATTAGCAAACGTAAAATTGTTATATAATTATAGACATTGTTATCAATAAAAACCTTTATTATTATATATTATTGAATTTTATTTATAATACAAATATACTTTGCATAATATATATCATATTGAACATATAAACACTACTAACAATATACTTAATAATACTACACACACATTTGAAGTACATTTTTCTTCTATACAAGATTTTCTATACAACTGATTCCATTCCTGTGTCACTATTGAAGTTTTATTGAAATAATATAATCTTAACTTATACTGTACAATGGTAGAATCATTTATAATATTATCATCTATTTTGTGGGTAAATAAACCATTATTTATATTCATTCTTTTCCATGTTGAAGGCCAACTATCATTATTTACATTATTAACAGATAGACAAATAAATGCTTCTCGAACATTATGATCAACTTGTATGAACAAAGTATTGTTAACGAATGCTGATAGAAATAGAACTCCTACTGGTAGCAGAGCCATTTTCAAAATAAAATATTTTTCCAGGGTTCTTATGTTTTATATTCGTCACGAACTAAATCTTTTAGAATATCAATTACATTATTAACTTGATCATCATCAGTCTTGGATTTCTCTTCCAAAATACTTATATGTTTGTGCCCCCAAGCTAAAGTTCTAAAAGAATCTGGAATTATATAGCGTTTGTCATCTTTTGGAGACAAAGCAACTTTATTTTTTAATTGTGTAAACATGTCATGTAAAATTGAATGAAAAATATTCATTTTTCTAAATTTGATCTCAGAATTTTCAACTACGTCTTTATAATCTTGTTTAGTAATGGAATTTTCTATAACATATTTTTTAACTCCCTTTGCCTTTTTTTCAGATTTCTCTTCTAAATTTACACAGTAAGCTTTAGCCCCCGTCCCATAAAAACTTGAAATTGGTTTACCTGCAAATTCATCTTTCATTCGCCCTAATACTGATTTGTTTATAGTTAAATTATGTATATTGTTTTCATTGTAATTAGAAGTGTCAAATTTCTCTAAATTGTCTTGCATATCTTTATAAAAGTTTTCAGTCTCTACTTGCAAGATCAAACTGTCTGTATCCGTGTATAACAAAATTGCTTCGTCTCCATACTTGCTTTTAATATAGTCATAATAAAAATCATATAAAACGGTTTTTGATAATTCCAAGACTGTGAAGCCAACATAAACAGGTTTATTGTAAGTTATCTTTACTCTTTCCATTTGTATCGCAACCAAGTTTTCATTAAAGACCCAACGATTTTTAAAATTTGGTTTAGCAATCAATGTCTGCGCTCCTTGTTTTTTACCAATATTCTCCCAGTGTGTGATTAATCTAATGTCAACTCGCTTGTCAATGTTTTCTAAAGATTTACCGTAAATAGCATTATTAAATAATTTATAAGTATCCTTTTCCAACTTATTTTTAGATTTGTTCCACATTTCGGTATTTAAATCGATGTACTGTTTAAGAAATGCAGCTTGTTTAAATTTAATAACTCTATGAATTTTAGTTAATTTTAATCCATTTTGAAGCACCTGTTTCAGATTTCGGTAATGAATAACATATTTTTCTTTATGGTTTAAATTACATATTAATTTCTTTTGTTTTGAACCTGGTGCACAAATATTTTCAGCCAAAAAAGGTAATTCGTTGTGTTTTACATGTAAATTTTGAGGATACTTTAAATCTACTTCCAAAACGAACCCGAATTCAGCATCATCAGATATAGACATCACATCAAGGGCTTCAATTTCTTCATCGTTCAACCAAGAAAAATCACTTACGGGGAGACATTGACTCATACTATGTCCATACAAGTTAGTGGCATCCAAATACATTATAAATGAATTTGGTTTGCTTGTATCATAATTTTCCAAGAATTGATTATTAGCTTCAGCTTTTCGAACGCTGCAATGACAGACGCCACCTCTTATACTATTTTTAAAAAAATGTATCATATCTATATCCGTTAATAATTCTAATTTAACATCAGTCATTTTTAACATTGAATCCCATGTTAAACCTGGTAATGTGTAATACTGTGCAGGATCTAGCTTAAAGTTATTTAAAGATATATTTCGAAAAGCTTCAAAGAAATCTGTTAATATGAGAACATCAGACAATAAATAAATTTTGGTATAATCCATAAGATTTTGACAATTAAATAAATTCCAAATAGTAATTGCTCTATTGTTATCCGATGGACACATAGGTTCATCTTTAAGTTTATCATAAAAATGTTCAATAGCTGGGAGTTGATTTTCATGTAATTTTTCGAAAGAATCAACATAGGAATAGGGATAAACACCTTTTTTACGAATTTCATTGAACTGGTTAGGATCTTGAAAATATTTTTTTATTTCTATACATTGATTTGGTTCCAAGCTTTCACCAAGCTTTTCCAAGGAGGAACCAACGAAACGGAATGAATCTAAAAATCTCATTTTAATAAACAGATTTTTTTCTTTATTATCCCTGTCTTTTACTTTGTCAACTAATATGGATTTTGAAAATGAAATATATTTTTCTTTGGTTTGTGCAAGTACATCAATATTATCTTCTTCACAGCACAATTGTTTAACAAATAAATGACTATCATAACCAGTTAAATTATGGAAAAAGATAGGTATAAAATTTGGAATTTTAAAATTTAGATTGCAGATACTGTGAGCTGCATTTCGAAATTTACCAGTTAAATGATCGTGATCCCTTACTTTTTCATTTTCTTCAAGTTTTGTATTACATATATGACAAATTGTGCCATTTTTATAAGCCAGCTCTTCCTCATCTGTTAAAGGAAGCATTTTCACTACAGGTTTAAGATGTTCATTATAAATTCTATGTACATGACCTTCAATTCGTTTACAAAATTCATCAGCTGCATCTAAACCAAAATATGAATCTAATACCGACAAAGAATCATCATATGAACATTTAATGAAATAAGAAAAAGCGTACGGTTCGTGTTTAAATGTATTTAAAGTATAAGAATTCTGTTCGTTTCCTGGTTCTTGATGCTGTAAAGGTTTTAAGAAACATTCAAAGTCTGCATATATGACAAATGGGACTTTCAACTGTTTTTGAAAATTTTCAAACTGTAAAATATTTTCTGGTATATGTTGACCGTACTTATTTATTTTAATGTCGT
Organism: Philopedon plagiatum; assembly: GCA_963971165.1. Lineage (NCBI taxonomy): Eukaryota > Metazoa > Arthropoda > Insecta > Coleoptera > Curculionidae > Philopedon > Philopedon plagiatum. The sequence continues at coordinate 14,854 of CAXARB010000299.1, forward strand.
TGGTAGGAACTTTTGTAAACAAATGATTACAATCATTTAATTGATGCTCTTCAAGTCTTTTCATTGATGTAAAATACACTAAACAACCATCACAAAAATATTTTTTATGTTCTGTTTTATTTACTTGTGCTGATACTAATCTAGACATGTCCTTAATCCAACAATAATGGATGTATTCCCCATCATTTATAATCAACAAATTTATGTGCGCTGGAAGTTTTTTACTGGTGTAATGAAGAGGACCAACCACTTCATACTTGAATTTATTATCTTCATAAACACTCTCTAAACCGTAAACATTTATAGATATTTGATTAAGAGTTTTAAATTTATGTATATCCTTTAATTTCACAGGAAACTCTATTCCTTCAAAATTTAAATACTCAAAAGGATTTGGATATGAACTTGTTCTGTCAACATAATTTTCAGTTGGAAACAGTGCACTTATCACACTCCATGCAAAACAATATGAATCATTATTTTTTATATTAACAACAGCTTTTTTATTCGAAATTTGTTTTGGTAATGGTATATACGATGAAGCTCTAATTGGATTAAATTTATTTATATTAAGCTCCAAATGTAATATTTTTTCCAATGCCCAACCTGATCCATTTTCTGTGAATATTGACACCTTCTCTTTAATTTCAGACAAAAATTGTTTATAAATATCAGATAAATCTGTTGTTGAAGTTATGACCTTATTTTTTGTGTTAAACGATTTAGTTGCGATTGCCTCTTTTGTTTGTAAAATATATTGTCCAAATAGTTCTACATTAATCTTAACACTTCTATGCTTAACTAATTGTTCGGAAAGTAAACTTACAAATTTTTGTTGTACTTCATCAAAAAATTCTTCAATGTCCACATACTTTTTCGATGGCAGCAACATGTAAGACACAATCCTATTTTTAAAAGCAGAAGTTAAAATTTTCACATCATCGTCACTTTTAAGTGCACTTTTATGTAGGTTTGACCGTAAATGGGCAGAAAGTTTATTTTTCACGTACCAAGTATCACAATCTTTACATCGCGATAAAGTAAGTTTAGGTATTGGAGGTCTGTCTTCTTTAATATCTTCTATTTTAGCTTTTTTCATGGATACATCACATACCTGGTTATTAGCCTTCCTTTTTTCTCGCGAACAAGATGGTCTCATGGCACACGATTCTCTTTTATGTCTATACACGTTCGATTGATGAGTAAAACTCTTGTTGCATTCACTGCACTGATACATCTTGAGAACTGAACAAAAAGTAGAAAAGGTTGATATTTATTCAACAGTTCTTGGGATATTTTAACTGCTCTCACAACACTTTGCACAATACTGTTTTTGCAAACTAAACAATTAATATAATATCAACGCTAACTAACCGCTGAGGATATATAGGTAACAAGGAGAAGACACAACTGTCGAGCTCAAGGTGCGACTGCAGAACGAGAAGCGAAGAGAGAATATAAAGAGAATCCGTCTGGGCGGGGCATGCTCATGCGCATCTCTATTGCGCAGATGTAAAAAAACGAAAAATATAAAAAAACCTTTTTTTTTTCTTTTTTTTTTTGATCCGCTTTTTTTTATCCGCTTTTTTTTTTTGATCCGCCATTTTTTTTTTTGATCCGCCATTTTTTTTTTTTGATCCGCCATTTTTTTGATATGCGCAGTAGACCAAAAGGCGTACCACGCGCACACCGAGCTTGCTAGACATGCGCACGGAGTGTTAGGAGATGTACTTTGGTGTGTACATTCCAACCCACCCACTTTTAAGAATATAACTCCAATAGTGAAGCTACAAATAAAAAAAATTTGTTGTTTGGGCGGGTCCTTTCTACCGCTCTACATATGGGGGTCTGTATTGACCCGTGTATTGTTCGAATTAGTACAACACTTGCGTTTTAACCGCACTTACCCTTTTAAGTAACGCGCTGTATTACGATGAAATGAGTGAAGCTTTGCGTAATGATGTTTAACGATTTTGAGTGGGGGGATTTGGTGGGTGAAGAGTGGTGGGATGCTGTAAATCCATGGATTAATGAATAATACTTCTAATTATTTGTTAGACATTTATAAAACATATATTAAAATACAGGTTTATTTTTGAACAAAAATAACAGTGAGTTTATCTACATTAGTCTACTTTATGTTTCTATAGCACACGAAACATGATTTCTGGGATACAGGAGGACCATCGAATTGTGTGCTCCAGTCAGGACGATTATAATGAAAAAAACATGGCAATTTAATTTGAAGATCAAAACTTGATTTATAAGACATTGGTAATTTTCCCCATACATCCAAGAGTTCCAAAGGATCTGCATAATTAATTAGATATTCCAAAGGTAACATTTCTAGTTCATCTGTAGTAAAATCCTGCAAGGTTTTCTTTCCGCTTACATGACTAAACATTACATTTGCTGTTGGACAAGACATAGTTTTTCTTTTTTGCTTCCAATTCTTGAACTTTCTTTCTCTATTGAGTTCGAACCTTTTTTTAGCACTCTTAGATAGATTTGAAGGTGGATTGATTATTATTAAATTGTTTTCTATGTACTCTTGTGGATTATAGCTTTCGCAATGTTCTGCGTCCCATGAATAATCAATAGGGACTGCTGCAGACATGATCTGAATTGTGTTAAATACTGTAAATATTGAGTAGGATTTGGTAGGGAGGGGAGAGGGGGGTGAAGAGTGGAGGGATTTTGGTGGGGTGAAGAGTGGAGGGATTTTGGTAGTGTGAAGAGTGGGCGGATTTTGGTGGGGTGAAGAGTGGGGGGATTTTGGTGGGGTGAAGAGTGGGGGGATTTTGGTGGGGTGAAGAGTGGGGGATTTTGGTGGGGTGAAGAGTGGGGGGATTTTGGTGGGGTGAAGAGTGGGGGGATTTGGATTTTGGATTTGGATTGGTCTCGTACCGGTGAAAGATAACTACTAAAAACATTAGTCCAAACCTGCTGTAGAAGTAGAAGCACTTTTCTCCCCTGACCTCTGACAACGAAATTATCTGCTCGGAGTACGAGGGCGATGATTTTACAAATGTCGCAAAATTCATCCTTATGGTGAGTCACTAACTAAATCATTAAATTTAATTGTGACTGAGTTGTATAGAGTCAGGAAAATAAAATTTACAGTGTTTTTCCTTGTTGATATTTTAAAATTTCTTGAAGAAAATAAAAGCACAGACAAAACCTCCCTATAAACGTTACACGATATACACATAAAAGCTGTGTTGACCCGATATTTAAAATTTAAATTTATAGATGAGTTCCTAAGTTCAACTATTAACTCCGTCTCCGTGTATGTTCCTTCTTAACATATTCGTTATGACAAAGACTTAATAGTTATCTCAGATGTCATCAAACAAATGAATGAATAAATTTAAAAGCCCGCTCATTGTCAGCATAAATGATAAAGATTTAGCAAATCATAATTCGTTAAAATTGAATAGAAGTTTATTTCTTTCAATTTACTTAATTATTATTTTTATAAATCAAAGTCAAAAGGGCTGAAAATGTAATTATTTCCTCGAACTCTTTTGATATGTGGCAACATTGTATGTTGTTTGTTGAAGTGAATTTTCAAACTTTTTTACGGAAACAGTGATCAAGTTTGCTCAGGCTTGTTAAAGTTGAACAAATCTCAGCTGATAAGGAATATCCTTTGTTATTGTCAAGTAATAAAGGTAAATCATCAGTACATCAGTGTTGACTAGAATACCCATAAGATATTGCTTTGTTTTGTATAAATGTATCTACTCATAAGTTATTAAGAAGCAGGTGCTGTTCAAATGCCAGTGTTACGTTCCTAACAAGTTACATAGGGCACCGTTAAATTTTAATTGACGATGTCATATGTCCCACCCTATTTATCCAATTGTAAATTCAAAGGTCAATGGTTTAACTGTCAATTATAGTCATCCCCTTGTGCTTTGGTCCCCCTTTCCAGAAAGGGCATATCAGTGAATAATTAAGCTACAATTTAAAGATAATAAAAACATTTATTCTGTGCTAAACAATATACTACACTGAAAAAAATCTTGATCTAATTTGAAAATTAGAGTATTCTTGGAAAATTAGCCTTACATGAAGCGCTAATATTCTTGTGTCAAGCGAAAAGTCTTAGTGCAAGGAAAGGCTACTCTTGAATCTAAAAACGTTCTATTATTGACATCCAGACAATAGTAATATTTGTTCAAGTACTGCTACTGTTCAGTCAAGAAAAAGGGTTAGAATAGGAGTAAAGATATTTTAATTGATAATTTACATTGTCTCAAGAATAACTAAAGTTATGGCAAACAGTTTATATACATTGACATAAATATTGCTTAATCTTGAACAAAGATATATATATATATATATATATATATATATATATATATATATATATATATATATATATAAATATATATATATATATATATATATATATATATATATATATATATATATAAATATATATATATATATATATATATATATATATATATATATATATATATATATATATATATATATATATATATATATATATATATATATATAAATATATATATATATATATATATATATATATATATATATATATATATATATATATATATATATATATATATATATATATATATAGATATATATATAGATATATATATATATATATATATATATATATATATATATATATATATATATATATATATATATATATATATATCTTTGTTCAAGATTAAGCAATATTTATGTCAATGTATATAAACTGTTTGACATAACTTTAGTTATTCTTGAGACAATGTAAATTATCAATTAAAATATCTTTACTCCTATTCTAACCCTTTTTCTTGACTGAACAGTAGCAGTACTTGAACAAATATTACTATTGTCTTGGATGTCAATAATAGAACGTTTTTAGATTCAAGAGTAGCCTTTCCTTGCACTAAGACTTTTCGCTTGACACAAGAATATTAGCGCTTCATGTAAGGCTAATTTTCCAAGAATACTCTAATTTTCAAATTAGATCAAGATTTTTTCAGTGTAGTATATTGTTTAGCACAGAATAAATGTTTTTATTATCTTTAAATTGTAGCTTAATTATTCACTGATATGCCCTTTCTGGAAAGGGGGACCAAAGCACAAGGGGATGACTATAATTGACAGTTAAACCATTGACCTTTGATTTTACAATTGGATAAATAGGGTAGGACATATGACGTCGTCAATTAAAATTTAACGGTGCCCTATGTAACTTGTTAGGAACGTAACACTGGCATTTGAACAGCACCTGCTTCTTAATAACTTATGAGTAGATACATTTATACAAAACAAAGCAATATCTTATGGGTATTCTAGTCAACACTGATGTACTGATGATTTACCTTTATTAGTTGACAATAACAAAGGATATTCCTTATAAGCTGAGATTTGCTCAACTTTAACAAGCCTGAGCAAACTTGATCACTGTTTCCGTAAAAAAGTTTGAAAATTCACTTCAACAAACAACATACAATGTTGCCACATATCAAAAGAGTTCGAGGAAATAATTACATTTTCAGCCCTTTTGACTTTGATTTATAAAAATAATAATTAAGTAAATTGAAAGAAATAAACTTCTATTCAATTTTAACGAATTAGGATTTGCTAAATCTTTATCATTTATGCTGACAATGAGCGGGCTTTTAAATTTATTCATTCATTTGTTTGATGACATCTGAGATAACTATTAAGTCTTTGTCATAACGAATATGTTAAGAAGGAACATACACGGAGACGGAGTTAATAGTTGAACTTAGGAACTCATCTATAAATTTAAATTTTAAATATCGGGTCAACACAGCTTTTATGTGTATATCGTGTAACGTTTATAGGAAGGTTTTGTCTGTGCTTTTATTTTCTTCAAGAAATTTTAAAATATCAACAAGGAAAAACACTGTAAATTTTATTTTCCTGACTCTATACAACTCAGTCACAATTAAATTTAATGATTTAGTTAGTGACTCACCATAAGGATGAATTTTGCGACATTTGTAAAATCATCGCCCTCGTACTCCGAGCAGATAATTTCGTTGTCAGAGGTCAGTGGAGAAAAGTGCTTCTACTTCTACAGCAGGTTTGGACTAATGTTTTTAGTAGTTATCTTTCACCGGTACGAGACCGACATGCGAATGATTCTACATCCTCCACAACACAATCTGAGTAAAAGTTTAATAATTCTAAAACACAACAAACATTTGCACTATTTTCCATAGGTGTAATAACATCATATACATTTTTTAACAAATCGCCATTTTTCATAGAGATTCCACTAACCAAAATATTGTAATATTTGGAAAATTCCTGGTTTTTTAAGATATCAAAACGATATTTGATTACATTTGCCAAGTTCACTAATTCATTTATGGTATCACCAGCTAGGAATACTTCATTACCACCATCTTGTGTAATCTTGATAATTCTTGCATCCCCAATAAACACAAAGTGAATCTCATAACCATTTCCCTTCATGGGTTGCCAGCCGGCGTTGTTGGAATAAATAAAGCTCATCATAATTCCTTGATTATTTAGGAAGGAGATCCATTGATCTTCATTAAATGTGACATTTTGATTATATTTGTATCCACAGAGTTTAACAACAGGAATATATTTTCTCTCTAAGGAAAATCCAATGCTGACCCATTTGGATTTGGATTTGTTAATGTAGTAAATTGTTTCATTGACGAGAGCTGCATTGCGCTTCTTACTAAACTCTTGTTGGTTTCCTGTTGGTTGATACATTTTCAGATGCTTGCTTGAAATAATGGTTGTAGAACTGTGGGTGAGTGCTTAAATAAGCAAGCGTGGTAGTGGGAATAGCAAGAGTGGTGGGGGGATTTAAACACTAATCTTATAGATTTAAACATCATTTAGCGACTAACCATGAATGAATGTAAGACAGAACTTTTTATCGACATTCAAGGATATAACAGTTCCTTTGGATACATTCCAAAAGAATTAGCGATTTATGATGGGATTCGTTGCTCAAATTATCTGTTTAAATCACCATTTCAAAAAAATATGTTATCTGCTCTCGATCTCAAAATGGTTAAATGGGCCGAAGAGTATCATGGATTGGAATGGAATTTTGGAAATATAGAACTTAATGAAATTGATGATATTTTAAAGCATGTGTTAGAAGTTTAGCAATCACCCAAAATTTACGTGAAAGGGAATGAAAAAATAAACTTCTTAAAAAAGTTTTTGGATGAAGATTTCATATACGCTATTCCCATTGGACAAGAACCAAAATTAAGTAAATTTAAGAAAATTCCAGAATGTTATTTTCACAAAAATGTGAATCCATGGCATTGTGCATTAGCAAACGTAAAATTGTTATATAATTATAGACATTGTTATCAATAAAAACCTTTATTATTATATATTATTGAATTTTATTTATAATACAAATATACTTTGCATAATATATATCATATTGAACATATAAACACTACTAACAATATACTTAATAATACTACACACACATTTGAAGTACATTCTTCTTCTATACAAGATTTTCTATACAACTGATTCCATTCCTGTGTCACTATTGAAGTTTTATTGAAATAATATAATCTTAACTTATACTGTACAATGGTAGAATCATTTATAATATTATCATCTATTTTGTGGGTAAATAAACCATTATTTATATTCATTCTTTTCCATGTTGAAGGCCAACTATCATTATTTACATTATTAACAGATAGACAAATAAATGCTTCTCGAACATTATGATCAACTTGTATGAACAAAGTATTGTTAACGAATGCTGATAGAAATAGAACTCCTACTGGTAGCAGAGCCATTTTCAAAATAAAATATTTTTCCAGGGTTCTTATGTTTTATATTGGTCACGAACTAAATCTTTTAGAATATCAATTACATTATTAACTTGATCATCATCAGTCTTGGATTTCTCTTCCAAAATACTTATATGTTTGTGCCCCCAAGCTAAAGTTCTAAAAGAATCTGGAATTATATAGCGTTTGTCATCTTTTGGAGACAAAGCAACTTTATTTTTTAATTGTGTAAACATGTCATGTAAAATTGAATGAAAAATATTCATTTTTCTAAATTTGATCTCAGAATTTTCAACTACGTCTTTATAATCTTGTTTAGTAATGGAATTTTCTATAACATATTTTTTAACTCCCTTTGCCTTTTTTTCAGATTTCTCTTCTAAATTTACACAGTAAGCTTTAGCCCCCGTCCCATAAAAACTTGAAATTGGTTTACCTGCAAATTCATCTTTCATTCGCCCTAATACTGATTTGTTTATAGTTAAATTATGTATATTGTTTTCATTGTAATTAGAAGTGTCAAATTTCTCTAAATTGTCTTGCATATCTTTATAAAAGTTTTCAGTCTCTACTTGCAAGATCAAACTGTCTGTATCCGTGTATAACAAAATTGCTTCGTCTCCATACTTGCTTTTAATATAGTCATAATAAAAATCATATAAAACGGTTTTTGATAATTCCAAGACTGTGAAGCCAACATAAACAGGTTTATTGTAAGTTATCTTTACTCTTTCCATTTGTATCGCAACCAAGTTTTCATTAAAGACCAAACGATTTTTAAAATTTGGTTTAGCAATCAATGTCTGCGCTCCTTGTTTTTTATCAATATTCTCCCAGTGTGTGATTAATCTAATGTCAACTCGCTTGTCAATGTTTTCTAAAGATTTACCGTAAATAGCATTATTAAATAATTTATAAGTATCCTTTTCCAACTTATTTTTAGATTTGTTCCTCATTTCGGTATTTAAATCGATGTACTGTTTAAGAAATGCAGCTTGTTTAAATTTAATAACTCTATGAATTTTAGTTAATTTTAATCCATTTTGAAGCACCTGTTTCAGATTTCGGTAATGAATAACATATTTTTCTTTATGGTTTAAATTACATATTAATTTCTTTTGTTTTGAACCTGGTGCACAAATATTTTCAGCCAAAAAAGGTAATTCGTTGTGTTTTACATGTAAATTTTGAGGATACTTTAAATCTACTTCCAAAACGAACCCGAATTCAGCATCATCAGATATAGACATCACATCAAGGGCTTCAATTTCTTCATCGTTCAACCAAGAAAAATCACTTACGGGGAGACATTGACTCATACTATGTCCATACAAGTTAGTGGCATCCAAATACATTATAAATTAATTTGGTTTGCTTGTATCATAATTTTCCAAGAATTGATTATTAGCTTCAGCTTTTCGAACGCTGCAATGACAGACGCCACCTCTTATACTATTTTTAAAAAAATGTATCATATCTATATCCGTTAATAATTCTAATTTAACATCAGTCATTTTTAACATTGAATCCCATCTTAAACCTGGTAATCTGTAATACTGTGCAGGATCTAGCTTAAAGTTATTTAAAGATATATTTCGAAAAGCTTCAAAGAAATCTGTTAATATGAGAACATCAGACAATAAATAAATTTTGGTATAATCCATAAGATTTTGACAATTAAATAAATTCCAAATAGTAATTACTCTATTGTTATCCGATGGACACATAGGTTCATCTTTAAGTTTATCATAAAAATGTTCAATAGCTGGGAGTTGATTTTCATGTAATTTTTCGAAAGAATCAACATAGGAATAGGGATAAACACCTTTTTTACGAATTTCATTGAACTGGTTAGGATCTTGAAAATATTTTTTTATTTCTATACATTGATTTGGTTCCAAGCTTTCACCAAGCTTTTCCAAGGAGGAACCAACGAAACGGAATGAATCTAAAAATCTCATTTTAATAAACAGATTTTTTTCTTTATTATCCCTGTCTTTTACTTTGTCAACTAATATGGATTTTGAAAATGAAATATATTTTTCTTTGGTTTGTGCAAGTACATCAATATTATCTTCTTCACAGCACAATTGTTTAACAAATAAATGACTATCATAACCAGTTAAATTATGGAAAAAGATAGGTATAAAATTTGGAATTTTAAAATTTAGATTGCAGATACTGTGAGCTGCATTTCGAAATTTACCAGTTAAATGATCGTGATCCCTTACTTTTTCATTTTCTTCAAGTTTTGTATTACATATATGACAAATTGTGCTATTTTTATAAGCCAGCTCTCCCTCATCTGTTAAAGGAAGCATTTTCACTACAGGTTTAAGATGTTCATTATAACTTCTATGTACATGACCTTCAATTCGTTTACAAAATTCATCAGCTGCATCTAAACCAAAATATGAATCTAATACCGACAAAGAATCATCATATGAACATTTAATGAAATAAGAAAAAGCGTACGGTTCGTGTTTAAATGTATTTAAAGTATAAGAATTCTGTTCGTTTCCTGGTTCTTGATGCTGTAAAGGTTTTAAGAAACATTCAAAGTCTGCATATATGACAAATGGGACTTTCAACTGTTTTAGAAAATTTTCAAACTGTAAAATATTTTCTGGTATATGTTGACGGTACTTATTTATTTTAATGTCGTTGGTAGGAACTTTTGTAAACAAATGATTACAATCATTTAATTGATGCTCTTCAAGTCTTTTCATTGATGTAAAATACACTAAACAACCATCACAAAAATATTTTTTATGTTCTGTTTTATTTACTTGTGCTGATACTAATCTAGACATGTCCTTAATCCAACAATAATGGTTGTTTTCCCCATCATTTATAATCAACAAATTTATGTGCGCTGGAAGTTTTTTACTGGTGTAATGAAGAGGACCAACCACTTCATACTTGAATTTATTATCTTCATAAACACTCTCTAAACCGTAAACATTTATAGATATTTGATTAAGAGATTCAAATTTATGTATATCCTTTAATTTCACAGGAAACTCTATTCCTTCAAAATTTAAATACTCAAAAGGATTTGGATATGAACTTGTTCTGTCAACATAATTTTCAGTTGGAAACAGTGCACTTATCACACTCCATGCAAAACAATATGAATCATTATTTTTGATATTAACAACAGCTTTTTTATTCGAAATTTGTTTTGGTAATGGTATATACGATGAAGCTCTAATTGGATTAAATTTATTTATATTAAGCTCCAAATGTAATATTTTTTCCAATGCCCAACCTGATCCATTTTCTGTGAATATTGACACCTTCTCTTTAATTTCAGACAAAAATTGTTTATAAATATCAGATAAATCTGTTGTTGAAGTTATGACCTTATTTTTTGTGTTAAACGATTTAGTTGCGATTGCCTCTTTTGTTTGTAAAATATATTGTCCAAATAGTTCTACATTAATCTTAACACTTCTATGCTTAACTAATTGTTCGGAAAGTAAACTTACAAATTTTTGTTGTACTTCATCAAAAAATTCTTCAATGTCCACATACTTTTTCGATGGCAGCAACATGTAAGACACAATCCTATTTTTAAAAGCAGAAGTTAAAATTTTCACATCATCGTCACTTTTAAGTGCACTTTTATGTAGGTTTGACCGTAAATGGGCAGAAAGTTTATTTTTCACGTACCAAGTATCACAATCTTTACATCGCGATAAAGTAAGTTTAGGTATTGGAGGTCTGTCTTCTTTAATATCTTCTATTTTAGCTTTTTTCATGGATACATCACATACCTGGTTATTAGCCTTCCTTTTTTCTCGCGAACAAGATGGTCTCATGGCACACGATTCTCTTTTATGTCTATACACGTTCGATTGATGAGTAAAACTCTTGTTGCATTCACTGCACTGATACATCTTGAGAACTGAACAAAAAGTAGAAAAGGTTGATATTTATTCAACAGTTCTTGGGATATTTTAACTGCTCTCACAACACTTTGCACAATACTTTTTTTGCAAACTAAACAATTAATATAATATCAACGCTAACTAACCGCTGAGGATATATAGGTAACAAGGAGAAGACACAACTGTCGAGCTCAAGGTGCGACTGCAGAACGAGAAGCGAAGAGAGAATATAAAGAGAATCCGTCTGGGCGGGGCATGCTCATGCGCATCTCTATTGCGCAGATGTAAAAAAACGAAAAATATAAAAAAACCTTTTTTTTTTCTTTTTTTTTTTGATCCGCTTTTTTTTTTTGATCCGCCATTTTTTTTTTGATCCGCCATTTTTTTTTTTTGATCCGCCATTTTTTTGATATGCGCAGTAGACCAAAAGGCGTACCACGCGCACACCGAGCTTGCTAGACATGCGCACGGAGTGTTAGGAGATGTACTTTGGTGTGTACATTCCAACCCACCCACTTTTAAGAATATAACTCCAATAGTGAAGCTACAAATAAAAAAAATTTGTTGTTTGGGCGGGTCCTTTCTACCGCTCTACATATGGGGGTCTGTATTGACCCGTGTATTGTTCGAATTAGTACAACACTTGCGTTTTAACCGCACTTACCCTTTTAAGTAACGCGCTGTATTACGATGAAATGAGTGAAGCTTTGCGTAATGATGTTTAACGATTTTGAGTGGGGGGATTTGGTGGGTGAAGAGTGGTGGGATGCTGTAAATCCATGGATTAATGAATAATACTTCTAATTATTTGTTTGACATTTATAAAACATATATTAAAATACAGGTTTATTTTTGAACAAAAATAACAGTGAGTTTATCTACATTAGTCTACTTTATGTTTCTATAGCACACGAAACATGATTTCTGGGATACAGGAGGACCATCGAATTGTGTGCTCCAGTCAGGACGATTATAATGAAAAAAACATGGCAATTTAATTTGAAGATCAAAACTTGATTTATAAGACATTGGTAATTTTCCCCATACATCCAAGAGTTCCAAAGGATCTGCATAATTAATTAGATATCGCAAAGGTAACATTTCTAGTTCATCTGTAGTAAAATCCTGCAAGGTTTTCTTTCCGCTTACATGACTAAACATTACATTTGCTGTTGGACAAGACATAGTTTTTCTTTTTTGCTTCCAATTCTTGAACTTTCTTTCTCTGTTGAGTTCGAACCTTTTTTTAGCACTCTTAGATAGATTTGAAGGTGGATTGATTATTATTAAATTGTTTTCTATGTACTCTTGTGGATTATAGCTTTCGCAATGTTCTGCGTCCCATGAATAATCAATAGGGACTGCTGCAGACATGATCTGAATTGTGTTAAATACTGTAAATATTGAGTAGGATTTGGTAGGGAGAGGAGAGGGGGGGTGAAGAGTGGAGGGATTTTGGTGGGGTGAAGAGTGGAGGGATTTTGGTAGTGTGAAGAGTGGGCGGATTTTGGTGGGGTGAAGAGTGGGGGGATTTTGGTGGGGTGAAGAGTGGGGGGATTTTGGTGGGGTGAAGAGTGGGGGATTTTGGTGGGGTGAAGAGTGGGGGGATTTTGGTGGGGTGAAGAGTGGGGGGATTTGAATTTTGGATTTGGATTGGTCTCGTACCGGTGAAAGATAACTACTAAAAACATTAGTCCAAACCTGCTGTAGAAGTAGAAGCACTTTTCTCCCCTGACCTCTGACAACGAAATTATCTGCTCGGAGTACGAGGGCGATGATTTTACAAATGTCGCAAAATTCATCCTTATGGTGAGTCACTAACTAAATCATTAAATTTAATTGTGATTGAGTTGTATAGAGTCAGGAAAATAAAATTTACAGTGTTTTTCCTTGTTGATATTTTAAAATTTCTTGAAGAAAATAAAAGCACAGACAAAACCTTCCTATAAACGTTACACGATATACACATAAAAGCTGTGTTGACCCGATATTTAAAATTTAAATTTATAGATGAGTTCCTAAGTTCAACTATTAACTCCGTCTCCGTGTATGTTCCTTCTTAACATATTCGTTATGACAAAGACTTAATAGTTATCTCAGATGTCATCAAACAAATGAATGAATAAATTTAAAAGCCCGCTCATTGTCAGCATAAATGATAAAGATTTAGCAAATCATAATTCGTTAAAATTGAATAGAAGTTTATTTCTTTCAATTTACTTAATTATTATTTTTATAAATCAAAGTCAAAAGGGCTGAAAATGTAATTATTTCCTCGAACTCTTTTGATATGTGGCAACATTGTATGTTGTTTGTTGAAGTGAATTTTCAAACTTTTTTACGGAAACAGTGATCAAGTTTGCTCAGGCTTGTTAAAGTTGAGCAAATCTCAGCTGATAAGGAATATCCTTTGTTATTGTCAACTAATAAAGGTAAATCATCAGTACATCAGTGTTGACTAGAATACCCATAAGATATTGCTTTGTTTTGTATAAATGTATCTACTCATAAGTTATTAAGAAGCAGGTGCTGTTCAAATGCCAGTGTTACGTTCCTAACAAGTTACATAGGGCACCGTTAAATTTTAATTGACGACGTCATATGTCCCACCCTATTTATCCAATTGTAAATTCAAAGGTCAATGGTTTAACTGTCAATTATAGTCATCCCCTTGTGCTTTGGTCCCCCTTTCCAGAAAGGGCATATCAGTGAATAATTAAGCTACAATTTAAAGATAATAAAAACATTTATTCTGTGCTAAACAATATACTACACTGAAAAAATCTTGATCTAATTTGAAAATTAGAGTATTCTTGGAAAATTAGCCTTACATGAAGCGCTAATATTCTTGTGTCAAGCGAAAAGTCTTAGTGCAAGGAAAGGCTACTCTTGAATCTAAAAACGTTCTATTATTGACATCCAAGACAATAGTAATATTTGTTCAAGTACTGCTACTGTTCAGTCAAGAAAAAGGGTTAGAATAGGAGTAAAGATATTTTAATTGATAATTTACATTGTCTCAAGAATAACTAAAGTTATGGCAAACAGTTTATATACATTGACATAAATATTGCTTAATCTTGAACAAAGATATATATATATATATATATATATATATATATATATATATATATATATATATATATATATATATATATATATATATATATATATATATATATCTATATATATATATAAGTTATGTATTCACTACCCCATTATCTTATATAAGTATAATTTCCTACCATAAGAAGATACCAGAACAACGACCCGAGCGATGACCGCAATAGCGACCTAGCACCGTCAGCAAATTACGTGTCATCAATTTACGTTACATTTGTTTTATTTAATTTTATAGACATCAGTCTTGTATTAGAATCAATTGTAACAACTTGTAATTTTGAAATAAAAATTTTTTGTTTTTAAAAAGGACTTTTTGACAAAAGTATTTTTAACTGGCGCAGTCGTTGTAGGATGTCCAAACGGCTTTAAGCACATAAATCCGGTTCGTGTCAACGATTTATTGGGCATAAGAACTTTTTCGGGAGTTTCGCGAAATTTCGGACTTTTACGTCACGTTACGCAACCCCCGTGAACAGTGATCCAGTTAGGTGAACTGAGTAGCCTAACAAGAAGATTCTTCAAGGTATATGAAGAAAACTTGTTGCTGAACAGCTCAAACTTCTTCGAAGCACATCGAAGGACGTTCACCGCAGATCCAAGCATATGGAAAAGATACTGGTTTTACTGTAAGTACTTTTATGTCATTTAGAGGTTCTTTAAACATTTCAAAAACAAGTATATCTGAAAACTCAGACGAAAATACAGATTCTGATTCAGGCTCACCCACTCACTTGTATCGCACAAGATCTCCTTTAAAGAAAAAACCAACGCCAAAAAGGCGAAATTCTTTAAATATTACTAATAGTAATTTAAATTTAAATTTAAAAATGTCTTTAAAATCAGAATATTTGGGAATGATCCCAGAGTTTTATGGTGAAACAGAGCTTTTACCTAGATTTATTACCATTTGCGAAAAATTAGTAGCAAAATTTTATAATACGACTGATTTGACAGATTTTCAAAATGAATACTTAATGTCAAGTATTCTAGCTAAAGTAAAAGGTGAAGCCGCAGTAAATATATCTTCCTGTCTCATAAATACATGGGATGATCTAAAACAGGCGCTTCTCAATGCTTACGCGGACAAACGCGATATTTATACCTTAAATATAGAAATGGCAGGGTTGAAACAAAATAACGAGAGCCACTTCGATTTTTATAACAGAGTACAACAACTTTTAAACTTGCAAATTTCTTTTATTTCTACACATTCTAATGCAAATGAGGCTCCGATATTGTCTCAATACTGTCGTAATTTAGCACTAAGGGTATTATTACGAGGATTAAAAGATCCCGTCGGATCGCTGATGCGTACAAAAAATCCAGGTGATCTTAATACAGCATTAGGCATGTTAACGAACGATTTCCAAATTGAAACGGTTTCTGCAAACTTGCAGAAAATAAAAATTTCTCAAAATATGAAACACAATAGGGCATTAAACCAATTTAAGCCAAAATCTACTATGCCGCCTCAATTAACAAACTTTCCAAATAATTCACAAATGTTTTCAAACAACAATCAACCCCACTTTAGTGGCAGTTTAGGCCCAAGACCCAATGTTTTTAGACCTAACCAAAATCAAAATTTTCAAAAGCCAACGCCCATGACTGTATCAACAAAAAACACCTTTAATACTGTTAAACCACAGGGCAATATATTCCAAAATTATCGACAAAATTTTAGTGGTCCTAACCAACAAAAGTATATTGTCGAAGAACTTTATAACATTAATGACCCACATAATGTAGACAACCAATACGAAACTGATAACAAATATGACGAAATCAATGCTCAACCTATAGTCGAGCATCCGGAAGAATATGATCTCGTCGATGACGAACAATTTTTTCGAGAGCCAGCCTCGGACACGGATTACCAAACTTAGAACTTATGAACCTAACAAACAATGAGAGTAAACTACCGTATATTATCCATCCTGAATATAATCTTAAAATTTTGATTGACACCGGTAGTACTAAATCATTCGTTAAACCAGAAATTGCCAATAAATATTTTAAGAACTTTGTAAAACAAGATCCTTTTCAAATTTCAACTGCACACGGCAGTTCTATCGAAAATTTTAGCACTACTATCCCGTGCCCAAAAAATTTTAAAATAAAATGTAAACCGTTAAAATTTTATTTATTTAACTTTCATAAATATTTTGATTGTTTGTTAGGCATAGATAACCTCAAGTTTCTCGATGCTAATATTAATTTACAGAAAAATCTTTTAATAACACGTAATGCCGAAATACCACTATTATTTCATGACGTAGGGACTTCTGCGAATTGCATCACGGTGCAGCCGAGATGCGAACAAATTATAAAAATATCTGTGAAAAACATCCGAAACGGCGACGTACTAATCCCATACAGAAAATTCGCTGAATTAGAAATGCCTGAGTGTATCGCTACGGTTCGCGATAATCAAGCTATTTGTTCAATTTTAAATCCATTAGAAACGGCAAAAATCATAGATATTTCGGAACCATTAGAAGTCATAGACTTAAACAATTACGAATTTCAAAAGGAAAACTCCGGTAACTATAATAATTTCAACGTGGAAAAAGTAAAATTTGACATTTCTAAAATTCGAACGGACCACATGAATTCAGAAGAACGCGAAGCCATCTTAGCTGTAATCAGAGAATATTCTGACATTTTTCACGTCGAAGGCAACCAGTTAACCTCTACTAGTAAAATAAAACACAGCATCAAAACCTCTGACGAAATACCAATCTATACAAAATCTTACCGATACCCGGAAGTACACAAAAAAGAGGTCCAGGACCAAATACAAAAAATGCTTAAACAAAATATTATAAGGCCATCTCACTCGCCTTGGTCCTCACCAATCTGGGTGGTACCAAAAAAACTCGACGCTTCAGGACAAAGAAAATGGCGCATTGTGATCGATTTTCGGAAATTAAACCTAAAAACTATAGGGGATCGCTACCCCTTACCAAATATTACCGATTTGTTAGACAAACTAGGCCGCTGTCAATATTTTACCACGTTAGATTTGGCCTCGGGCTTTCACCAAATTGAAATGTCCGAAGAAGACATACCAAAAACAGCTTTTAACACGGAAAATGGCCACTATGAATTTCTAAGAATGCCATTCGGCCTTCGGAATGCACCCGCGACGTTCCAGAGGGTTATAGATAATATTCTAAGGGGGTATCAAAACGAAATTTGTGCGGTTTATCTAGACGATATAATTATATTCAGCACGAGCTTACAAGAACATACCGATCGACTAAGAAAAGTCTTTGAACGATTACGTCAGTCTAATTTCAAAATTCAACTTGACAAATCCGAGTTTCTCCGAAAAGAAGTTGCTTATTTGGGACACGTCGTCACATCAGAAGGAGTAAAACCAAACCCAGAAAAAATAATTGCTATAAAACATTACCCCATCCCCAAAACGGCAAAAGCCATAAAAGGCTTTCTTGGACTACTCGGCTATTATCGCAAATTTATTAAAGACTTCGCGAAAATTACAAAGCCTTTAACAAAGTGTTTAAAAAAGGACGCGACTATTGACATTAATGATCCCGGATATATTCAGTGTTTCGAAACGTGCAAAAATCTGTTAACAAATGAGCCAATACTGCAATACCCAAATTTTTCAGAACCGTTTAATCTAACCTGCGACGCGAGCAATTACGCTATTGGTAGCGTTTTATCTCAAGGAAAAATTGGTTCAGATCTTCCGATCGCTTACGCAAGTCGTACCCTAAGCGCAGCCGAAATTAATTATTCTACGATAGAAAAAGAACTGCTTGCTATCGTCTGGGCTGTTAAATATTTTAGACCTTACCTCTTCGGACGAAAATTTAAGATCATAACTGATCACAAACCTCTCGAGTGGTTATTTTCCCTAAAAGAACCAAATTCTAAGCTGGTAAGATGGCGTCTAAAATTAGAAGAATATGACTATGAAATAGTCTACAAAAAGGGCATTCTAAATAAAAACGCGGACGCGCTTTCGAGAATCGAGTTAAATACAAACGAGACGAATCCCGGGACGAGCTCCATCTTTTCATTAAACAAATATATTCAAGATTTACACGAAACACTAGACCAACAACAACAAGACAATCAATCTCTCATAGCAGAGGCTGGAGATGTCGACAATCCAGAAAACGCAACAGACGACACTGACGTCACCGTACATTCTAACGTAGAGAACCCTATTGTTGGAATTCCTATAGTAGAATGTCCTGTTAACTACGGAAAAAATCAGATCATTATCTCAGAAGTAAACTTTGCTCCTGCTGAACCGACCAAAACTAACCTGTATAAAACGAAACAAAGAACCCATGTACAATTTTCAAAAACCGATTTTGATAAGGACGTCATAAAATTTATTAAAGGAAATGTTGTACCAAAAACCAAATATTACTTATATTTTGAAGACCTTATATACGAAAAGTTTAGCTGTAATCTTCAAAAATATTTTAAAAATTCAAAAATAGAAATGATAAAATGTACGAAAAAAGTAATAGACATTATATCCGAAGACAAAATCAAATTATTATACGAAAAACTAAACAATGGCATTCAAAACCAAAAAGAACGCGTTATAAATAAAACTAACGAAAATAAGCAAAATTTACCGAATATACCAGAACAGGTATTTGTCCACAATAAACAAAAACAAAACAAAACATCTAATAAATACAAATCAGAAAAAATTAAAACTATCGACAAAAATCTTAAAACTGCACGAATCAATACGATACATGGCAACACTGCCAACAAAAGATACCTATTTTATATCAAAAAACCGAAAAAGAAAAAAAAGAGCTTCCAAATTTCAAAATATTTCGGGTTCCTCGCCATCGGACAAGGAACAAAAAAAAAAATAAAAAAAAGCATATAACGCAAAATCTAAGAAGCTTGACAACTAACCTCGATCCCGCCAAACTTCAAGTGACAAGAACACACTTTCAACACACTTTCATATATTATTATAACCTAGAACCTATCTATCCAGCGCTTAGTAATCTTAATAAGCAATTTAGTAACCTTAAGCTTATTTTTAGCAACAATACACTAATAGATATACAGATCTTATTGATATATAGAATTTCTAATTTCAATCAAAAATTGCTTTCGGAAAAAATAGAACATATAGGAATATATAATCAATCATGATTAATGGACTAGAGTATATTATAAAAAGGGTTACAGGTAATCTAAATGCTAACGACAAAAAGAATCTATAAAAATTATAATCAAGTACTAGATAACGAAAAAGCATTGAGGACCGTCTAAAAATGTAATATTTTGTCAATGACGCAATTTTGGAAAAAAAAACAACAAAACTATTAAAGTTTTACAACATAATGAATATGTTTTAAACTCAAGAATACTACAACTTAATCAGATTGTTGAAGATGGTGCAACCCATCAAGATTTGCTTTTTGCTAAGGGTTTGTTGAATCGGCTTATTATACGAGGCCAAGTGAAATTTTGTCAATCAAAAAAAAAAAAAAAATCTACACCCCAGCATAATAAAAACAAAAGACCTGTTTCACGAACTACAAAAAAATTCAACAACACTTTACAAGTAAATTTCCTTTATAGCGAAAATTTAAAACTATACTTAATTTTGAAAAAAAAACTTCCAAATGAATTTATAATCGAAATTCTTAATTTATGTCATTACAATTTCGAAATATATGTTAACCTGTACCATTTTATATTTCTTCCCAGTAAAATATGGATCAGAATTTGTAACAATTATTTCCAATGTAAGATATCTTCTTAAATCACAATCTGGTAACCTAATTAAACCTCTAAGTGATATATGTACCAAGGTAAGCCTTATCACTGTCCCAGCGTTTTACAAACAACTAGCAACACCAGCTGTGAAAAAGAAGTCCTGCTAAAAGACAACCCGAACGAGTGCACCTTGACAAAATTAAAGATCCTAGAGAATCACGTAGAAATTGTTCCGGAATTAAACCAGTTTTTAGCAGTTTTCCCAACTGAAGAAAAATTCAAACACACTGCGAAAATCAAGTTGAAACCAAGCAATTGCAAGGAATATTTCTTATAAGAAAAAGTCAACGTACATTATTATTCAGGAACCAAGAACTGTCCTTTCAAGAATCAAGTTTTGGAAGCGCGCTGGTGATAAAGACACCAAACCTGAGGATTAAGCCAGAAAACGTATTTTAATTCCAAATCGAGTTAAGGAAACTAAATTTTGCATCTCCTCACTTAAACCCAGTCAGTCTCATCTATGATGAAGCTGCAGAGAAAATATACACATCCAACTTATGGACCATGGCACTATACTTAGTTCCAAGAAGTGCAATAGGCATTTATTATATTGTACGGCGAAGAAGTATTCAAAAATTCCTTATAACCAGAAGGAATTCTAAGAAAATACACCAAGCTCCCGCAGACATCAAGCTCAATCTTCCCAACGATGCCTCATTCTAAGAGGGGAGGAGTTATGTATTCACTACCCCATTATCTTATATAAGTATAATTTCCTACCATAAGAAGATACCGGAACAACGACCCGAGCGATGACCGCAATAGCGACCTAGCACCGTCAGCAAATTACGTGTCATCAATTTACGTTACATTTGTTTTATTTAATTTTATAGAAATCAGTCTTGTATTAGAATCAATTGTAACAACTTGTAATTTTGAAATAAAAATTTTTTGTTTTTAAAAAGGACTTTTTGACAAAAGTATTTTTAACTTATATACATATATATATATATATATATATATATATATATATATATATATATATATATATATATATATATATATATATATATACATATATATATATATATATATATATATATATATATATACATATATATATATATATATATATATATATATATATATATATATATATATATATATATATATATATATATATATATATATATATATATATATATATATATATATATATATATATATATATATATATATATATATATATATATATATATATATATATATATATATATATATATATATATATATATATATATATATATATATATATATATATATATATATATATATACAGTGACCGGCAAAAAGTTCGCAACATATGGGAAAAATTTTTATTAGGTGAGTATTGGAAAAACTTTTCCGAGGGATCAGGGATCGGTTCTGCATGTCCGATAACCTAAAATCGATTTTGACATACGTCACGTGACCACTGGTATAGCGTCAAATTAAAAAAAAAATTGTTAATTTACAAAAAGTGAGGTTAGTTGACGAGATATCAAAAAAAGTTATTTGAAAAAATTGCTTACAATTAAATTCTAGGTCCTTGTGCAAAATTTTAAGATTTTATTTAAAAAAATTGGAAAACTCAATTTTTTTTAAATATTTTTTTATCGATTTACAAATTTCCAGTTTTTTTCTTAGATAGCTTGGCTAATGTAAAGCCCATGTATCTGGATGAAAATAAACGAATGTAGTAGTTTTTTCTACAATTGACAGGACAAAATTAAAAAAAAACAGGGTTTCGCCGGACGCTAGCTGTTGCAATGATTTGTATCTAGCAGCAGTGTCAAAATTTTAGAGACATTTCAATGAGATTACATTGAGAAAACCTTAATCGTCTTAAATATATCTGAAGTTCGACTTTTTGTAAAGTTAAGGGGAGTAAAATAGATAATAAACAAAAAATTACCTGTTTATTTAATCGAAATTTCATAAACGAAAACCAATGTAAGAAAAACTTAAAAGTAGTCAAATTCTGTACTAACAACATAAAAAATCATTGTTTTTCCTTGGGTGCACAAAATTTAAAACTCAGTATGACCACCATTTCTCTCCATACATACTATTGTTCTCGAGCGCAACTCTCGATTAACATTTCGGAGCATTTTACGATTTATTTGCAATACACAATTTCTAATGACATTTTCTAAATTTTGTATATTCCTAAATGGTCGATGTTTGTACACAGAGTTCTTTAGGTATCCCCACATAAAGAAATCTAACGGAGTCAGATCTGGTGATCTCGCAGGCCACGGATTTTCAGAAAACCGTCCTATCCACTGGTTTCCAAATTCTTGATCCAGCCATCTCTTCACCTCATTTGTGGAATGAATGCTAGCTCCGTCTTGTTGAAAGTATAAATTTCTTTCGGCTAATGACAAATTGTCTAAAAAGTCAGATATCTCAGTTTGTAGAAATTCTAAATATCGTTCTGAATTTAAATTGTCTCTAAAGAAAAAAGGTCCCACTATTCTGAGGTTGAAAATTCCGCACCACACATTAACCTTAAAACTATATTGGTCTTTACTCTGAATTACAAAGTCTGGGTTTTCGGTGGCCCACCATCTACAGTTTTGTGAACTGACGGTTCCGTTAGAGGTAAATGTAGCTTCATCCGAGAAAAGAACGTTCTTTGGGAAATTAAAATTTTCCTCAATCATACCCTGGAACCAGGCACAAAAATCGAAGCGGGCGTCATAATCCCTATCTTTTAATACTTGTACAAATTTAGGTTTGTACGGATGAAATTTGTTTCTTTTTAATATCCTCCGCACAGATCTTTCGTGAATGTTAGTGATCTCCGATATTTGACTAACTGCTAATTGGGGTGTTTCTGTGATCGACAAACACACATCCAGAGAACCTTCGTCACCTGTTACCAGTTTTTCATGGGAAACTTTATACTGATTTTCTACCGATCCCGTTTCTTTAAATTTATTGACTAGACTAGATACTGTGGAATAATGGAGGGATTTATCGGGGTGCCTCTCATTAAAAATTGCTGCTGTTTCTCTATGGCTTTTGTAATTATCTCCAGAAATTAAAATAATTTCTATCTTTTCCTGAAGAAGTAGTGTGGGTGCCATTTTAAGGAATAAAATATTAATAAACTTATGTAAAATATCAAACTTAGTAAGATGCGAGACATAAACCAATGACATAGGTTGAAATCAAACAAATTATAATTTGTTTGACATTTTTCTGTTGTTTTTAACCTACTAGATTATTTGGTTGTTTTAATTTCAGAGCCTGCTTTGGTAGTTTTAAGTACAACTAAATAGACCTGGTTGTTAAATTTATGTGCGAAAAATCTTAATAAAATCTTGATACAGTCATTTCATTAGATTCAAACCATTGCAACAGCGAGCGTCCGGCGAACACCTATTTTTTCGATTTTGTCCTGTCAATTGTAGAATTGTAGATCTGACTCCGTTAGATTTTTTTATGTGGGGATACCTAAAGAACCCTGTGTACAAACATCGACCCTTTAGGAATATACAAAATTTAGAGAATGTCATTATAAATTGTGTATTGCAAATAAATCGTAAAATGCTCCGAAATGTTAATCGAGAGTTGCGCTCGAGAACAACAGTATGTATGGAGAGAAATGGTGGTCATACTGAGTTTTAAATTTTGTGCACCCAAAGAAAAACAATGATTTTTTGTGTTGTTAGTACAGAATTTGACTACTTTTAAGTTTTTCTTACATTGGTTTTCGGTTATAAAATTTCGATTAAATAAACAGGTAATTTTTTGTTTATTATCTATTTTAATCCCCTTAACTTTACAAAAAGTCGAACTTCAGATATATTTAAGACGATTAAGGTTTTCTCAATGTAATCTCATTGAAATGTCTCTAAAATTTTGACACTGCTGCTAGATACAAATCATTGCAACAGCTAGCGTCCGGCGAAACCCTGTTTTTTTAAATTTTGTCCTGTCAATTGTAGAAAAAACTACTACATTCGTTTATTTTCATCCAGATACATGGGCTTTACATTAGCCAAGCTATCTAAACGAAAAAAACCGGAAATTTGTAAATCGATAAAAAAATATTTAAAAAAAATTGAATTTTTTTAAATAAAATCTTAAAATTTTGCACAAGGACCTAGAATTTAATTCTAAGCAATTTTTTCAAATAACTTTTTTTGATATCTCGTCAACTAACCTCACTTTTTGTAAATTAACAATTTTTTTTTTAATTTGACGCTATACCAGTGGTCACGTGACGTATGTCAAAATCGATTTTTAGGTTATCGGACATGCAGAACCGATCCCCTGGGAAAGTTTTTCCGATACTCTCCTAATAAAAATTTTTCCCATATGTTGCGAACTTTTTGCCGGTCACTGTATATATATATATATATACATATATATATATATATATATATATATATATATATATATATATATATATATATATATATATATATATATATATACAGTGACCGGCAAAAAGTTCGCAACATATGGGAAAAATTTTTATTAGGTGAGTATTGGAAAAACTTTTCCGGGGGATCGGTTCTGCATGTCCGATAACCTAAAAATCGATTTTGACATACGTCACGTGACCACTGGTATAGCGTCAAATTAAAAAAAAAATTGTTAATTTACAAAAAGTGAGGTTAGTTGACGAGATATCAAAAAAAGTTATTTGAAAAAATTGCTTAGAATTAAATTCTAGGTCCTTGTGCAAAATTTTAAGATTTTATTTAAAAAAATTGGAAAACTCAATTTTTTTTAAATATTTTTTTATCGATTTACAAATTTCCAGTTTTTTTCGTTTAGATAGCATGGCTAATGTAAAGCCCATGTATCTGGATGAAAATAAACGAATGTAGTAGTTTTTTCTACAATTGACAGGACAAAATTAAAAAAAACAGGGTTTCGCCGGACGCTAGCTGTTGCAATGATTTGTATCTAGCAGCAGTGTCAAAATTTTAGAGACATTTCAATGAGATTACATTGAGAAAACCTTAATCGTCTTAAATATATCTGAAGTTCGACTTTTTGTAAAGTTAAGGGGAGTAAAATAGATAATAAACAAAAAATTACCTGTTTATTTAATCGAAATTTCATAAACGAAAACCAATGTAAGAAAAACTTAAAAGTAGTCAAATTCTGTACTAACAACATAAAAAATCATTGTTTTTCCTTGGGTGCACAAAATTTAAAACTCAGTATGACCACCATTTCTCTCCATACATACTATTGTTCTCGAGCGCAACTCTCGATTAACATTTCGGAGCATTTTACGATTTATTTGCAATACACAATTTCTAATGACATTCTCTAAATTTTGTATATTCCTAAAGGGTCGATGTTTGTACACAGAGTTCTTTAGGTATCCCCACATAAAGAAATCTAACGGAGTCAGATCTGGTGATCTCGCAGGCCACGGATTTTCAGAAAACCGTCCTATCCACTGGTTTCCAAATTCTTGATCCAGCCATCTCTTCACCTCATTTGTGGAATGAATGCTAGCTCCGTCTTGTTGAAAGTATAAATTTCTTCTTTCGGCTAATGACAAATTGTCTAAAAAGTCAGATATCTCAGTTTGTAGAAATTCTAAATATCGTTCTGAATTTAAATTGTCTCTATATAAAGAAAAAAGGTCCCACTATTCTGAGGTTGAAAATTCCGCACCACACATTAACCTTAAAACTATATTGGTCTTTACTCTGAATTACAAAGTCTGGGTTTTCGGTGGCCCACCATCTACAGTTTTGTGAACTGACGGTTCCGTTAGAGGTAAATGTAGCTTCATCCGAGAAAAGAACGTTCTTTGGGAAATTAAAATCTTCCTCAATCATACCCTGGAACCAGGCACAAAAATCGAAGCGGGCGTCATAATCCCTATCTTTTAATACTTGTACAAATTTAGGTTTGTACGGATGAAATTTGTTTCTTTTTAATATCCTCCGCACAGATCTTTCGTGAATGTTAGTGATCTCCGATATTTGACTAACTGCTAATTGGGGTGTTTCTGTGATCGACAAACACACATCCAGAGAACCTTCGTCACCTGTTACCGGTTTTTCATGGGAAACTTTATACTGATTTTCTACCGATCCCGTTTCTTTAAATTTATTGACTAGACGAGATACTGTGGAATAATGGAGGAATTTATCGGGGTGCCTCTCATTAAAAATTGCTGCTGTTTCTCTATGGCTTTTGTAATTATCTCCAGAAATTAAAATAATTTCTATCTTTTCCTGAAGAAGTAGTGTGGGTGCCATTTTAAGGAATAAAATATTAATAAACTTATGTAAAATATCAAACTTAGTAAGATGCGAGACATAAACCAATGACATAGGTTGAAATCAAACAAATTATAATTTGTTTGACATTTTTCTGTTGTTTTTAACCTACTAGATTATTTGGTTGTTTTAATTTCAGAGCCTGCTTTGGTAGTTTTAAGTACAACTAAATAGACCTGGTTGTTAAATTTATGTGCGAAAAATCTTAATAAAATCTTGATACAGTCATTTCATTAGATTCAAACCATTGCAACAGCGAGCGTCCGGCGAACACCTATTTTTTCGATTTTGTCCTGTCAATTGTAAAATTGTAGATCTGACTCCGTTAGATTTTTTTATGTGGGGATACCTAAAGAACCCTGTGTACAAACATCGACCCTTTAGGAATATACAAAATTTAGAGAATGTCATTATAAATTGTGTATTGCAAATAAATCGTAAAATGCTCCGTAATGTTAATCGAGAGTTGCGCTCGAGAACAACAGTATGTATGGAGAGAAATGGTGGTCATACTGAGTTTTAAATTTTGTGCACCCAAGGAAAAACAATGATTTTTTGTGTTGTTAGTACAGAATTTGACTACTTTTAAGTTTTTCTTACATTGGTTTTCGTTTATAAAATTTCGATTAAATAAACAGGTAATTTTTTGTTTATTATCTATTTTAATCCCCTTAACTTTACAAAAAGTCGAACTTCAAATATATTTAAGACGATTAAGGTTTTCTCAATGTAATCTCATTGAAATGTCTCTAAAATTTTGACACTGCTGCTAGATACAAATCATTGCAACAGCTAGCGTCCGGCGAAACCCTGTTTTTTTTAATTTTGTCCTGTCAATTGTAGAAAAAACTACTACATTCGTTTATTTTCATCCAGATACATGGGCTTTACATTAGCCAAGCTATCTAAACGAAAAAAACCGGAAATTTGTAAATCAATAAAAAAATATTTAAAAAAAATTGAGTTTTCCAATTTTTTTAAATAGAATTTAATTCTAAGCAATTTTTTCAAATAACTTTTTTTGATATCTCGTCAACTAACCTCACTTTTTGTAAATTAACAATTTTTTTTTTAATTTGACGCTATACCAGTGGTCACGTGACGTATGTCAAAATCGATTTTTAGGTTATCGGACATGCAGAACCGATCCCCTGGGAAAGTTTTTCCGATACTCTCCTAATAAAAATTTTTCCCATATGTTGCGAACTTTTTGCCGGTCACTGTATATATATATATATATATATATATATATATATATATATATATATATATATATATATATATATATATATATAATAAATATATATATAATAAATATATATAATATACATATTAGAAAAAAATATATAATTCATAACTCTCCTTTATAAAAAAAAATACCTAATTGGTACTTATTGTCCCTTTCGAAACGTCGGAATTGAAAACAAAAGGGTTTTCTTTAAATAACTGGCCTGATCCCACTAATACTACAAACTATATCATACAACTGGCCACTAACCTTTTAAAGTAGCAAAAAACAATGTAGTGGGTAAAATGATGTATGGAGGAAATTTCAGATTATATGAAAGTGTGTTCCATTAGTGAGTGTCTACGCCTACGTGATGGACGGGCAACTATAGTTAGAAAAATTTTGCGTATGCCAATATTACGTCATTAGATGTAGAACCCTCATTTTCTAAATTAATGCAATAAAGGGATACTACAGTAATCTTTAATGAATATGAACTAATACGTATAGGTCATAACAAACCAATAAATGAAACGGTAACGCCACTGGAATCACGCGCATTTTACATGATGCTGCATTTAATTATGGCAGTAGGTACGGCGACCGCCAAATATTTGAGTCTGGGGACCCACTGCAGGCCGTAGGGGCCATGCCCATGATACTCATAGTGTCCGATCATGGATGCTTCACACGAAAATGCCCCCTAAAGACAATGACAAGCGGACAGTGATTTTGTACCGAAGCATCATATTACTACGATTTGGGAAAGTTCCTAATAAAACCAAAATGGTTGGTTTTTGTGGTATAACCAAAATAAATTGATACAAGGAAGATAAAACACTAAATTGGTTTAACTGTTTATTGAATTTTTGCTGAGTAAACCAAGCAACCGTTGCACTTTTACTTAAAGTACATAGAGGTTATTGGAACTAACATATATAATTTATAAATATCTATCTGCTGCCATCAGGGAACTTAAACATAAATATTGTTGATTCTTTCAGTATTTTGACCTACTTGTATAATTTAAATATTTATTTTGATTTTTATTTATGAGAAACATTGGGGTTGAATACAGTAAAAAATGACAGTTGCATATAAGGTTGCTAGGTTTACTTAATCAGTTTCACATTACAAAAAATTTAATCACGATGTATTATTTTTATACGTAATTAAGTACTAAAAGCTGGCAATAATTTATTAAAAATGGCATCATTAATTAAAGCTTAAATTAGTCTTAAAATAACATTGCTGTGTAAATGAAAATATTGTAACGACGATTAAGTGTATACATAGGTTACCTAAAATTTAAATTGTCATATAACACACATTCAAGTTAATAAATATAATTTTTGTAAGTTAAGTCTTTTTGTAAGACACTATTTTTTTAATTAGGCACATGAACTACCCTCTCAGATCCATTTTCAGATCTCTGTTAGAACTAAACCAAAATTAGTCTTATGCTTTAGTATAAGTAAATAAACAACATTTACCGCATTTTAGGATTGCGTAGGATTAGTTTCTGGCAGTGTTATCGAAGCCTGCACTTCAATTGCATTTTTTGATGTTTTTCTCTGTTCAATATTTACTAGTTTAGCTAGTTAGACTAGAATCATCTTTTTGACTAACTCAAATTATAAAAAGTGAATGTTGTAACTTCAAAAAAATGACTAGTTGAGAGCAGCCATAAATTAATGAGATAACAAGATGTATTTTAAGTCTTTTAGAATTAACTAGACTAACTGCGTGATTTAAGAATGAAGTTGCTTCTGTCACACCTTATTACTAGCAAATTATATTTAAAGAGCACATTCACATACTTCAACAACCGCAACGTGAGTTTTGGTTACAAAGTACATAAATTAATACCTAGAATACAGTATATAGGTGAAATATGTTTATTTTTAATTAAGTAATTAATTACTATATTGTTCTAGTTTGTTAGAATTCGCTTTTTCAAGGTGCCAAGCGCAAAATAAACTGGACAAACGGCGAATAGAGATATTTGAGTTAGGTATGGTGGACTAATTGTTTTTTGTGAAAATATCTTTCAGATAAGTAAGTTTTATGAAAATCAAAACAAAAATATTACACAGAAAAATATGTCAGCAGTTTAGTGTTGACCTGTTTATTTCCAATGTAAAACACGAAACGTGTAACCAGTTTATTTTTTCTGGTTTGATATTTAACCAATACAAATGAAGTTTCATGAAAAATCTACTTTTAAAATGTAACACATGAGAAAAAATCCTGCAACAATATTGATTAAATAAAAATATTACTTTTTAAGTATTAAATTTAAACCTTAATAACATCAAGAATATGAATATTTATCAATTTTAAAACCAACTTATTTATAATTAATAACAATTTTATAATTAAAATTTGCTTAAACATTTAAACATTGTTCTTTTAAAAAGTAGCTCTTTCGATTTAATCCAAAATATTTTGCCCATAAGTACAATCGTACACCTAACTCACATCCAAGTGCCTGTTCCCTAATAAAGTCAATCAAGAAACGTTTAGACTGTGATTTAATGTACGACTTTATTGATCACGGCTATACATCAAACTCTTTATACCTGAAAAAAGTGCAAACTTCTGGGTGACTTAGGGATCATTACGGCCGAGGATACTTTATTTTAAAAATAAAAACCAAATGTTTGCCTTGTTCGCTGCAGCGTGTTGTTTATTTAATTATTTACAATATACTCACCCACTCAACTTCTTAAAAACGACAAAATACTTTGATTTCTAAGTCACCTAGTGAATCCATCAAAAACATGTTTTAGTATTGTATGTATTTATTATTTAAGATCTGGCGCAGGTTCTCCTTAGATGAAAAAACCGTTTACGATCCATCAAAACGCTAGATTAATCATTTATAAGTGATAATTTATCCTACGAGGCATTTAATTTCACCTAAAGGGAACATGTGCAATCCATTCTAAACGAAAAAAGTTAGTTTAACCTAAAACCTAAAATGGTACTTTACTGAGTAATTATGCCTCCTCTCAGAATCAGAAATCTGCTTATTTTATGAATTATCAAATTTAGCTACTCTTAAATATCTATATTATTCACGCATTATAATTCTATAATATATGTATATTTCAAAAATTATTTTTGACATCAAACTGTTAACAATCCGCTGTATTACTTTATGATGTATCATTTATGTTTATATGAATATTATAAGGTATAGAAGCAGTGACATCTCATGGAAGAGTACAACATAAGCGCAACTACCATTTAATCTTTGGGGGCATTGAGCCCTTGATTGTAATAAATTGCTTTGCTCAATATGTTAACATAGTATTAATTTGGAGGTGGGGGGGGGGGGGGGTTATTTTAATTTTGGGAGGGCTTAGCACCCCACCTACTTCCGCCTATCAACACCTCTAATCCAACAAAAAACAGTTTACGATTTAGGTACTTAAGTTGTAAAGAACCTTGCTTTAAATTTTAAAATAAAACTGGAGTATAGTTTAAGGACATCAAATTGTAACAGTTGCATGAACGAATTGGCAACATTTTTAAGTTTCTGGTTCTATTTACAAATGATCATCTTATTCTGGGCATTACTCTTCTTAACCTTTACCTGCATATGTAGGATTTTTAAATGTTGAAGTAGCTTGTTTATAAATTGGATTTTCACCCTAAAACAAAACAATATTTCCTAGTCTAATCTAATTAATGACTTAGTTTTTACTTTAAACCATCAATAGTTAAATTTAAAATATCTGTATAAATAAAAGTAAAAATAAATAAGTAACCACGATTTAGCAAGAGGAAGTGGAAAATCGACAGATGGTGATATTGTAGGTACTAAAACGTACACTTTTGTCGTGCTTCATAAACTTCGGGTCCACTATCATGTCCAATTATGTATACACTGAAGTTTCTATTTTGGTTATTAAAAGAAAGGTTGATTTTCTTTAAACAATTGTACGATGATTGTCTGTCAATCATAATAACGACAACGACAAGACGTCTAAAAGCAACCTACATACTATTTATAATACATAGTAAATTACAAAAGACTCATGATCAGTTTCTCAAAGCATTTAATCATGTATTAAATGTAACTGACGTCATTGACTGTTTACAGTTTAGAAATAAGCTCCAATAGACCAAGACGATAAAAACACAAACAACTTTGATAATGACCGGAGATACTAGTTAATCGAAACGTTGTTAATATACAAATAAATAAACACAATTTTATATATAATATTTACAATACTTAAACTTTACTTACAGTATCCCACTTGGCCATCATCCTTTCTTTCTCGAATTTGGCGAATTCTCTACGATCGTGAATCGTAGTTAGCAATTTCCAAAGTAGTAAGATGGCCATCCCAATTAAAACAATGGCAGCGATAACACCAAAGACAATGCCAAGAACGAATACCTGAAAAAAATCAAGGTAAAGTTAGCAATGTTCAAGAATGCATTTTCGATTAATTAAAACAAGTTACTCTTTGTAGTCGAGGTTGTACAAAAGAGGTAAAGAGGCAACGCGAAACTTGTGCCAGCGCCATGTTCTGTAACAGTCCTATTTTGGACCGCCAATAGCGATGCGAATGCGACACGCGACTTTTATAATGTATCACTATATTATATGTACACTTCAAACATTTCTTGTTACTCAAACATAGTCGTTTCAACAGTATAGAAAGAAAACCAAATAGCTTAATGAAAAGTCCAATACAAACCTTTAATAACTTCTCTGTAACCAAAATATATCTACTGATAAAGGTATTGTATACAAGCTAATACTACAAATTTTACCTCTGGAGGGCATGTTCTTTCTTCCTGTGCTCTAATGTGAAGTTTTCGTTCGCTATCGTAGTAATATACATAGGTAAATTGACAATGATCTTCATCAGTGTAATGACAAAGGTACTCGTTGTTTTTTTCAATGGCTGAAAAAAAAGTAAGTCAGTTTTATTAAAGATTGTTTAAACCTCAGAAATGATGTTCTACCAAACATAACTTAAATTTGGCATCAAAAAGTTCAAGAACATTTTATGGTGTACAGATGATCACAAAGCGCACAGTTCTAAAATAAAGTGTGCAGTTTTAAGAATCGAGAATTCTACAGTTATAGAAAAATAAAAAAATTATTGTTTTAATAATCTACTTATTATTATTATTTATATCTATTTATATCTATTATTATTGAAGATGAGCAAATACAGGAACGTTTAATAGGAGACGCACATCGTTACACTAGAAATGGGCAAAGCCTGGCAGGCAAAATCTTCACAGACAATAAAATAAGATGGGTGATACATAGTTTTAAACCTTATAAATCCCCGGGTACAGACGGAATTTTCCCAGCTTTACTGCAGCAGGGAATTGAAGTACTGTTACCTCACCTTAAATCTATATTTAAAGCCAGTTTTATACTAAGCTACATCCCACAAAATTGGAGGAAAGTCAAAGTGGTGTTTATTCCAAAGACTGGACGGCGTCCCCCAGACGAGCCGAAATCTTATCGCCCCATTAGTCTAACTTCCTTTCTCCTAAAAACAATGGAGAAACTAATAGATCAGCATATTAGGAGCGAAATGATCCCCAAAGCTCCTTTGCATCTAAAACAATTCGCCTATCAACCTGCGAAATCCACTATCAATGCTCTACAATGTCTCATAAGAGATATTGAAAAGACGTTTACTGCCAAAGAAATAGCTCTATGTGCTTTCATAGATATAGAGGGGGCGTTTGACAACACCTCATATGAATCCATACAAAGAGCTGCAGTACATAGAGGCTTTGAAGCCTCTGCAATAGAATGGATTAAATCCATGCTAAAAAGTCGTAAAATCAGCGCATCTATAGGACATGCGACTACCATGGCCAGGGCGGTTAAGGGATGTCCACAAGGTGGAGTTTTATCACCCCTGCTCTGGTCTTTGGTGGTCGATGGTCTCCTGATGGATCTGACAAATAACGGGTTTGACGCTCAAGGATACGCAGACGACCTAGTAGTAACAATCAGGGGCAAACATGACGGCACGCTGTCTGCCAGAATGCAAACTGCTCTAAACCTAGTAAAAACATGGTGTTCACAGGAGGGGCTTAATATCAATCCGAGTAAGACAGTCATAGTTCCCTTCACGAGAAGGAGGAAGTTAAATTTGACACCTCCAGTCCTGAATGGAACGGTGATTGGATTCTCTAAAGAAATCAAGTACTTGGGGACAGTCCTTGACCAAAGGCTGAATTGGAACTCACACCTAGAAAGGACTGTCTCTAAAGCCTCAATGGCAATCTGGTCCTGCCGTAGGCTTTTCGGAAAAACATGGGGCTTAGCTTAAAACCCAAAATGATCTATTGGTCATACCTGACTGTTGTAATGCCTATTATCACATACGCCTCACTGGTGTGGTGGACAAAAACAGAGGAAATTATAACGCAAAGGAAGCTGACAAAATTACAAAGGCTTGCCTGTCTGGGTATTACGGGCGCAATAAAAACCTGCCCATCCATAGCTCTGGAGGCAATGCTAGACTTTCTTCCACTACACTTATGTATAAGGAGGGAAGCACTGACAAGTGCCTTAAGAGTTACCCAAACAACAAAACTTAAGTCAGGAGATCTGACTGGTCACCTCAAAATACTAAAAGACATCCAGTTAGAGGATATGACCAAACCAATTGATTCAATGCCAAAAGTGTGCGACTTTCAGCGCTCTTTTCAAGTGGTTATAAAAGACCGTCGAAGTATGAGCGAAACAGCGCTGCAATTTGAGAAAGGTTCACTAGTGTGGTACACAGATGGATCAAAGATGGCAGAAGGGGTGGGAGCGGGGGTCTTTGGGCCAAAATGCCGAATTTCAAAGCCTCTGGGCAAAGCACCTTCCATCTTTCAAGCAGAAATACACGCGATAGATTTATGCGCCACCATTTAAAGGCGCAAAAATCTACATTCTATCGGACAGCCAGGCAGCTATAAAGGCACTAGCTTCATGTACCTTCTACTCCAAACTGGCATGGGACTGCCGACAATCCCTCAACCAACTGGCAAAAAACAATAGTATTACTCTAATGTGGGTGCCGGGCCGCATTTTTTTGTTTCCTATAGTGCTAGCGCAACCGAGTGCGCTAATCCTGTAGGAAATGGATACGCGAGACCTGTATTCCGTTCCCTAAGTGGTTAACGCACCTTATGCAAGTATTAGTCGCGCGCGCTACGGGCGGGGTTTGCTCAGGTTTGCTGGGGTTTGTTCAGGTTTTACCCACTTTTACTTATTCTTTTTTGATATTGCATTGTTTTGGCAGTGCGATTGATTTCGATGTATTCTAAATTTATAATTTTGCGTTGCGATGATCGCGCCTAACCTAACCTAAAAACCTAAAAATAGTACGAAATATATATAAAGCATATTATTAATTTTTGTTAAAATATTAAAAATAGACTAAGTAAAAGTGGGTAAAATCTGAACAAACCCCAGCAAACCTGAGCAAACCCCTATTCGCTCCCAGGTCCCATAAGTTTGTTTCATTAAAAATTAATAAAAGCAACATAATTTTTTATCTGCGCAAGTATATTGGCAATCAGGAAAGACTGTAGAATGTGACCATAAAAGAATTTTTCCAAAAAACGCCAAAATAGCAGAAATTGGTATAGCAAACAATTACCTTATTATTATTAGTTTGTATGTAAATTTGAAAAAAAAACACCTATAAATTTCATGGTATAGGCGTATACGCACATATTTATGTTTCAGGTACGCAAAGGCATGCTTAATAAAACCGTGAGGTGCGTAAATCACTTAGGGAACGGAATTACAAGTCTCGCATCCGTTTCCTACACGATTAGCGCACCCGGTTGCGCTAGCCCAATAGGAAACGGAAAAATGCTGCCGGGCCACAAAGGTGTGGAAGGCAATGAAATTGCTGACCAACTTGCTAAAGAAGGAGCACAGGCACCTTTTTACGGACCTGAACCCTTCTGCGGCATCACTAGAGGTCACCGTACGGAAAGCCTCAGGGAATGGGAAAAAGAACAGAAAACAGCCCACTGGAGGAACGCTCCAGGACAAAGACAGGCAAAGAGAATGATTAGTTATCGGCCTGACTACACAAAAAAGCTCCTCGAGGTTCAAAAGAATGAACTTAGACTGGTTACCTGCCTTCTTACTGGACACGGCCCTTGGAGGTATCACCTCAAAAAAATGGGAAAGACTGATGAAGAACACTGTAGATTCTGTAACGAAGCAGATGAAACTGCCGAACACTTGCTCTGTGAATGCAGAGTAATAACTCGTCAAAGGCTGCAATATCTTGAGGGAGCGTTTTTCACGCCCGAAGATATATTAAAATGCGCCCCCAGAAACATTCTAAACTTCGTGAAAAGTTTGGGAATTGATGGGTAAATAATGTAGGGTATTCACAAAAGATCTAACTTGGTCGAAGTGATGTAGGGCTTCCAGAGCCGAACGATCCCATTTAATACAATACAATACAATCTACTTAAATCAATTTTTCAGTACCTATTTATATTAGATCAATAAAACTGTTTTAAATAAAAATAAATCTCCTTTAGTAAACTGAAACCGATTTCCAGTTTCTTAAAGCAATGTAATATTATTACGTTGTTAGTTTCGCCGCCAGCTTTAAGAACAATTTTTAAATTTTTGCCTAGATGGCCATAGAAAATGGGGTAACATTTTTTCCTATTACCTTACCATGCTACCACATATGTACACGTTTGGTGTTGCGCTAATTTTTGTTGTGTCACTTTCTGGAATGGCAATGTGCGCATGCTAATGCAACTTTGAAAAGTATAACTAAACTATTATTCATGGACGCACCCAGGCTTTTGTCTTGGAGGGGGCTGATGTGTCTTGGAGGGGGCTGATGTGTCTTGGAGGGGGGGCTGATACGTCTTGGAGGGGGGGCTGATGTGTCTTGGAGGGGGGCTGATGAGTCTTGGGGGTGGATGAATAATGCAATTCGGTGGATTTCTTCAATTATAAGTGCACTTTTTAAAATTTTTGTGTTTGGGATGTTGGTTTTGGGGGGGGGGGGCGCAGCCCTCCAGACCCTCCCCTGGGTGCGCCACTGCTACTATTACCCTCAACGGTGCTGGTAACCCCATTCTGGGATGGCACTGAATACCACGACGAAAATGATTTGACTATAAGTCAATCGCAAAATAATACCTAATTCTTACTTATTTATTAACTACCAAGTCCAATTAATATTTAATAGAAATCACAGAACATTTAGGCAGGTACGAATAAATTATTGTTTATGACTATGAGGCACGTTAAAAAATATGATCACGTATCACCTACCTTTAACAAACATAATATAATTAAATTAGAAAAAAGACGCGAAATCCACTTATCCTGTTTTATATATAAAATAATTTTAACTCAGAAACCTAGATATTTATTTGAAAAAATTGAATTCAGGAATAATATTCATAATGTTAATACTAGAAATCAGAACGCTATAGAAATACCTAAATATCTTACTGAAAAATATAAGTCTTCGTTTAAATATACATCTTCTGGTAATTTTTAATAATATTCCTTCTAGTCTAAGGGGCTTAAGCTATATAACTTTTAAAAATAATATAAAAAATTATTTAGTAGGGGTAGGATTGGAAGAATGATTTCTTATAAATCAAAATCCTACCTATTTATGCCAACTAGTATACTACTGTCATTTTTTGGTTTTCGTTTTTACTTTTATCAATTTTATATTTATATTTTAAATTGTTTTTATTGGCATAAATAAACATCTTTATTATTATTATTATTAAAGTCACAGGCGCGCGTAGGGGCGTATTCATAGAGGGGGTGGGGGTCAACGCGATTTTTAACTTCGCATAGTTGGACCCCCCCGCCTCCCCATATAGTGCTTTCGGTACGCCCCTGGGCGCACGACACTCTATTATAAGTTGAGCAAATCATATAAATAAGAGAGACTGGTCTATAATTTTCGGCGTCTTCGCTGCCCTCATTCTTAAAAACTGGGCATACCTTACAACTCTTATGTGTGTCTCGCTGAAGATAAGTTCCGTATCTCTAAGTTCTCAAGTTGATGTGTGTGTGTGAAAACAAATAATCGTTCATAAAAACTAACTTTAAATTTGTGTGTCACTGCTTAGAATATAAGTCTTATTTTTCATAAAAAATATTTTTAAATTTGTGTTTTTACTTGGTTCTATTTCAACTGTTCTATATAGATTAACAATATTTACCTATTCTACAAAATGCAATAGGTATGCCAAAACTTTTTTATTTTTGAAATGGCCGAAATGTTTGTTATTGCTTTTAAAGTGGAGTTATCAAGTTCGGAGAATGCAATGTTGCCCAACAGATGTCAAGAAAATAAAGGCGATGGGTTGAAAAGGATTTTATTTTCGAAAATGTTAAGTAGTAAATGTTGTTTTCGGGATTTCTGAAAGCACATAATCTAACTTTGTCTACGAGATGTGAAATAAAATAAAAATAAAAAAGAGGACGTTAGATGGGATGAAATAAATTTTTATCCAAGAATTGTCACCTGGGTTTGTTCCAATTTTACAAAATACCACGATACACTACTTACAACGGTATGCTACGTTATGACGTCACTTCGAGGGAAAATCTTAAATTTACTATTCGCTTACCTGAGCAAATGAAATATGACAATATTTTAATAAACGTCAACTCAGCACATTACCCGACAATAAACTGACCTGTACTTATGTACAAGGGGTGCAAGCGTCTAGTCAATTTCGGATTTTCCCTCGAAGTGACGTCACAGCGTAGCATAGCGTTGTAAGTGTATCGTGAATAATACTTAGTGGTGGGGTTGAACCTGCATGAAGTAGGACTTTTCCCAAAGTGCTGTGTAGTATTACGTTTTCTGTGTAATTGAAATGGAAAAATTAAATCTTAGAAAACAGATATAAAAAAATAACCAAGAGGTAGTAAGAGGGATGAAGATGCGTCTCATGAAAATTTTGTGTGCTTAACATGCCGTTTTCAGCGTTCTTGTGACCACAAAATTTAAATTATTAAAAGAAAAAAGAATGGGACAACGGGGATAAATGATAAATCTCTGCAAGCCCATTATTATAAATTCCGGATGAAAATACTTTGTGGCAAAAAATTAATTTAAAGGTGGATATATCCTGGAGTTGCTTTAATCCTAATAGTAGGTAATCTAGAAATAATTCAAAAGCATTTTCTATGGAATCGTAGTTTTTAGTGAAATATTAAGTCTTCAGATTACCATTAATTTAAACCAATTTATTGTACTTAGATTTGATTTAATTGACCGTACACAATTATCCAAAATGTATTAATTGAAATAATACCAACTCTATATGTTTCTTTCTACATTTTAACAAAAAATGACAGCAAATAAAAAAAGAACTATAGAACTATAAGAAACGCAACAAAAGCCAAACAAAAACAGCTTGATTTTAAAGAAAAAAAAATTCAAATAAATGGAACATTCAACATATCAACTCTAAAGATATATACAAAATTAACCGTACAAGGCGAAAATGAATTCTTAAATCTATTTCATATTTATTTTTTCAAAAAATTAATATTTAGTGGTACCTTCTCTAGCTTTAATTACGGACCTTAAACGACGTGGCATGGATTTCACCAACTTTCTGGTAATGTTTGGCGATATATTTTGCCATGTAAAAAAATAGTGTTTCTGAATTCTTCACGGTTACTAAAGTTGCAACAAATTCAGATTCTCAATCGGATTAAGATCGGGTAACTGCGGTGGAGTATTTAACAATTTTTGTATATTATTCAACAGCCACAGCGTCACCGTATATGAGGTGTGTTTAGTACCGTTGTCCTGCTGGAAATCAAATACTTATACGCGGCATATTTAATTTTTCGGCTAATGGTCTCAAATTTTTTTTTAGAATATCTAAGTACATATTTTTATACATTATGTATATCTTGAATTTCATGTAAATTTCCAACACCGTTAGCTCTCATAGCACCCCATAATAATATGGAACCTCCACCGTGTTTAACAGTTTTTACGGTATTTTTAGTTTGAAGTTCGGTATTTTTTTTCCGCCAAACAATTTGTTCAGGTTTGGTCACATTGTTTAGCGAAAAAAAAAATACCGAGCTTCCAACAAAAAAAACCGTAAAAGCCGTTAAACACGGTGGAGATTCCATATTATTATTATGGGGTGCTATGGGAGCTAACAGTGCTGGAAATTTACATGAAATTTAAGGTATAATGAATAAAAATATGTACTTAGATATTCTTAAACAAAATTTGAGACCATCAGCCAAAAATTAAATATGCCGCGTATATTTTATTTCCAGCAGGACAGCGATCCTAAACAAACCGCATATACAGTGAAGTTGTGGCTGTTGCATAATGAACCAAAATTGTTACATCTCCCAATGCAGTCACCCGATCTCAATCCGACTGAGGATCTGTGGCAAATTTAAAAAAAAAAGAACTTCAAAGTTGCCACGCTAGTAACCGTGAAGAATTGAGAAACACTGTTTTTTCTACATGGCACAATATATCGCCAAACATTACCAGGAAGTTGGTGGAATCCATGCCACGTCGCGTCGTTTAAGGGTCGTAATTAAAGCTAAAGGAGGTGCCACTAAATATTAGTTTTTTGAAAAAATAAATATAAAATAGATTTAACCTCGTACATTTTGTGTATATCTTTACAAGTGATATGTTGAATGTTCCATTTACTTTAAATTTTTTCCTTCAAAACCAAACGGTTTTTGGTTGGTTTTTGTTACGTTTGGTTATTTTTTTTTATTTGCTGTCATTTTTTGTTAAAATATAGAAAAAAATCATATCATAGAGTTGGTATTATTTTAATTAATACATTTTGGATTATTATGTACGATCAATTGTGTGAGCAATAGAGTTGCTAAGAAAATAACGGAACAGGTTTTTGAGAACAGGTTACAGGTAGCCCGTTCAGTGAACTGTTCTTTTTAAAAGAACTGAAGCGGTTCTTTAGGTAAACTTATGACAAGATGATCGCGTTGGCTTAATCTGTTCAGCCGAACCGAATTGATTGACACGTCGCTGCATCTGTGTGAGAGGGTGCTCTGCTCCACTAAGGTTGAAAAGGAATTGACCGTAGCAGCAGAGATTTTAGCTGATTGGCAAAGAATCCCGGTAGATCACGAGTCTAGCTCTGTTGTTCCGCCATGCTGTCAACAATAATTTACAATATGATCAAAAGAACAGACGACCAGGTGAACAGGTTTACGGAACTTGTTCTCGGGTGACAACCGAACTGTTCGAACTTGTTCAGCAATTTTACCCGTTCTTTAACATCTCTAGTGAGCAACTGTATATAACAGAAATATTTAGAGTAAAATTTACAATATAGTCAAAAATAAATTTAAAATTGAATTAAAAATATACTATTTGTGTCTTATACGAAGAACAAGTAAGTACACGTGTACCTATATGTATATGTACAGGGATATCCAAATAAAAGTGAACAGGCCTTATAACTTTTTAATTTTTAAGGATGGCAAAAAAATATTAAATATGAAAGTTTTGGGGATTTTTATGGATCATATCAGCAAATCAATTGAGCATCGAATAAAAAAAATAGTATAAAACATCGATTTTCTCGCTTATTTTAAATTGGATGGTATGATTTTTATCATATTTTTGATTTCTAGAAGTTCTAGACCTATTTTGTATAACATACCCTATGCGGTTTTTCAATCATTTTTGAATTATTTCAAATTAAAAATTATTTCGCATAAATACATACTTTAAACGTAGGTAACTATTCAGGAAATACATTCTTTCGTTAATATTTGTGACAAAAGTATATCTCCTTTCTTTTTGATCGGTACTAAGCTTTTCAACTGGCATAATTTTATATGGCCTATACTTAAAATATATACTTTAACGTTATTTGAACTGTTCCATAAGTCAACATTTTATCTCTTCTTCCATATCTGAGATACAGCACACAATCGGGAATTGATTTTTTTGGATTATCTTGAAAATATAATAAAATCGCTAGGCTAGGTCCCTTTCTTCATTCCTTCTCTTCTTCTTTTTCCATTGCCCAGAGTTCCTCTTTCTTCTAGTCTTCTATTTGTTTTTATTATGGTGTTAGTGATGGAGTTCTTTGTCCCCCTTCAATACTTTCTTCATATTGTCTGAGCCGTTCTAACATTACTGGTATTTTTTAAATATAATTTTAACATTTTTTATCTCTCATTAATAAAATAACACATTTTACATAAAAACAAAATTATAAATTCACGGTGACTAAAGTATTATTGTCAACCTTGACGTTGACTTACCTACGAAGAAAGTTTAAAAAGGTAGCAGGTATTTCGTTCGCAACCTGGATAGTTACGTTTAAAGTATATTTATGGGAAATAATTTTTAATTAGAAATATTTCAAAAATGATTGAAAACCGCATAGGGTATGTTATACAAAATATGTCTAGAACTTCTCCTAGTATCCAAAAATATGATAAAAATCATACCATCCAATTTAAAATAAGCGAGAAAATCGATGTGTTATACTATATTTTTTTATTCGGTGCTCAATTGTTTTGCTGATATATAAATGATCCATAAAAATCCCCAAAAGTTTCATATTTAACATTTTTTCTCATCTTTAAAATTAAAAAAGTTATAAGGCCTGTTCACTTTTATTTGGATATCCCTTTATGTAGGTACATTAGTACTAGATTATAACAAAAAATTTAAATTCGCAGTATCTTTAATAGGTATAAACGTATGTTATCATGTGTCATTAATATGATTATTTTCGTTAGAAAAATTTCGCAAATTAATAAAACAGGATCAT
The DNA here is from genome assembly GCA_963971165.1 of Philopedon plagiatum. Taxonomy (NCBI): domain Eukaryota; kingdom Metazoa; phylum Arthropoda; class Insecta; order Coleoptera; family Curculionidae; genus Philopedon; species Philopedon plagiatum. Next base: position 57,779 of record CAXARB010000299.1, read on the forward strand.
ACGAATGGAATTTTATCTAAATTTTATTATCACCCACCTTATCATCAGATAATTGAAAAACTTGGCATCTCTTAATGTATTTTTATTAAAAAATAGGTGTAAGTATATTTCTCGTTAGATATGGAATGTAAAATATTTTATGTTTGTTTAAGTCTACAAATAAATCTAAGGTATTTAGTACTTTATCACTGTTATAAACCTAGACGTAAAAATATTATTAAAAGTGTTTTTCCAGTTTTGCCTTAATGAAAAGTGTGTGCCTATCGTGAAAAAAGAAGTAGCTGTTAATAAACATTTTAACGAAACTTTATTAAATAATTCTTTTAATAATCATTTCATTGGGACATTGCAATGATCAGGTAAAAATTTCTTCGTATGTACATTTTTTTAATAAAACTATTACAAGTACAAAAGAGTACCTGATAGCCTAATCGTAAATGTTTCTCACAAGTCCTTATATTCTGTTAGTTGGAATACAGCCATATGTCGTACGTCTTGATTTATTCATCGAAGAATTTTTATAAAAGTTTATTGGCAACACTAGGTGCTAAAACTTAAAAAAATCTGTTAAACTTATGTTGTAAAAATTCTGAAGCAGCAGGAGAAACAAAAGTCTACAAGAATGCAAAACTTCAGCATTTGCGGAGTTTCGTTACATCAGCTTAAAAACGTATTTTTGTAGCAAAATAAAAAATAACATATAGAAGAGCAAGGTAGTTTTGACCGATAAGTCAAAAAACAATCTGGGTTCTCTGGGGTCAGTGTTTCAAAAAAGTTATTTATAAAATCACAACCAAAATTCATATCTACACATGTACGAAAAAACAGAGATGCTTCATTTTCAAGATAGGGACAAAGGATAGCGGCTCCTTGACGGATGTGGGGGTTTTATAGGTGCCTAAGTATAAAAAGAATGAGCATTTTGCAAGTGCTTCCGTATTTTCCCGTTGTCCGGTGGCCCAGCGCCTGTCTACATAATTTATAGTGGCAATCAAACAACTAAGAAAAAAATTCAATTAACATTACTTTTTGCTTAGATGATAATAAATAAATATAGACAAGTATCTTAAAGCCATATGAAAACGTTTAGCTACATTGTTCAATAAATATTTTTAAGCATTAAATTAAAGAGTCGCTCACCCACGCTCGAACTACAACCACAGTTTTGTAGTATTTCGTATTGACCTACTAAAGCGAATAATAAACTAATTTTTATTTTTTTTTATTCAACTAACCCTGCAGTTACGCACTGGAGCGAGAAGAGCATGGTCGGTTTTATCAAATCATATAGGTTATTGCTTCAGAGTCCCAACTTATAACTTGTATCCTGAACGATTTTTCAATATTAAATTTTGGAGTTATGTTATTATTGTTAGGAACTTCCCAGAAGTTGTATAGACTTTTAAAATATACTTTATGTCAGAGTTTTTTTGAGATTTTAGGTTTATTCTCTATTAGTTTATAATTTAATACCTTGATTAATTTTCACATGTTACGCCTACGAGAGGTCTGGATCATTGCAGAATATTCGACTCAATTATTTTCTGTCCATGGAAGAAAGTCTAGAATTTACCACATTCTTCTATTTCCCTGTTTTAATGCGCCTTGTATCCTTCTAGAACGTTTCCGAATTATCCAGTACCAGCAAAAGGGTCAGCTGCCGGCTTTCGTTGTTGACATTGTATTCAGTCTTAGATACGTGCTGATTTGTTGTCAGTAAAAAGGTTATTGTGACAGTAACTAAAGGTGTAAGTAAGTGTGTTCAGTATTTCGGCCGTCCGGTACAATATGATTATGTATTGTTATGGGATGAGGCATACATTTTCTTTTGTCATAAAACAAGGTAGGGAATTAATATTTAAGTAGTAATAGAAATTGTAATTCTTAATCTATCTGTCATGTGATTTCAAATACCAATCAGAAAGTGTGACGTAGCTATGATAGTAAACAAAGATTCTATTCGACTGTGTATTTTATGTTTTGTACTCATTAATTGAAATAAAAAATATGAAGTGCCAAGAAATATTGAAAAATGAGCAATGGAAGGTTTTGTGAAAGAGAAAAGTACAAAGCCCAGAATTGTTGCTCTGATGGTGGCAAAATTCTTTGCGTCAAATCCAGATTTCTGTTCTGCGAAATTCAGGAATATTAAAACATCTGTGTAAGTATATGGCCTATTCTTATAATTTAACATTTTAGTGAAAAACGCCTCGCAGTTTTTCGTTGTGTGTACTTTTAACTTCATCACAATGGCCATTAATGGTTAGGTAATTCTAATTTATAATAACAAACGATCGAATAACTGTGTAGAATGTAATTCATAGGTTGACCAGGCTTTTTTGACAAAAAAGAAGTATGTGTCTAAAACGGTGACATATTTAGGGTTAGGGAGAGGGAGGAGATAAAAAAGATATCCCCGCTCACGGTGTCAGATGTCGAATAACAGAAAGTATCGGTGAAATTAAAAAAGAAATCTTTAGAGGGTATGTAAAATATTTATTGTGTCTATACCTCAAGATCTCTCTAAACTTGTCTTGCTTTTATATTTGATAGTTATTAACATTATTTATTGTACTTTTATATACATAAGTAAAATTTTTAGTTCCATATCTTTTTTATTCCCCACACCCCAAGGTCATGTCTGGATACACCACTGGTTTAAAATATGCCAGAAGTCGACATATCTACCCAGCAATACCCTTACATGTTGTTGGTTCTAGATCTTTTTATACAAATGTAGATTTCTTCAACAGTTTCACTATATTTACTTTTAAATTTTCCCGTGATATCATTTTGCGTTTTGCAAAAAACAGCATTTAACTTTTTTTCAACACTTCATATCAGTTTTTATTTTTACTTTTATTTGAATGCCACCCAGAATGAGAGCACAATATTTCTTGTAAATCGCACAACACTTTTTTTAACTCGATACAATAGGCATTGTAAACAAAGAAATACTGACAATTAAAGGCACTGTTTAAAAAATTATCAAATAGCCTATAACGTATTAATCCTATTCACTGTAGCTAAGTATTTTAAAATTTTTAACAACTTTCTTATTGGTTTAGTCAAAAACTTTTTAAAAAAGGCAGGAATGATTGCGAAGTATTTTATTACAAACAGTAAAGAAGAACATAAGCGGACGACCTTGGGAAATACCCGTCTGGGGAAAGAACGCTCTTAGAATCAGTCGGCGAAAAAATGTTTTTATATAAGGAAAATGACCGTTCGACGTCTACAGATGTTATATTTGCGACCCATTATATTCTAAATCAGGAAATCCCCATATGAACCTTCTAACACTACGCAAACAGTCGCGTGTTACTGCACACTTTCGGCGTATTACGAACTACCAAATTCACAGCGACCGACGCGTTAGAAAAATAGAATTAACAGTGAGCGTACGGAACAGGATGACAAAGCTAAACTGAATTGCTGCTGCGACCGAGTTCCCCGCGATGTAATGCCACTGCAGCGGCACTCACGGTAGGCAGCTTTACTTATGAATAAGTAAATCCAAACGAAATTGTGTATAAGGGCATTGGCCCCTTTTCTAATGGATGTGTTGCACTGTTTACGTGCCTTATACACAGTGGCTGCAGCCCCCTAGCCCTCATTTCTTTTGAAAAACTTGCTAACATTGCTTTTCGACTTGACAGGCTTGTCATTCTGCTCATACTCGTAGCATTGACGGCGTCGAATTTCATTGTGTTTTTACTGGTTTTACATTATTACATCTCTAATTACTTCGATTTTTTTCAGTTTTCTAAGCACCGGATATGAATTTATGATAATAGATTAAAAGAACACCTTCGTTCACTCCAGTAAGATTTGGAGACGTCACAAAGATACAATTTTTTTATGACCTCAGCCTCCCTTCCCCCGAGACCAAAATCCTGGATTCGCCACTGCTTATACTACATAAAGTTTTCTTAAAGGCCAATAAGTTTCGCTGACAAACCACATATATTTTTTGCGACTCATTATATTTTAAATCAGGAAATTCCCCTATAAACATTCTTAGCACTGTGCGCAAACAGTGTTACTGCATTCACACTTTCGGCATATTACGAACTATCAAATTCACAGGGACGCGATAGAAAAATAGTATCAAGAAGCAGTGTCGGCGGGGCCCTTTGGCCCACGCGGCACTTTGCATGATTTGGATCACCATTTCCATAATAAAATAAATGTAATTTATGTTAAGTTTTGGACCCCAAAATAAATTAAAACAAAAATTTGTTTAGAAGTTGACGTTCAATAAATAATATTGTATTAGTGCAATGTCCCATAAACATTGGCCAAATTCTGGTTTGGCCCCCACAACTTCGTTGAGGTTTGGCCCAGGCGGCAACAGCCGCCCTACCGCACTGTCCAGTCCGACACTGTCAACAAGTGGCAAAGCTGAGCTGAAACTGAATTGCTGCTGCGGCTGAGCTCCCCGCGATGTAACGCTACTGGAGCGGTACTCACGTTGGGCAGCCTTACTTATGATTAAAGTTCGAGCTCTGCTTTTATCCGCAAGCCTACAACTTGCACTTCATGCCTTTAGTATAAAATAACCATAAACTACAACTCCAAATTTTTGCAATTTTAGATGAATAAAATTTGGCACATCAATGTATTTGGAAATGGTTGATATTATGTTTTCAAATGACATGCACGTATTTATAAGAAAGAAGTCCAACCCTAACTGCAGATAAAATGAATAGGCCACATATCAAAGATAAATACTATATTACATATGGAATATTTTATTTATTGGGTATACTTACTTTTATACCATATTATTTTGTGATAACTGCTAGCAGGGTAAGTATTTAAATATCTAGAATTATTCCTAAGTGAAAAAGTCCAATGTATTTAAAGTGTTACATTCAAACAATTAACTAAAATACGGCTTTTCATTTGAATGGGACAAAGTTAAGGCCGATTTATAAACTTGACCTTTGCGGTTTGCGTTCGCCGTTGGATCTAAAGTTCGCCGTTGATGTTCGTAGAAATCGAATTATGGTATTTATAAACTTGAAGTTGAACGTTGGCCACCTTTGAAATAACAGCTGACGCTGACAGCATATTATAACCTATTTGCCTATTTATTTGTTTTGTTTTTGTGAGGAGTGTTTTTGTTTAAAATGGATGAGGATACAGAAAGTTTATTAGCATCCCTTGGAATAATTTTGTGTGTATATGTGTAAACAAATATCACGGGACCAGGTACGAAGCTTTTGATTGGTTGTTGCCAATTGGCTACGGTTTTGCTACGAACGGCCAGCGTCAAAAGATAAAGTTGAGTTAACTCGAACGGCACCCAACGTCAACGCCAACGGCAGTCGGCAGCGTCAACGGCAAATATAAATGGCGTTAGGTAATTCAGTGCATTTAACTTTGAACGGCGAACGCAAACCGCAAACGTCAAGTTTATAAATCGGCCTTAAATCTTGAGACGCGCTGTAACTGTTAGAGGCGTGGCAGGCACTTATCCTAAAAAACAATACATTGACCTGAACTTGGATTTCATTGCCTCATGTGTCAAGTTTATTTACTGAACTTTTCTACCGGTTCCACTTTATAAATTAATAATCAGTGCTAGCCTCAATTATTTTAGTAAACCGAAAAAGTTTGTTGGTGGCAATTTTCTGTGGCCAGCAACCAAAAAATATTGGCTTTTCTGAAAATTATGCCCGTGGGCCAGTACGATGAAGTAATGATGTTAACTATCTATCGCGGAAACAGTCCATAAAGCGTACTGTTGGCATTAAAAAACAACTAATGACACAAAGATGCCTCACTGACCCGAATTTACTTCTTCTATATGTAACTAATACTTCCAGATGTTCATAGTATTTCCATTTGGACCTGAAAGCTAAAACTGTAACCAGGTGGATAGTAGAGAACGAAGAAACTTATTTTAATATATCTAGCTTCGACTAAAATAGATGTACCTTACATTTAGGTTTAGGTTTGTAAATCTATAGTTCCTTTATAATTTAATAACCATTAAATATTACGCCGTTTTGCATCGGAAATTTTAAGATAGTTTCTTAGTACATGCTTAACGTTCTTCAGATAACAGCATAATAAAGATTTTTTGGTGTAGCTGTGGATCTTGTTTTCCTACAGTGTTAACAAAATTAATAGTTAACGTTGAGATGTTTCGACGATTAATTGTTATAGGGAGAAAGGCATTTTATAAAATTAAACTTTATATCTAGAGTTGACCTTTCGACTTGTATGAGGGTTTTCCTCAAGACTATACTATGGTTTGCCAAAAAACTTACTTAAAATTAACAGCCCATACCTTTGATTAAGGTTGTTGCTGTTATAATTAACTGTATTTTTCTAGTACTGGATGTTTAAATTTCGCTTTATTGGACCCCGGCCACCAAGTAAAGATGACGATCCAAATTTGGGCCCACCTGCAGACAGAAACGCACTTCAGGCTAGTTTCTCGTCATCGTATTACATTGTATCACAATTATCGCTCATAATATTTATTGTAGCTACAGCTGCATATTCGAAGAAGCTCCCACCTCCAGAAAAACGAATTTCGGCCGCTCTCCTGTGTACACTGGTTTTTTATGCAGTTAATTTAGTATTTTGCAAAATAATAACAGATACATGTAAGTTAAGAATGTCTTGTAGTCGAGTTATTCCCTAATTTTATATTTTTTAGTTCAAGAAGCTTTTTTTGCCTTGGGAATGTGCATAGCAATATTTTTGGGGGGTAAGTATATTTTTGCATGTGAAAATTTAATTTTAGTCTACAAATTTTATTTTATTGGAATTTGCGAGCGTAGGTATTTTACAAGAAAATAATAAATCGAAATTTAGATTTTTTGTATAAATTATGTCCTTTTAGTGCCCTGTATAGAAGTCTTCAAAATGAAATTTCTAAATTTAATAAGCGTACCAAATAATACATACGTATATTAAAAATTATTTATACAATACCCCAGATAAAACCAGACCAGATGCGTAAGACTGTCAAATATCATGTTCAGTCTCAATGACCTTGAGGGCTGCCTGCACCATCGCTTTGCGATAGTGCAGGCGTCTGTACTATAAAGCAGTTACGTTACATTTGAAGAAGACACGGCAGTGGCTGTGATGTTGTGATTTAAATTTATAACCTCGGTCTCCGTACTAGAGGCCAGACCGCCGATGGATCGTCTCGTCAATCCTTGGCTCGCCGTCGCATGAAGTACAGGCGGCATTGGAGCTTTCGCATCTGGTCTGGTTTTATCTGGGACAATACAATAATTTAGAGAGTAAAGGACTCCTAATAACACATAACATTAAAAACGATGTTATGTATTGGTCTCTCTTAAAAACACAACAATATTAAAGCTGTTGAAAATTTAACTTCATATTTAAATAGCTAAAAAAACTTAAATAATTCAAAATTTTGAAATGGCATATTGTATAAAATTGCATTTTCCATGATATACCTACTGTGCAAATTTTTAAAACGTTATTACTTCAATTATTTTTGTTTTAGTTTGTGGTGCCGTTATTATTGTAAGTTTATTTGAAATGGTGAGCAATTTTCCGTCTAAATATTACAGCGCCATTTTAACGGGACAGGCTTTGTGTGGAGTTGTTGCAGCAATTACACTAATACTAACAATAAGTGTCACTGCATCTCCAGTAACTGGAGGACTTATCTTTTTTGGAATTGGTAAGTCATTTGAAAATCATAACCAATATATAAAAAATACCAAAAACTTTAAAATTATATAGGAGTACTTTTAAGTTAAGAAAATGTCAGCAGGGCTATACAAAAAAAGTTTGGGAAGGTGAAAGGGACCATGACTCTATCAAAAATTTGACCTTGTATATTGCTTGGAACATTTCTAATATTTTTTTTTTTATAAAAAGAGCAATAATTTTGCTCCTAACGAAAAAAAGTTTGAGGTTAATTAAAAAAAAAAATTCGGCTAAGTGCAAGCTACACTTGCACAATTAGTGTTCCATGTCATCAGCACCCCACTTAACCTAAGCAAACCTCGGCCATCCGATCTCCGCCCATCTGCCGCGCTACTCGCCGCCGACGGCACCAACGCCGTATCACATCGCGTGGTAAGACCAAAAGTTGTTCCTTACATCGTAAGAAATATTTTTTGTCGAAAAACTTTTTCTCTAAAACCAATGGTTCAGGAGCTATAAGGAACCCAAGCAAACCCAAACAATAAAATTGATTTTTCTGAGCGTCGAAAAATGTTTAAAAATGCATAAAAAAATACATCATATATATTGTTAAATTCGTGCTTCAATAAGCTTTCATTTGACACCCTACACGATGCCCTTGAAATTTTTTTCCATTTCCCCACCTGAAATTAAACCCCAGAATCAAAATTCAACGTCTATACTTCACGTCTATAATTGAGCCACCACACTCTATCACTGTGCTAAATTTCAAATTTTTACACCGAATAGTTTCAGAGAAAATCGCCACTGACAGACAGACGGACGGACGGACACCGAAGTGATTCCATAAGTGTTCCGTTTTCACGGAACACTAAAAAAAAAGTCATTTATTTCTAGCTGGAACTAAAATCAACTTCAATATCACACGTACACGTAATAATATAATACGTAAAAAGTATAGTAAATAGCTCTGAACCTCACAAATCATACAATATTTGTCTACAACCTGTATTTATTTCATTATATTATAAAACGACATCTAACTTTTTTAACACTTATCACTTCAGCAGTATACCTGCTCCCGCGCGGCATAGGCGTGCGCGTCAATAAAAGCATCGCCACTTGCCGTCAACATGTCCCCAGGCTGCTCCCAACACCTATACAGCTCTATTTATCAGTTTATATTTTTGCTTTTATTGAGTACCACATAGAATAGGAGCATGTTTTTTTTTTAAATCGCACAAAGTTTTTAAAAAATAATAAAAATGGTGAAAACCGACGATGAACTGAAGTGCAAAACCAGAACAAGAGAAGTGTTCAGACGAGTTGGTTCACTTATGCTTTCTATCTTTTTAACTGGGTACAATTTACGCATAGTCAACAAGGATAATCTGATGTGCCGAGTGTTCGGATAAAAACCCCTAAAACTTTGCCCACGTTGCCGTATTTTCAACGACTTGACACGAGTTTATGTTCAGAAGGAAAGAAAAAAGAGTATATTAGCAAAATAAGGGAAAAAGGAAGATTATAGAGTATTCTGGTTCGTAAAAGAGTATAATACTAAATAATGTCTGTATGATTGTGGCGGATTCATATTTAAAAGATTTATTATTGGGGTGTTACGCCACTCTACTGTCAAGGAAAATTAATATTTAAAAAATAATAATAAAAGTCACTGCGTTTAATACAAAAAACAAATCCTGAAAAAAGAAATGTTCTGTACACTGTCAGTGACTTTTAATTATAAAAAGTATTTCCCTACCCTAATCTATCTCTAGTGTAATAATAATAATAATAAAGATGTTTATTTATGCCAATAAAACAATTAAAAATATAAATATAAAAATGATAAACTAAAAAAGAAAACCAAAAAATGACAGTAGTATACTAGTTGGCATAAATAGGTAGGGTTTTGATTTATAAAAAATCATTCTTCCAATCCTACCCTTACTAAATAATTTTTTATATTTTTTTTGAAAGTTATATAGCTTAAGCCCCTCAGACTAGAAGGAATATTATTATAAATTACAGAAGAGGTATATTTAAACGAAGACTTATATTTTTCAGTATGATGTTTAGGTATTTCTATTGCGTTCTGATTTCTAGTATTAACATTATGAATATTATTCCTGAATTCAATTTTTTCAAATAAATATCTTGGTTTCTGAGTTAAAATTATTTTATAAATAAAACAGGATATGTGGATTTCGCGTCTTTTTTCTAATTTAATTAAATTATGTTGGTCAAAACTAGGTGATACGTGATTATACTTTTTTAGCTCTATTGAAAGACGAACACAGTTATTTTGAAGAATTTGTAATTTCTGTTTATCTTCGTTACTGATATTTTTGTAGTATATATTCGGTCTAAAACCTAATCTGAATAAAATAATTTTTCTGGCGTTTCGAGACCTAATATCTATATTGATTTGTTCTGAAATACCTGGAATATATGGAATTGTTAAGTTTATTATATCTAAATTATCATTAAAATTATTTTGATTATTATTATAATTATTATCAAACTTTCTAAAAGATCTATCTAAAAAGTCATTAGGGTAGTTATTTTCGATTAAAACTTTTTTAATAAAAATCTTTTCATTTTCTAAACTATCTCTATCAGAACAAATCATTTTAGCTCTGTCATATAAACTTTTTACTACACCTGTTTTTACCGAAGGAGCATGATTTGAGTTAAAGTTTAAATACCTATTAGTATGTGTTGGTTTTCTATATACTGACGTTTTAATTCTATTATTTTCTTTAAAAACTAAAATATCTAAGAAAGGCAAAGAGTTATCACTCTCCATCTCTGTAGTAAATTTAATAGTCGGTTCCCGAGAATTAATGTAGTCTAGGAAAACATCCAAATAATCTGCGTTATGTTGCCATATAGCAAAAATATCGTCAACATATCGCAACCAGACCGTAGGTCTGTTTGGATGCATCCCGACAACATTACTCTCGAAATCCTCCATAAAAATATTACTCATTAATGGAGAAAGTGGTGAACCCATCGCCATACCTAAATCTTGTTGATAAAAATCATTACCTAACTGAAAATATGTCGTTTTAATACAAAAAGTTAATAACTCTAATATTGTATTAATAGTTAATTTAGTTCTCTCGTGTAAATTATTATCATTTTCTAATCTATTACGTACAATAGTTAAAGTTTTATCTACCGGTACGTTAGTGAAAAGACTCACTACGTCAAAACTAACCATCAAACAGTTATTATTTAAATTTATTTCTCCTATTCTTTCGATAAAATGTTTAGAATTTTTAATATAGGAATCTGTATTTCCCGCTAACGGATTTAGAATATCTAATAAATATCTAGCCAATGAATGGCATGGCGAATTAATACTACTAACTATTGGCCTAAGAGGTATATTAGGTTTATGAATTTTCGGCAAGCCAAAAAAATGTGGAGGTTTACTATAATGCGGTGTTAAGCGCGACCTTTCTAAATCTGTAAACTCATTTTTATGTTTAAAAAGCAACCTATAAATTTTATTATCAATACTTTTCGTTGGATCTCTTGTTAACTTTGTATAATTACCGTCATTAAATTATTGATTTTATCTTCATAAATGTTATTATCTAAAATAACTGTTGCATTTCCCTTGTCAGCTTTTAAAATTTTTATAGTATTATCATTTTTTAAATTTTTTAGAGCTAAATTTGCGTTTTTTGATATATTTGACTTAATTGTAATCGGTTTATCCAAAATTAATTTTGACCTAACTCTAAACTCATCTGCACTTCCCTGTGGAAGTTTTTGTGCAGTTTCCTCAATAGCGGTAATAAGATCTACTTTAGAAATATTTTTTGGAGTTACAGAAAAATTTAAACCCTTTGATAAAACTAATTTTTCTGAAACCGATAAAGGTCTATTAGACATGTTAATTACCGTTCTATTAATAAAGTCTGAATTATTATTTATCTCATTTAACTCTCTACCTAATTTTTCATTCATTAAATTTCGAAATTTATTAATATGTATAACTTTTTGTCTATTAAAATGAAAAGAATAGCTATTATATGTTGAATTATCAATCCTATTAAAATCATTTCTATCTACAATTCGTTCTATGTTTTGTCTAATATTATTAATCTCATATCTAAGCTGTTCTTTTTTATACCTATGAAATTGAATTCGTTCCCTAACTAAAGCTTTATTTGCTCTCATTATAATGTTATTGCATCTATTACTGAAATAAGGTGACCTTAACCTAAGTCCTTTTGGTATTAAGTCATGTTGCCTGCATTTACACAAAAAAGTCATACTGTTCTCAGCATGCTGTAAGCTGATGTACGTTTTTTCTAAATTCCTAAAAGATAAAACAATGTTAGGCTCTAATATTGTATTAATAGTTAATTTAGTTCTCTCGTGTAAATTATTATCATTTTCTAATCTATTACGTACAATAGTTAAAGTTTTATCTACCGGTACGTTAGTGAAAAGACTCACTACGTCAAAACTAACCATCAAACAGTTATTATTTAAATTTATTTCTCCTATTCTTTCGATAAAATGTTTAGAATTTTTAATATAGGAATCTGTATTTCCCGCTAACGGATTTAGAATATCTAATAAATATCTAGCCAATGAATGGCATGGCGAATTAATACTACTAACTATTGGCCTAAGAGGTATATTAGGTTTATGAATTTTCGGCAAGCCAAAAAAATGTGGAGGTTTACTATAATGCGGTGTTAAGCGCGACCTTTCTAAATCTGTAAACTCATTTTTATGTTTAAAAAGCAACCTATAAATTTTATTATCAATACTTTTCGTTGGATCTCTTGTTAACTTTGTATAATTACCGTCATTAAATTATTGATTTTATCTTCATAAATGTTATTATCTAAAATAACTGTTGCATTTCCCTTGTCAGCTTTTAAAATTTTTATAGTATTATCATTTTTTAAATTTTTTAGAGCTAAATTTGCGTTTTTTGATATATTTGACTTAATTGTAATCGGTTTATCCAAAATTAATTTTGACCTAACTCTAAACTCATCTGCACTTCCCTGTGGAAGTTTTTGTGCAGTTTCCTCAATAGCGGTAATAAGATCTACTTTAGAAATATTTTTTGGAGTTACAGAAAAATTTAAACCCTTTGATAAAACTAATTTTTCTGAAACCGATAAAGGTCTATTAGACATGTTAATTACCGTTCTATTAATAAAGTCTGAATTATTATTTATCTCATTTAACTCTCTACCTAATTTTTCATTCATTAAATTTCGAAATTTATTAATATGTATAACTTTTTGTCTATTAAAATGAAAAGAATAGCTATTATATGTTGAATTATCAATCCTATTAAAATCATTTCTATCTACAATTCGTTCTATGTTTTGTCTAATATTATTAATCTCATATCTAAGCTGTTCTTTTTTATACCTATGAAATTGAATTCGTTCCCTAACTAAAGCTTTATTTGCTCTCATTATAATGTTATTGCATCTATTACTGAAATAAGGTGACCTTAACCTAAGTCCTTTTGGTATTAAGTCATGTTGCCTGCATTTACACAAAAAAGTCATACTGTTCTCAGCATGCTGTAAGCTGATGTACGTTTTTTCTAAATTCCTAAAAGATAAAACAATGTTAGGCCCATACCTCAAATGTAAATAATGTCTGTATGATTGTGGCGGATTCATATTTAAAAGATTTATTGTTTGGGTGTTACGCCACTCTACTGTTAAGGAAAATAAATATTTTTTAAAAATAATAAAAGTCACTGCGTTTAAACAAAAAACAAATCCTGAAAAAAGAAATGTTCTGTACACTGTCAGTGACTTTTAATTATAAAAAGTATGCCTGACCCTAATCTATCTCTAGTGTAGTATATATTCGGTCTAAAACCTAATCTGAATAAAATAATTTTTCTGACGTTTCGAGACCTAATATCTAGTCTCGTTATCAAAGAATCTAATAAATTCAAACTAACTAAATTAACAATGAACTAAGTAATTATAAAAAATAATTAAAAAAGGATACAAGAGTTTTCTGATGGAATTCTTCTGATTTTTTCGAAAATATTGCTCTGATAATGGTTTCGTGTTTTTTTCTGTCAGCATGAGTTTTGACATTAGTCAAAATGACAAGTCATAGGATAGAGTGGAATAATTCTAAAATTTTATCTAGAGAAACTTCCTCTAATAGGCGTAAATTAATTGAAAGCGCTACTATTATTCTTAATAACGATAAATGTTTTTCTAATTTTTCTGTAGATATAAACAGAATTTGGCTACCAATACTTAGACAGGAAGTTAGTAAAAATAATTTTATTATTGAATAGATAGGTAGTTATATATTTTTTTGTCCTACGGTACATAGTCATGTTTCCTGCATTACCTGAAGACTTGTCATTTTGACTAATGTCAAAACTCATGCTGACAGAAAAAAACACGAAACCATTATCAGAGCAATATTTTCGAAAAAATCAGAAGAATTCCATCAGAAAACTCTTGTATCCTTTTTTAATTATTTTTTATAATTACTTAGTTCATTGTTAATTTAGTTAGTTTGAATTTATTAGATTCTTTGATAACGAGACTAGATATTAGGTCTCGAAACGTCAGAAAAATTATTTTCAGATTAGGTTTTAGACCGAATATATACTACACTAGAGATAGATTAGGGTCAGGCATACTTTTTATAATTAAAAGTCACTGACAGTGTACAGAACATTTCTTTTTTCAGGATTTGTTTTTTGTTTAAACGCAGTGAATTTTATTATTTTTAAAAAATATTTATTTTCCTTAACAGTAGAGTGGCGTAACACCCAAACAATAAATCTTTTAAATATGAATCCGCCACAATCATACAGACATTATTCTAATATCTATATTTGGTAATTATTGATATTACTGTAAACAGCGAATTTTTTCATGAAATTTTGCACAGACCCTAATTTTGGGTCGTAAAACACGAATCCGAAGTCAGCTTTTGGCGGTCTCGTATGGTTTTTCCAAAAAAAAATTGTTTTTGGAAAACTTTTAGGTTAACTTTTAGGTTACCTTTTTGTTATAGATTCCTTTAAGTTTCGACACTTTCACTTCAACATATCTGTAAACTTATAATTTTTATTAGTTTTCGTCACACAAAACACCACATTTAGGCAAAAATAGCTAAGAAAATTGCTGTTTTCTATAGAAAATTCCATTTTATTGCTGTAGACGTCATTATTTTGCCAGCTGTCAATTTTCCGGCGTTGCCACGTTTACAAAACATTTTTCTCGCAAATTTTAACAATTTCCGGCCATAAATAAATCCAAAAAAAGAGATGGCAATATGAGAGTAAAATAAGACAGATAGCATTTTATTTTCCCTAAAAGGGCAAAAAGATGACCCCAACCAACACCCTGGGGCACCGATCCCTCTTCGCCTGCGAGGAAAGAGACTGGTCAGGGCCCCTAACCAGGTGCTAACCCTGCTCCGACCTTAGGGTGCCCTCCGATCCACCGTTACACCACCGTTATATCGAAAATATTAGATCTGTCACCTAATTCACCGACTTAGAAAAGTTTTTGATACGAACGGTGGATCGGAGGGCACCCTAAGGTCGGAACAGGGTTAGCACCTGGTTAGGGGCCCTGACCAGTCTCTTTCCTCGCAGGCGAAGAGGGATCGGTGCCCCAGGGTGTTGGTTGGGGTCATCTTTTTGCCCTTTTGGTTAAATTTGGTTCATTTTCGCATTTTCCCGCCAACTTTTTATTATTCCTAATTTACAACTTTGTCTTGAAAAATAAGTAAACCTGGCAACGCCGGACATTTGACAGCTGGGAACGTAATGGCATCTACTACCAAATACAATGGAATTTTATATAGGAAAAAGCAATTTTCTTAACTATTTTTGGCTAAATGTGGTGTTTTGTGTGACGAAATAAAATAAAAATTATAAGTTTACAGATATGTTTAAGTGAAAGTGTCGAAACTTAAAGGAATCTATAAAAAAAGGTAACCTAAAAGTTAAAAAAATTTTTTGCGGAAAAACCATTCGAGACCGCCAAAAACTGACTTCGGATTCGTGTTCTACGACCCAAAATTAGGGTCTGTGCAAAATTTCATGAAAAAATTCGCTGTTTACAGTAATATCAATAATTACCCTATATTTGATAGCGAGACTAGATATTAGGTCTCGAAACGTCAGAAAAATTATTTTATTCAGATTAGGTTTTAGACCGAATATATACACTAGAGATATATTAGAGTCAGGAATACTTTTTATAATTAAGAGTCATTGACAGTGTACAGAATATTTCTTTTTTCAGGATTTGTTTTTTGTATTAAATGCAGCGACTTTTATTATTTTTTAAAAAATATTAATTTTCCTTAAAAGTAGAGTGGCGTAACACCCAAATAATAAATCTTTTAAGTATAATACTCTTAAAAATAGTACATCTGGTCACCCTAGCTATAATGTTTTACTTGCCGAACAAGAAACTGTTACAAGACACCACCGAACAAGAAGACATGTTACTGTACATTAGCGGAAATCCTTTTTTTTATCTAAAATTAGCTCAGAAGTCACATTTGGGAATATACGTATTGGCTTACGCAGGAATAGAGTTAAACTAGGGCTTAATTACGAAAGTCGACTCGATCGTCTAGTTAATACATTTTATTTAATACAAGTTGCCAAAAGAGGGTGATAGAACGCGATGATCGAATTAAGTTTCGAACCCGCAAGGTGATTTCTATGGTATGAAAGTAAAAGTAACGTCAATGACAGTATCACCGACTATAGTATACCAAAGAACACCCTACATAGTTGGAAGTATATTTAATATTTTTTGAGATATTATTGCTACTACAAAATTTACAGTTAAATAATTTGATTGATTTTTACAGAGGAACAATGTATCCTAGAATAACAAAATGCTAATATCTTCATTGTTACTTTTAAAAAGCTAATAAAATGTAAAGTGCTTCAAATTCTAAAAAAAACTGCTATTTTGGAGCACAGATTTAAAACTTTAAACAATAGAGAAAAATTGAATTGAAAAAAAATTATGCCGTCCTTTTGAAAGAGTACTCGTAAAAAGTTCACTTCAACTAACAATTCAAATTGAACTGTATAATTATATTTTTTTTATCTAGGCACTTTTTTGGTATTGATTACGTATATAGTATACTGGTATTCCAAAAGACATTCCCAGTATTTTATCTATCACATCGGAAATGATCCAATGACAGCAACTACACAGAATAGAAGATTTTTCCCCAGAATTTGGGCACAGATTAAATCGGCTTCCAAACACACCAAACTTTATATGGCTTCATTAATTATAGTGTTTGGTACAACTGCAATGGTTTACCCTGGGCTAATGTCGCTAGTTGTAGCAAAGAGAAGTAATGGACGAAGTGGTAAGGTGTGGGATGGTAAGATAAAATAAACAGAAACGTCTGGTCCCTAACTGATGGCTTCTTTTTTTACAGAGATGTATTTTTCCCCTGTGATAACATTTTTAATAGCAAATCTTTGTGATTTGGGTGGACGTGTATTGGCGACGAAAATAAGGAAGGTAATAATATAGTTATTTTAGTTCCAAAACAATGCAATACTGTGTGACTGAAAATTACATATATAAGTTATATTTTATGTAAGTACACATTATCTCAACATGGTAAGAACCGATCGGTTCAGTTCTAATAATCCCTATTGCAGTGCACCCCAAAGACCAATATTACTTTACAGATTTTGCTTAATCTTATCTAATCGCATTCAGCTCGTGCTTTGATATTGACAAACAGACAAGTGACTTTAATAGTAGTTCTAAAATTTTGTAGATTTTGTAGCAAGCCCTAATAAGTTCGCATTATCAGGGTTCCCAGCGATTTGCTAAAAGAAAACTTCCTGAGATTTCCCTGACACTACAGAGAAATCCCTTGACATGATAATAGAGCAAACAGTTTTGTTAGATGCAATATACATTTATTTTATTAAGTCCCATTTAATATGCTCTAAGAAGCAAAGTACAAAATACCCAAATAAGAAAACTACAAAATACAAGACGCTTTTTAACATTATTGTTTCTCAGTTATTTGCTATTAAAAACAACTTACTTTCTGGTGTAGACACATAAGAAAGACATACATAATTCATTAAAAAATCAAAATATGGGCTTTTTTATAAATCACACGCCGAAAAAGTTCGACAAACTTATCGAATTTTATCGGGGCGCAGTTTTAAAGGAAGAGTACAAAATAAAATTTTGGTTTGTTAAATGAATTATATGTCTTTTTATATATGCACTAGCAAATAACTGTCTCGAACATGTTTCCCAGAAACATGAACCATACGGTAAATGTGCCTCTATTCAAGAAAAATAACTATCAAGTACAATATCAGGATGCAATTCTTTAGAAATTACCCTAACTGCATGTCAATTTAAGGCAAGTTTGGCACTTAGTCTCCGTACATGTCCTTCACATTTCAGTCTACTATCTATATAGAGCCACAGAAATCTATTTCCAGTCAAATTATTTAGAATATTATTGTCTAAAAATATGTCATTCAAGTCGCAAGTAAAAAATATAACACTGGTAATAGTAATATTAAAAGTAAGCTGGTTAGCTTCGTACCACTGCTTAATATTGGCTAAGTAATTGTTTACTCTTTCGTCGATCGCTGTCCCTGTTAGCCACAAAACAGTTGCATCATCTACAAGTAAAGTCAGTTTGTCCTCTATATCATATTAGCGAAATTATAATATATAAAAAAATAAATGCTACAGTAACTACAGCTTCGCTTGTCAATATTTTAATCCAGTCATAACTAAAGCTTTGCAAACGGGGGTAATTCCAGAGACGGCTGTAACCTAGTTGGAAATAAAATTAGGATTCGATGTGAAAATAAAATACAAATATTTATTTACCCACATTGTGTTATTTGAAAGTGCGAAATACGAAAATACCATACAGGGTGTCCGAAAAGTCTTAGCATGGGCAAATATCTTTACTATTAATAAAGATAGAGACACCAAATTTTAGTTTTATCTTATTGGTTAATAAATCTACTTTTTTATGTAATTTGACATGTACAATCCCCTTGGGGGGTTACGCTAGGGAGTTGAGGTCAAAAATTGTAAATGCAACCCTATGCCGTGTGGTACCTCATTTTAAAGGTCCTTTCTCAGATGTTACTTCTTGGCAGAGTTCCAAAACGGACTTTATTACTGGCCAATAAGTTCATGGTGGCCATTCTAAACAACTTTTAACGTAATAAGTAAGGCAGTTACTGTTGGTCTGTTACCAGAGGCGTCGATGCCGAAAATAAGTACATACGGTATTTGACAGAAATAATTTAATTGATGGGCGTTGCCGTCATTGTGTGAAATGAAAAAAAACGGTTGAGTTCAAGTTCGACTCGCGCATAGAGGATTCCGTGAGACATACAATTTTGTGAATTTCTCACAGGACGCAAAAGTCTCAATAACTATGGTAAGGCTAATGCTTGAATAAATAAGAAGAGGCGGCCATGCCGGAAATAAGTCAGTGCATAATATAACTGATTAGTAAGGCTGGCACGGTTGGTCACAATGTCACATAGTTAAGAATGTTTAAAAAAGTAAGACGTCATAAAATCGTAAAAATATGTTAAATACGTAGTTGTAGTTTTACTATTGGAGATATATTCTTGAAAGTGGGTAGGTTTGAATGTAGACACCAAAGTACATCCCCTGAAATTTCATGCGCATGTCTAGCCCTCTTAGTTTGCGCGTGGTACGCATTTTAGTCCATTGCGCAGATGGCAAATAACGAAAAATAGTCGAAATAAACTTGGGAAAAAGTTATAAAGTTAAATACGTAGTGGTACCTTGACTTTTGGGAATATATTCTTAAAAGTGAATGGATTCAACTGTAGACACCAATGTCCATCTCCTGAAATTCCGTGCGCATGTCCAGCACGCTCGGTTTGCGCATGGTGCGCATTTTGGTCTACTGCGCAGATGACAAAAAACGAAAAATACAGTCGAAAAAAACTTGGGAAAAAGTTATAAAGTTAACTACGTAGTGGTACCTTGACTATTGGGGATATATGTATGCTTAAAAGTGAATGGGGTCGAATGTAGACACCCAAGTACATCTCCTGAAATTGCGTACGCATGTCTAGCACGCTCGGTTTGCGCGAGGTACGCATTTTGGTCTCTGCGCAGATGGCAAATAACAAGAAATAAAGTCGAAAAAAACTGGGGGAAAAAGTTATAAAGGTAAATACGTAGCGGTACCTTGACTATTGGGGATATATTCTTCAAAGTAAATGGTTTCGAATGTAGACACCCAAGTACATCTCCTGAAATTGCGTACGCACGCATGTCTAGCACGCTCGGCTTGCGCGAGGTACGCATTTTAGTCTACTGCGCAGGTGGCAAATAACGAAAAGTTAAGTCGAAAAAAACTTTGGGAAAAAGTTATAAAGTTAAATACGTAGTGGTACTTTGCCTATTGGGGATATATTCTTAAAAGTGAATGGGTTCGAATGTAGACACCCAAGTACATCTCCTGAAATTGCGTACGCATGTCTAGCACGCTCGGTCTGCGCGTGGTACGCATTTTGGTCTACTGCGCAGATGTCAAAAAACAAAAAATATAAGAACGACAAATGAAGAAGTAAAGTTGGAAAAAAGTTAGAAAAAAGTGCCCCACAAAACAAAAAATAGCAGCGCAGACTGGTGCTGTATGGCACAAGAGGTCGACTAATGGTCGACTTGTGCCTCGCCAGATTATACGATTTATAATTTTTATAGGCTTGCCTTTTAAAAATGAATTAAAATACGGGAGTTGCCGTAAAATGTTTCTTTTTTGAAGACTTTTAAAAGAAGAGGCCACCCGGCATAGGTTTGCATTCAAAATTTTTGACCTCAACTCCCTAGCGTAACCCCCGAAGGGGGTTGAAATAGTCAAATTACATAAAAAAGTAGCTTTATTAATAGTAAAGATATTTGCCCATGCTACGACTTTTCAGCCACCCTGTATGGTATTTTCTTATCTCGCACTTTCAAATAACACAATGTGGGTAAATAAATATTTGTATTTTATTTTCAAATCGAATCCTAATTTTATTTCCAACTAGGTTAGAGCCGCCTCTGGAATTACCCCCGTTTGCAAAGCTTTAGTCATAACCAAACATTTAACTTTCAGTTATACAGTAAAATGTATTTAAAAGAATTGTTTTCTCTTCAATGTAAGAACAATATACCAGTAAAAGACAATTTCCTTTTAAACCAAAAAGCAGATTCAAGAACTTCTAAATAGGTTAATTATTATATTATTTATAAATTAAAAAAGCACCGGAACTTGCTATTTTCCATGACTTCAAAAAAAATCTTTATTTTTACCGACTACTACTCAACTTTTCTATTTTGTCTGACTTTTGACTGAATCCGTTTCAGCTGACGCTGGGAACCCTATTTATGTTCAGTTTCTGATTTTGCTGTCTTCAGTACGTTTTACGATTTGATTTTTTCTTTTCTTTTACAGAACCATCTTTGGGAATTTTAATTTTGAATTTCGATAGTGTTGTATTTGTTTGATTGATTTGATTTGTTTGATTTGTGAGAAGTTAAACAAACCAGAAATAGACAGGAATGTCATTAATGACATGTGATATAACAAACCTCTTCATAAGCAGCTTATACAGAAATGGGTCGCATATTCGTGTGCCAGCTGCTTATGTAAATCAATTTAATTTGGTACTCCGACATCTGAATTATCGGCGTGTGTACAAATGTTCTAAATGTTTAGAATTTTAAAAATAGTTTGGTGATTTGCTTCTGTCTCACCTATTTATGTACCATCAATTTTATAGAGTAGTTCATTACTTTGTGAATGGTCTGATAGTTTAACAAAGAAAAATAAAACATATTTGGTCTTGGGTCGCATATTTATTATCGCACTTGGCGTGACTGCACTTCCGTGGCACGACTACATTTTCAAACGCAATGACATTTTAACATCAAGTAAGCTGGGACTGGGCTGTTATTATTTCTTTATGGTTTGTAATTACAGTGGGTTTCTAGAAAGGTCTAATTTGCATTGTCAAATAAAGTTAAAGTATAGTATAGTTCTTTAGGTCCATCTGTGCATTTAGAAGATTCACATCTGGGTCGTGGGCAGGACTCAGCAATTTACGTAGATACAAATAACGCAGCTGTCCAACCGTCTCAAAGATTTTTAGATATTATTTTTCATGTTAAAGATGAAAAAGACAAAAAATTTGGAGTTTATGGGGTACAATGTGATGAATGCATAGCTGTTATGCAGCCCAAAAAGGCAGAAATTTTGATATTAGGTTTAAAGAGCATAATATCTCCTATAGGAGTCCAGTCTATAGACTGGAAAAAAGAAATCCCAACTTAGCAAACCACTTTTTAGACTCAAGGTACACATTCCCCTAAAAAAGTAAATTGGATATACTTTACTATGAAAAAAAGGGCCGTAAAAAGTTCAACACTTTTCACTTTAATTGACAATTAAAAAACAGGACTTTTCTAGAAACGAATGTTAATAATATCAATCTATAACGAAATAATAACAGTCCAGTCCTTACATATAGCTTACTAGTTGATGTTAAAGTGGCATTGTGCTTGAAATATAGTAGCACTACGAATCTGCAGTCTCGACAAGTCCGGTAATACTCGTAAATATGTGACTCGAGAACAAAGCATTATGTATTTTATTTTTCTCTATTTATGTATTATTTTGTATGTGAAAAATTTAGAAAGATATAGTTAATATTGCGTCTACAAACAAATGTATCCTTAAAAGGTCTACGTGGATAATCATTTTTGTTCACTTAACTTTCTAACTAGTGTTTAATTGTTAAGAATTTCCGCACTGAGAGGCATTTCTATTAAAATTTTTAAAGCTATTAAAAACATTGGATTTTCGAGTTCTTGATATTAATAAAAATGTAGAGTTTTTGTATTAACAAGAAATTAAAAAGTGACTTGAAAATTTTTATTTTAACATTTAAAAAAGAAAAAAAAATAAAATAAGGCACATAAACCATACTCTGCCATATTTCAGATTTTATTAGTAATTTTAAGACATAATCAGAAGTAATTGTAAGACATACTCGCAAGTCTAATAAAAAGTTGCGACAAAATTATTCCTACAACCAATTAACCAATATATTAAAATACTTTAATTTGTCAATAGGCGACAGACCCTTTTCGACAAGTAACCGCTCTGTTATTGTTTCTTGTAGGTGTATCCATGAATTTCTCACCTCAAAAACCTCCACCATAGAATGGGAAGATTGGCATTTAGAGGTTTACCTGTTGTAGTTTAAAAGAAAAACGTGTTAATAGTGAAAAGGTGCCAATAGACATACATTCTTCTCTGCAAACTTGCCAAACTTCTTTGACGGGCCGCCTTAAATTAAACCCGAAATCTCACGCGAATATTAAGTTATCTGTTTTAGTTTAAAGAAGATCTATTTAGCAATCTTCTACACCAAGTAACCCAAAATTAGTTCTAAATTCATCTCCCCTAATATCTTACGTTACCCTGCAAAAAATGTATACAACTCGTGCTTAACTGGATCTTAACTTTGGCTTCATCTTACCCTGTAAGAAATATTTGATTGGAAGTCTTACCACTTCACTTTTCTCTCTTCCTCGTTCTTAAATTGGCGGCATATATAACTTTCTTATAAATGGCAGTTTTTATTAATAATTTATTTTGTTCTAGCCTGAACGAGGGTCAATCATATTAGCAGTAGCCATATTTAGAATGAGCTTCATTCCCATAATGATGTTTTGTAACGCCCAACCGCGTATGAATCTACCAGTGGTATTCTACGATGCTCCTTACATTGTTTTTACCATGTTATTTTCATTTTCAAATGGATATTTGATCAATTTATGTGTCACGATAGTTCCAACTAGGTAATTTTGAATAATATCTACATTAAAAATAATACAGGGTTTTTCCACATAATTCAACAATTTTTACAGAAATTGTCAAAGAAAATATCTTTTCGTATAAGTTATGATTTAATCTAAATCGCCAATACACAAAAGGCCAATAATGAGCATAGTAAGTTTTAGTTTGGCAAGCAGCATTCTATTATTAACGCAGTCAAATGCTTTAGAAATATCATAGAACTGCTGCAGTCACTTCACCGTCAGACTAATATGACATCATTAGTTGACATAAAAGCTTGAAACCCAAACTCATAATTATCTCAAATTAGTAAAAACCAATTGAGCTTAATTTTTTCAATTATTTTAGATAGTTTTTTTTTTGTATATTACTGAGTATTTATAATATTGGACTATCTAATTGGAGCTTGAAATTTCCTTTTCATTAATACATAGATTATGGCATGGTATTTTAAAAATCCAACAGATATGTTGTTATATACTGTTTTCTTTTCTTGTTTGACAAGTATGGAGACTTTTTAACCAAAAGAGTGTCGTCTATGAATTACATTATAGTTTAGTATCAATATTTTGTCTGACACAACACATTTCTTACAATATACAGCGTGTGGGTAAATTCTCTTACTAAATAAAACACTTTTTTTATTGTTTTTTTTAAGTCGCTCTATCAAAAAAGTTTTGCTTCACCTAAAATCCTTACGCCGCCATTAAAACTAACCTATCGTACACAGGTTAAAAATAAACATTGCCTTTGATTTTCATATTTGCGGTTTCTTTTTAAATTTTCCAAACGCTAAAACCTAGTATTAAAAAAATAAAGTTATAAAATACGTATACCTAAATATTAAATATTTCTGGACCGACTATAGAAAATCTGACAGATAGGATGATAAGTTCAGAAAAATAGTTATGAAGTGATGGTACCATAGTTTTATTGGGATCGTCACTTTATCAAGTGGCAAACGCATCCCGTAGTTAAAAAACTTATTAACTAGATGGAGAATAGTGGAGGGCTTATTGAAGAATTTAATTATTTAGTCTTTTTCGTGTAAAGAATTCTAGGAGCTATTTAAGTTTTATTGTTGTTTCTGTTACTTACTTGTGGGGTATGGTTACTTTTGGCTTTAGGTCAAAGAAGTTTAAAGGTTCTAAATAAGCTAAAACATAATTAGAAATACATTTTTTAGGGCCCAAAATGAGGAAGAAAAAGGTTTAATAACAGTGATGACTGTATTGTCTGGAGTGTTATCTACAGCCATCTGCTCCTTTTTAAGTCTGCCGCTTATACATTTATTATAAGATTATGCCTACGACATGTAAAAAAATTATAAACATTTCTTTTACTTCAGCATTTTTTCTGTACATTTTGTGTAAAAAGAGTCTCAGATTTTTTTCAAATTTACGGAATTTAGTTAAGTTTTTTAATATGGAATAATTTAAATACAAAAGTAGTCATATACATTTTTAAGTAGTTTTATTTCGTTAGATGTAGCTTTTCTACTATTAACAGATGCCACTTCTGGCCAAGCTTTACAGTTAAAAAAAAAGGTAAAGCTTTAATGATAAAAAGTAAGTACAGGGTTTTTGTTCATATTTCGAGTGAGGTCTGCAAGCTTTATTTTTAAAGATATCAAAAAATGGTAAATACAAAACTTTTAGACTTTTATCTGAGCCGTCAGAATTTGTTTAAAAAAATAACAAGTAACCATTGCAAAGTCAGAAAATTGGCATTAATTTCATTTTCTTAAATGGAACATTCCTATATTATTTATTGCCTAAAAAGAATTTTCAGTCCCGACGAACAAAGTTGTAACTCATTTTTCGTTACTTTCAGCAAAGCGAACACTCGAAATAAAAATTTTAAAATGGTATGACAAAAACGATTCGAACTAAGGTTTTTTAAACGTAATATTTATGGAAATATGAGTTTTAAGGTAGGTAAATCGAATATTTTTATGATCTTAAATAGAGGGAAACTTAAGAATCTGTCAGATACAACCTTAATTATCAATACATTTTTTCATGCAACAAAGTTGTAACTAACACGTACGACTTTGTTCGAGTCTAAAAAATAATTGATTTTAAAATTTTGTCATCTTAAACGGAGTATACATTAAGGAATAGAACTTTAAAATACATCGGATAAAGAAAAATATGAAAATTTTTTATTTACTTAAATAGATACAGTTGACAACCACAAGAAAATTAGTAATTTATTCTTAATCTGACGAATCCTGTACAGCACTATCACAATATTTTGAATTATTGTAACAATTGTAACCAATCTCTGGTATAGCCTTAGAGCTGCAAAGGCTGTTTAAATCTTTATACTTAGTTTTTGAAATGGGAAGTAGACCAGTGTAAACCGGCGGCCGTATAATAGAAGGACTTGCTAATTCTAGCTGAGATTTTTTTGACTCTCTGGTGGTAGTATGTGCATTGGGTTTTTTCCTAAATCAATATAGTGGCTGTTTTCGGATAAAAGGTCCTACTTTATTTCTAATTATCTGTAATTTTGATTAACAAATTTAATATACCTTACTTTGTTCTATTTGATTTTCTTGTTGTTAGAGCCAATATCAAAATTATTTTGTTTGTTCGTCAGCTGTTTCAAATTGAGAATCTTGCTTTCATCTAATTCAGTTACTACATATTATGGTCTACCCGATGTTTTAGCGCATTTTGTTATTGTTATCCACTGTTCGGGCACATAAACAATCTGATTTCTTTTATGCCTTTCAATGAGGGCATGCATTGAGTCTCCCTTATTTTGAGTATGCCCTACTTCATAAAAAACATGAGTAATGTTAATATTAATTTTTCTACTGCATACACGTACATATAAAAAACTATTCTATTCCTGTTCTGTCCCGCGCAGTTGTCGGAATAGAAACAAAAATCTTTAAAGCCTTCTTTTACTGTTATTTCAATAAAGATGTATACTGATTTCATTAGCAACTTTTTTGCCGATGGTCTCATCCCAGGTATAACGTCAAAAATAGTAAAATTGTAAACCGCTTATTCTCTTTTATAGTAAAATAGAGAAACCTTAGACATAGGTGTCGAAAAAACTTTTTTCTACGAATGTCAGTAAAAACCTGTATGTTCAATAGTAATTTCGGAACATAGTGCATTGTTTTTTACACATTTTCGTTGTGCTTCAATCACCATGGTGATTCAACTACAAAATTCCCAATGTGCACGGGTATATTTTTACAAAGGTGGCGTTGACCGGCGCCGCGTCAACACGCCATAGTAATCGGATAGCAACGCAGACAATGCAAATAAAAAGTAAATGACAATTATTATTTTGACATCTTAAAAAGAAAAATATTACTAATCCCATTTTATGTAACAGTAACATTCGTAGAAAAAGTATAGTGTAAAACTCGCATGGAATGACCATTTCCTACTTGATTTGCAGCACTCGCCTGCGGCTCGTGCTGCAAACGTCATACTCGTAGGAAATGCATGTCATTCCATGCTCGTTGTACAATATACTATTTACATCATAGCTGGTTAAAACTAAAGAGTTACTTTGTTGAGCAAGTATTTTATGTTGAGATTTCAAATTTAGATGCTATATGGCATGTATAGTTTAAAAGTAGTTTTTCCTCTCCTGAAAAGAAGATCTGATATATGTATATGTCACAAGTTGGACACTGGTCCTTCTTTGGCTTAAAAAAATCAATGTTATACTCATTATAAAATATATCGTGATATTGTCTCTCTGTAGCTCTAAGGTTCGGTTCGTAATTATTTTCATTTAGTCAATCTTTATAGAGCTTATATAATTTTGGATAATTTAGGGTATCTTCAAAATATTTCTTTTCAGTTCTAGCTCGAACATAATATGAATCTACGAAGAGAATTTCAGAAATATGCATTCGGACAGTTGTTGTAAACAAAAACGGTCAGATTCTCCAACGCTAGTCCGGTCTAATTTGACAACCAAAAGTTTTAAACTGACAAGTGTAAGAATAAAACAGCTAAGTTTTATACTATGAATTTGTTTCTGACCTTTTTGCAATTTTATGAAGAAAAGGACAATTTTAGCACGTACTTTCGACAAGAATAGAACTACATTCATTCTAGCGACCCGTTCCAAGATGAAAATCATTTGGAAACCAAGCAAATCGCCGAAATATCAGAATTATTTATAAGTTTTTAATGACGACTTATTGACAATGACAGTACAAAAACCTGTCAAAACATAACTGATCAATTAGAAGATCTTAATTTAAACTAGTACTAAATCTTAAACCTCATTGGTGAATACGATCGTAACCGTTTTGACTAAAACGGAGCGGAAACTCAACATCTATGGCAGATCTATGATGTAAATTTTAATATTAACAAGGTTGTATCTCTCAACGTCTTTATTACGGAGAAATTGCACAAAATAGTTCGTATTAAGAAAGGCGGTTACCACACTACAACCATTTTAAAGTTGACATTTTTAAAGTTGATATTAAAGTACCAAGTTGAAATACTTCTTTGTTATACTGGGTTTTTGCAAAACTATTGGTCGTAGAAATATGTCTTTGATATTGCCATGTTTGTCTCTTCTTGCTGAGTACACCTGTGTTTAAAACTCAAAATGTACTCAACTTGAGTTACAACCTTGTTCGTTAGGGGTGTCGAAATTATACTTTATCTTTAAATATTTGCAAAAGGGGCCAAAAAAATCAAAACAAATTATATATTTTTGAAATCATAAAAAATGTCTTTCTAGACAATAAATAATATAAAGGGTTTCATTTAAAAAGGTAAAGATGGTGCTTATTTATTAACTTTACAATCGTCAATTGTTGATTTTTTAGCAGATTCTGACGGTTTAGGTAAAACTCCAAACCTTTTGCATTTACGATTTTTTGATATCTTCAAAAATAAAGCTTGTGTACCATGAGAAAAATATAAAGACAAACCATGTACTCTGGTTCCATAATTAATTTAATTACAGCATACTCTATGCTTAAATCATTATTTTGCTGTCTAGATTTACTTAAATATTGATATACAGGGCAGGTCTTTATGTTCCTTTTTTATTTTTCCAACCATGGAGACAAATGAGTGAAACTTTTAAACATAAATACAATCTTTCGGTGTAAATATCATTCCTGTAAAAATTAACATGATAGCGCCATATCGGAAATTTTGTCTGTATTATGGCTGGTATCAAGTATAGAAGTATACAAAAATTTAAAAAAAAACAGCATACAAAAAATACGTTGTTTTCAGGAAAATAAAATACATTTAAAATAACTTACCCCGTTATTGTAGCCGGTGTTAAAAATTGTATTAGAACATTACTAATGTTAGGTTCTGAAAAAATATAACTATTTGCCCAATAAGTGACAGCAATCAAGATCGATATTTGACTAAATACTGGGAATTTTAGAAACAAAGCTCAATATTAAAATTTATAATGCAAAGAACCTAAAAAATCCGGATCGGTCGATCGTTAAAAAACTCTTTTTCTCATGAAATTTGAGGCTTACAACATAAATTATAGCTGCCTAAATCAGTGCCTTCCATCAGCACGTGAGTAGGATTATTATCTACATAAATCTGTGTCAATATTACAGAGGATTCCAATGTAGTCAAAACTTCAGAATTGACAAGAGTTCTAACTTGGTTACTACCGGTAATTTGCCATAACTACTACTCTAATAGAATTTTTATCAACAGCTGAAGTGATAGAGTATGCATTTCTGTGAAACATTCTAATTTTTGACACGTTACTGTTTTTTTTTTTGGGTTCAAATGAACATTTGCGGAAAGATTCACTAGAATGTTTAAGATGTAGTACTGGTTTAAATTAAGATATTTCAGGTTTTGACACGTTTTTGTCCTGTCATTGTTGAGACGTCGTCATTAGAAACTTATGAGTTTGATGATTTTCATCACGTAATGTGCTGCTAAAATGAATTTAGTCTTGTTACTGTGGAAAATATATAAGTAAATCGACATTTTCTTAACACATTTTCGAAAAACCTCGGAAACAAATTCATAGTGCAAAAGTTAGCTGTCTTAGTCCTCCACTTGCCAGTTTAAAACTTTTGGCTATTGGATTAGACTTGTCTAGCGGTGAATCTGAACGTTAAAATTTTGAGATAATACTCTATTCAACAAAAACTTTCTAACGATATGGCATGTTCTTAAATTCTTGATGAAAACATCAATTAATATTTGTATTTGTATTGTCACTGATGTCATCGGTTAGATCATTGAATTTTAGATGAACAAGATTTTAAGAACGGACTGATAGATCACCCGATGTTGCATAAAACTATTATTTTCTAAAACTAAGTTATTTATACTTTATGCTTCCATTTGTTTGTTAAACGGGCGAGGATGTATTATTTGTTAAACGGACAAGGATGTAATTGTAATCTTTCTGTCGGGATAAAATATATTTAAAACCGAAAAATATAAAAGTTGGCTTATGTTAATAACCTTACACTCTGACAGCTGACTTCTCCTACCACGCATCCACTAGAACCAGCTATCTTCAAGTGAGATGAATCCGATGAGTAATCTGATGAAAATTCGATGAATTTAAAAATGCTAAAATTAATGTCAGAAAACTTTCATCGGCAATTTAAGAACGGTTTGATGGAAATGTGATTGATTAATACGCTTTAGACATCGATAAATTTCGCCCACATAAGACTTTTTTTTTGCGCCCCACCGCCATCTTGACTACTGCTGCTACTACTTACACCTATATTTGACATTATTAAGGAGGGACCTGGTAACGCTTGCTTTCTACCATTGCTTTCAGTTTCACAAAAGGGACTTTTAAACTACCGCGATAAACTCAATCTGGCCGAACATTTGAGCGCCTTTATCGACCTCCGACAGGGACGGGCGGGCAACGGCATCAATCATGACCTCTCCGATCCTGTTGAACGTCGTCCCTCACCTGTCTCGTCACGGGTATCGAATTTTGTTCAACCGACGAGCAGCCCCGCCCTCTAGATACCTTCAGCGTGTATTACCAGAACGTGCGAGGTCTGAGAACCAAGACGGATGAGCTGTTAAGATCTACATATGCCTGCAATTTCGACTTAATTGTTCTCTCCGAAACATGGCTGAATGACTCGTTCTTTGGCTCCGAGTTGTTTAGCCCTCCATACACAGTTATTCGAAGAGACAGAAACTATGCAGCGCTCGGCACTCAGCGTGGTGGCGGTGTACTTATTGCTGCATTGGACACTGTCAAGGTATCTGGAATCTCGACGCCCATTTTCGACGAGTATGAGGACCTCTGGATTCGGATGGACACGGATGGAGGTCTTAAGCTTGTTGTTGGGTGCGTTTACCTACCGCCAAACTCATCCGTCGAAAGTTACAAATCATTTGGCGCCACCTGTGAGTCTTTGCGTAACAATTACACTAACCACAAATTCCTAATTTATGGTGACTTTAATCTGCCACTGATCGAATGGACCAGAGAGGATGGCTCACTGGTCCCTACGGATATTCGCTCGCCTTCCGCGGAGACCATCATCGAAACAATGTACTTTCTCGAACTACAACAAGTAAATTGGGTACACAACTCTCTTGGGAGAACACTTGATCTGGTGTTTGCCGACGACGTCAGCCATGTCTCAGTTTTGCACAGCTCTCTGCCACTGCTTCCCATCGATTCTTTTCATCCGGCAATAGAAACTATTCTTGATATTCATTATACAGAATCTTTAAGTAATAGTAACACAGTTTCAGTACACCAGTTTCATAGTGCTGACTTTGCAGATTTAATTCGTTATTTCGACCAAGTCGACTGGACGTTCATATCTGACAACACTGACATTGATGCAATGATCTACAATTTCTACGAGGTACTCTACGAGGGAATTAACCGCTTTGTACCGACAAAGACTGTCATAACTGAAAAATACCCCAAATGGTTTGACCGCAACCTTCGAAAACGCATCGCTCTAAAAAACCAAATTTCATAAAAAATTTAAGCGGACGCGCCTCACAAGCGACTACGAGGCCTATTCCAATGTTCGTCGCGAGGTTAAAGTTAGAGCTGATATGTGCTATCTTCTGCATGTTACTAACACCGAAAATTTAATCCCCCAAAACATTAAACACTTCTGGAGTTTTATTAATAGCCTTAAAAAGGATTCCAACTTTCCATCTCATATGAAACATAACAATCAGGACCTTGATGGACCTTCCGACATAGCCGAGGCTTTTGCATCACACTTCCAAGCGGCATATTCCCGCTATGCTGATGAGGACTTGACTGCGGTGGAACGGGTGAGACACGCTACTACATTGTCTTCTCACTTTTTCACTCGCGACGAGGTTGCAGCCAAACTGAGAGAGCTTGATGTGTCCAAGGGAGCGGGCCCTGCGGAATCCCAGCAGTTCTACTCAGGAACTGCTCGTCATCTTTGGCACAGCCTTTGCCGGGAATCTTTCAACGCTCACTGAACGCCGGCTACTTTCCGACAACCTGGAAATTTTCCAATCTTCTTCCCATCTACAAGTCTGGAGACAGGTGCGATATAGCGGATTACCGTGGAATTTCAATCCTTTCAGCTATTCCAAAGTTGTTCGAGTCAATCCTAACGGACGAAATCTTCTTAACTTTTAAGCATTACATCATCACGGATCAACATGGCTTCTACAAGGGGCGCTCAACTGCAACTAATCTTCCGGTGTATCAGGACTTCCTGATTTCTTCTTTGGAGGCTGGACACCAGGTTGACAGTATATACACTGACCTATCTAAAGCATTTGACAGCGTCTGCCATTCTCTTCTTTTGAGAAAACTCTCTGAAATCGGCATTCTGGGTAATTTTCTATTGTGGATCAAGTCCTATCTCTGTGACCGTCGTCAGCGCGTGGAGGTGGGTGGCTTCTCTTCGCGTGAGGTTCTTGTAACGTCGGGCGTCCCCCAGGGTTCACACATTGGACCAGTGCTATTTCTTTTATTTATCAACGACGTTACGTCCTGCTTTGGGTCTTCCCAAGTTCTATTATATGCGGACGACCTTAAATTTTTCAGTGTTGTTGACGCCGTCTCGAACGGTTTACAGTCCGACTTGGACAATTTCGTTTCCTGGTGCTCCTCAAACTATTTAAATATTAACGTATCCAAATGCAAAGCGGTCAGTTTCTACAGATGTAAAAATCCCATTATTTACACATACACAATTAACAACGAAACCATTGGACCGGAGGACTCAATTAACGACCTTGGAGTTATCTTCGACAGACAACTGTCTTTCAATAAACACATTGATAGCATCATTCTCAAGAGCTTCAGGATGCTTGGTTTCATAAAGCGGAACACCAAATATATCTACGACACGGAAACTCTTACGTGTCTCTACAACTGTCTCGTTCGGAGCATCCTCGAATACTGTTCGGTTATCTGGACCCCAGGCTACACCACTCACAAAAATAGACTGGAGAGGGTTCAGAACAAATTTACAAAGTACCTATTGTACAAGCACCGTTTTCCCTCGTCGGATCTCTCCTACGAGACCAGACTGATGTTGTGTGGCATGAAGAGCCTTGAGCGCAGAAGAAGGGACGCACTCCTACTTTTTTTGTACAAGCTTCTGGACGGCCAGATCGATTGTGCCAGACTATTGGGGCTGGTTTCACTGTTTGTTCCGCAAGGCGCACAAGGCAGCAACAACTTCTATATGAAGGCTACCACCGGACCAACTAGGGCCAAACCGCCTTTGGCAACAGAATGGCGCGGAATTACAATCTTATATACTCGGACTGCGACTGGTCTGACAGCGTTGAAGAGACTTTAAAATTCAAATAACTTGTTTTTGTCTGTTCTTTATATTATTGTAAGCGTAATTTTAGTACTAGTGATATATGAAATTTGTACCATTTAGAATTTTTAATTCTGTAGTGTACTATAAATGAATAAAGAAATAAAATAAAATAAATAAAAAACATAGCGTAGTATACAGTGTAACAAAGGAGGGAAACTTCGAAATATCTTGCAAACCGTTCATCCGATTTTTATGAAATTTTGTACACTTAGGTATGTACCTAAGTGTACAAAATTTCATAAAAATCGGATGAACGGTTTGCAAGATATTTCGAGGTTTCCCTACTTTTGTTACACTGTATACTACGCTATGTTTTTTATTTATTTTATTTTATTTATTTATTTATTTATAGTACACTACAGAATTAAAAATTCTAAATGGTACAAATTTCATACATCACTAGTACTAAAATTACGCTTACAATAATATAAAGAACAGACAAAAACAAGTTATTTGAATTTTAAAGTTCTCTTCAACGCTGTCAGACCAGTAAAAAAGATATCACAGTCAGAAAAATGCGTTATAAATATTTACCTCATTTATATATCTCATATATATATATATATATATATATATACAGGGTGTCCCACGACGAACTGCCGCGATCGATTATGGAAAAAGTATAAATAGCAAAGATCTGAAAATTTGGTAACAGACTAATGTCAATGGGGGCAATTCGGCTGAAATATTTTCAAGATGGTGGCACTTCCGGTTGTACCGGAAGTAGATATCAACTTGCTTATTTGAAATGGAACACCCTATATATTATTTCATTTTCGGATTTTACGTAAAATTCTAATCGCATTTCATGTATAATCTCCTATACCTAACTCTAACCGTTTTTGACATATTT
This sequence comes from Philopedon plagiatum, assembly GCA_963971165.1. Taxonomy (NCBI): domain Eukaryota; kingdom Metazoa; phylum Arthropoda; class Insecta; order Coleoptera; family Curculionidae; genus Philopedon; species Philopedon plagiatum. The sequence goes on from CAXARB010000299.1 coordinate 92,011, forward strand.
CAAATTTTATGCCAAAAATGACGTTTGCAGGCCGAAAAATAATTATCGATTTTTCCTACATGAATGCTTTATGATTTAATTGGGGTTGGTTTCCTTGTGGAAGGGGATCTACTTTAGTAGACTGTGTTGATAATTTGGTAATAAATAAATACAGGGTGATCAAAAACTAACATTAAAAATGAAATTGAAAAAATCGTTAAAAGTCATTTTTTTCAAATGGAAGCCCCCTATTTTTATAATTTTACCCTACTCAGCATTAAAAATAAGGGTAACTTTGTATAAGGTTGTCTATTCCGAAAATCGATAGTTTTAGAAAAAATGGCAGTTTAACATTTTTCTATTGTAAAAATCATATACGGTTTTCAAGTTTTGTTATTAGTTGGCCATGACCGCGAGGCGCGGCCAAAAAAAAACACTCGAGCACTACAGAAATGTCATTATTTCGTGCCATTTGACAATTATTGATAATAATCATGCCAGGGCGATTAAATTATACAAACGAAGGTTATTTAAATTTGTTTATTATCTATGGGGAATGTAACAAAGTTTTATCAGGAACATGCGAGACATTTGCTGACAGATATCCAGATAAACAGAAACCGTCACGGAACAGTGTTAAACGAATAATGGAAAATTTCAAAAATTCAGGGAAACAACTTATTTTAATAAATGTTCAAAATTTCCACCATGAGCTTTCAACAGAATTCTATGGATTGAGCTCTTTGAGATTCCTGTTTGTAGAGCCACTTGTCTTAATGCTGTCATAGGATATGCCGCAAAATATCCCAAAATTGCAATTTCGACATTTTCATCATTGAGAATGGGTTTTCTTTTATGCATTTTTGCCTTAACAGTGCCAAAATTTTTGAAATTTTCCATTATTCGTTTAACACTGTTCCGTGACGGTTTCTGTTTATCTGGATATCTGTCAGCAAATGTCTTGCATGTTCTTGATAAAACTTTGTTACATTCCCCATAGATAATAAACAAATTTAAATAATCTTCGTTTGTATAATTTAATCGCCCTGGCATGATTATTATCCATAATTTTCAAATGGCAAGAAATAATGACATTTCTGTAGTGCTCGAGTGTTTTTTTTTGTCCGCGCCTCGCGGTCATGGCCAACTAATAACAAAACTTGAAAACCGTATATGAGTTTTACAATAGAAAAATGTTAAACTGCCATTTTTTCTAAAACTATCGATTTTCGGAATAGACAACCTTATACAAAGTTACCCTTATTTTTAATGCTGAGTAGGGTAAAATTATAAAAATAGGGGGCTTCCATTTGAAAAAAATGACTTTTAACGATTTTTTCAATTTCATTTTTAATGTTAGTTTTTGATCACCCTGTATTTATTTATTACCAAATTATCAACACAGTCTACTAAAGTAGATCCCCTTCCACAAGGAAACCAACCCCAATTAAATCATAAAGGCATTCATGTAGGAAAAATCGATAATTATTTTTCGGACTGTAAACGTCATTTTTGGCATAAAATATGAAATATGTCAAAAACGGTTAGAGTTAGGTATAGGAGATTATACATGAAATGCGATTAGAATTTTACGTAAAATCCGAAAATGAAATAATATATAGGGTGTTCCATTTAAAATAAGCAAGTTGATATCTACTTACGGTACAACCGGAAGTGCCACCATTTTGAAAATATTTTAGCCGAATTGCCCCCATTGACATTAGTATGTTACCAAGTTTTCAGATCTTTGCTATTTATACTTTTTCCATAATCGATCGCGGCAGTTCGTCGTGGGACACCCTGTATGTATATATATATATATATATATATATATATATATATATATATATATATATATATATATATATATATATATATATATATATATATATATATATATATATATATATACCCTACAGAATGTAAATTCCAAATGGTACAGAGGAAACAAAGAAACGAAGCATACAAACAAAACACAGAAAACACCCCAGAAGATAAGAGAGAGTATAAAACAATTAAAATTTTTGTTATTCTTACTATTATTATTATTATTTGAACACTATTAATCTTCTGAGGTTTGACAAAGTAACGTTAAAAATATCGCAGTCCGAGTATATAAGATTGTAATTCCGCGCCATTCTGTTGCCAAAGGCGGTTTGGCCCTAGTTGGTCCGGTGGTAGCCTTCATATAGAAGTTGTAGCTGCCTTGTGCGCCTTGCGGGAACAAACAGTGAAACCAGCCCCAATAGTCTGGCACAATCGATCTGGCCGTCCAGAAGCTTGTACAAAAAAAGTAGGAGTGCGTCCCTTCTTCTGCGCTCAAGGCTCTTCATGCCACACAACATCAGTCTGGTCTCATAGAAGAGATCAGACGAGGGAAAACGGTGCTTGTACAATAGGTACTTTGTAAATTTGTTCTGAACCCTCTCCAGTCTATTTTTGTGAGTGGTGTAGCCTGGGGTCCAGATAACCGAACAGTATTCGAGGATGCTCCGAACGAGACAGTTGTAGAGACACGTAAGAGTTTCCGTGTCGTAGATATATTTGGTGTTCCGCTTTATGAAACCAAGCATCCTGAAGCTCTTGAGAATGATGCTATCAATGTGTTTATTGAAAGACAGTTGTCTGTCGAAGATAACTCCAAGGTCGTTAATTGAGTCCTCCGGTCCAATGGTTTCGTTGTTAATTGTGTATGTGTAAATAATGGGATTTTTACATCTGTAGAAACTGACCGCTTTGCATTTGGATACATTAATATTTAAATAGTTTGAGGAGCACCAGGAAACGAAATTGTCCAAGTCGGACTGTAAACCGTTCGAGACGGCGTCAACAACACTGAAAAATTTAAGGTCGTCCGCATATAATAGAACTTGGGAAGACCCAAAGCAGGACGTAACGTCGTTGATAAATAAAAGGAATAGCACTGGTCCAATGTGTGAACCCTGGGGGACGCCCGACGTTACAAGAACCTCACGCGAAGAGAAGCCACATACGTCCACGCGCTGACGACGGTCACAGAGATAGGACTTGATCCACAATAGAAAATTACCCAGAATGCCGATTTCAGAGAGTTTTCTCAAAAGAAGAGAATGGCAGACGCTGTCAAATGCTTTAGATAGGTCAGTGTATATACTGTCAACCTGGTGTCCAGCCTCCAAAGAAGAAATCAGGAAGTCCTGATACACCGCAAGATTAGTTGCAGTTGAGCGCCCCTTGTAGAAGCCATGTTGATCCGTGATGATGTAATGCTTAAAAGTTAAGAAGATTTCGTCCGTTAGGATTGACTCGAACAACTTTGGAATAGCTGAAAGGATTGAAATTCCACGGTAATCCGCTATATCGCACCTGTCTCCAGACTTGTAGATGGGAAGAAGATTGGAAAATTTCCAGGTTGTCGGAAAGTAGCCGGCGTTCAGTGAGCATTGAAAGATTCCCTGCAAAGGCTGTGCCAAAGATGACGAGCAGTTCCTGAGTAGAACTGCTGGGATTCCGCAGGGCCCGCTCCCTTGGACACATCAAGCTCTCTCAGTTTGGCTGCAACCTCGTCGCGAGTGAAAAAGTGAGAAGACAATGTAGTAGCGTGTCTCACCCGTTCCACCGCAGTCAAGTCCTCATCAGCATAGCGGGAATATGCCGCTTGGAAGTGTGATGCAAAAGCCTCGGCTATGTCGGAAGGTCCATCAAGGTCCTGATTGTTATGTTTCATATGAGATGGAAAGTTGGAATCCTTTTTAAGGCTATTAATAAAACTCCAGAAGTGTTTAATGTTTTGGGGGATTAAATTTTCGGTGTTAGTAACATGCAGAAGATAGCACATATCAGCTCTAACTTTAACCTCGCGACGAACATTGGAATAGGCCTCGTAGTCGCTTGTGAGGCGCGTCCGCTTAAATTTTTTATGAAATTTGGTTTTTTAGAGCGATGCGTTTTCGAAGGTTGCGGTCAAACCATTTGGGGTATTTTTCAGTCATGACAGTCTTTGTCGGTACAAAGCGGTTAATTCCCTCGTAGAGTACCTCGTAGAAATTGTAGATCATTGCATCAATGTCAGTTTTGTCAGATATGAACGTCCAGTCGACTTGGTCGAAATAACGAATTAAATCTGCAAAGTCAGCACGATGAAACTGGTGTACTGCAACTGTGTTACTATTACTTAAAGATTCTGTATAATGAATATCAAGAATAGTTTATATTGCCGGATGAAAAGAATCGATGGGAAGCAGTGGCAGAGAGCTGTGCAAAACTGAGACATGGCTGACGTCGTCGGCAAACACCAGATCAAGTGTTCTCCCAAGAGAGTTGTGTACCCAATTTACTTGTTGTAGTTCGAGAAAGAACATTGTTTCGATGATGGTCTCCGCGGAAGGCGAGCGAATATCCGTAGGGACCAGTGAGCCATCCTCTCTGGTCCATTCGATCAGTGGCAGATTAAAGTCACCATAAATTAGGAATTTGTGGTTAGTGTAATTGTTACGCAAAGACTCACAGGTGGCACCAAATGATTTGTAACTTTCGACGGATGAGTTTGGCGGTAGGTAAACGCACCCAACAACAAGCTTAAGACCTCCATCCGTGTCCATCCGAATCCAGAGGTCCTCATACTCGTCGAAAATGGGCGTCGAGATTCCAGACACCTTGACAGTGTCCAATGCAGCAATAAGTACACCGCCACCAGTGCCGAGCGCTGCATAGTTTCTGTCTCTTCGAATAACTGTGTATGGAGGGCTAAACAACTCGGAGCCAAAGAACGAGTCATTCAGCCATGTTTCGGAGAGAACAATTAAGTCGAAATTGCAGGCATATGTAGATCTTAACAGCTCATCCGTCTTGGTTCTCAGACCTCGCACGTTCTGGTAATACATGCTGAAGGTATCTAGAGGGCGGGGCTGCTCGTCGGTTGAACAAAATTCGATACCCGTGACGAGACAGGTGAGGGACGACGTTCAACAGGATCGGAGAGGTCATGATTGATGCCGTTGCCCGCCCGTCCCTGTCGGTGGTCGATAAAGGCGCTCAAATGCTCGGCCAGATTGAGTTTATCGCGGTAGTTTAAAAGTCCCTTTTGTGAAACTGAAAGCAATGGTAGAAAGCAAGCGTTACCAGGTCCCTCCTTAATAATGTCAAATATAGGTGTAAGTAGTAGCAGCAGTAGTCAAGATGGCGGTGGGGCGCAAAAAAAAGTCTTATGTGGGCGAAATTTATCGATGTCTAAAGCGTATTAATCAATCACATTTCCATCAAACCGTTCTTAAATTGCCGATGAAAGTTTTCTGACATTAATTTTAGCATTTTTAAATTCATCGAATTTTCATCGGATTCATCTCACTTGAAGATAGCTGGTTCTAGTGGATGCGTGGTAGGAGAAGTCAGCTGTCAGAGTGTAAGGTTATTAACATAAGCCAACTTTTATATTTTTCGGTTTTAAATATATTTTATCCCGACAGAAAGATTACAATTACATCCTTGTCCGTTTAACAAATAATACATCCTCGCCCGTTTAACAAACAAATGGAAGCATAAAGTATAAATAACTTAGTTTTAGAAAATAATAGTTTTATGCAACATCGGGTGATCTATCAGTCCGTTCTTAAAATCTTGTTCATCTAAAATTCAATGATCTAACCGATGACATCAGTGACAATACAAATACAAATATTAATTGATGTTTTCATCAAGAATTTAAGAACATGCCATATCGTTAGAAAGTTTTTGTTGAATAGAGTATTATCTCAAAATTTTAACGTTCAGATTCACCGCTAGACAAGTCTAATCCAATAGCCAAAAGTTTTAAACTGGCAAGTGGAGGACTAAGACAGCTAACTTTTGCACTATGAATTTGTTTCCGAGGTTTTTCGAAAATGTGTTAAGAAAATGTCGATTTACTTATATATTTTCCACAGTAACAAGACTAAATTCATTTTAGCAGCACATTACGTGATGAAAATCATCAAACTCATAAGTTTCTAATGACGACGTCTCAACAATGACAGGACAAAAACGTGTCAAAACCTGAAATATCTTAATTTAAACCAGTACTACATCTTAAACATTCTAGTGAATCTTTCCGCAAATGTTCATTTGAACCCAAAAAAAAAAACAGTAACGTGTCAAAAATTAGAATGTTTCACAGAAATGCATACTCTATCACTTCAGCTGTTGATAAAAATTCTATTAGAGTAGTAGTTATGGCAAATTACCGGTAGTAACCAAGTTAGAACTCTTGTCAATTCTGAAGTTTTGACTACATTGGAATCCTCTGTAATATTGACACAGATTTATGTAGATAATAATCCTACTCACGTGCTGATGGAAGGCACTGATTTAGGCAGCTATAATTTATGTTGTAAGCCTCAAATTTCATGAGAAAAAGAGTTTTTTAACGATCGACCGATCCGGATTTTTTAGGTTCTTTGCATTATAAATTTTAATATTGAGCTTTGTTTCTAAAATTCCCAGTATTTAGTCAAATATCGATCTTGATTGCTGTCACTTATTGGGCAAATAGTTATATTTTTTCAGAACCTAACATTAGTAATGTTCTAATACAATTTTTAACACCGGCTACAATAACGGGGTAAGTTATTTTAAATGTATTTTATTTTCCTGAAAACAACGTATTTTTTGTATGCTGTTTTTTTTTAAATTTTTGTATACTTCTATACTTGATACCAGCCATAATACAGACAAAATTTCCGATATGGCGCTATCATGTTAATTTTTACAGGAATGATATTTACACCGAAAGATTGTATTTATGTTTAAAAGTTTCACTCCTTTGTCTCCATGGTTGGAAAAATAAAAAAGGAACATAAAGACCTGCCCTGTATATCAATATTTAAGTAAATCTAGACAGCAAAATAATGATTTAAGCATAGAGTATGCTGTAATTAAATTAATTATGGAACCAGAGTACATGGTTTGTCTTTATATTTTTCTCATGGTACACAAGCTTTATTTTTGAAGATATCAAAAAATCGTAAATGCAAAAGGTTTGGAGTTTTACCTAAACCGTCAGAATCTGCTAAAAAATCAACAATTGACGATTGTAAAGTTAATAAATAAGCACCATCTTTACCTTTTTAAATGAAACCCTGTATATTATTTATTGTCTAGAAAGACATTTTTTATGATTTCAAAAATATATAATTTGTTTTGATTTTTTTGGCCCCTTTTGCAAATATTTAAAGATAAAGTATAATTTCGACACCCCTAACGAACAAGGTTGTAACTCAAGTTGAGTACATTTTGAGTTTTAAACAGAGGTGTACTCAGCAAGAAGAGACAAACATGGCAATATCAAAGACATATTTCTACGACCAATAGTTTTGCAAAAACCCAGTATAACAAAGAAGTATTTCAACTTGGTACTTTAATGTCAACTTTAAAAATGTCAACTTTAAAATGGTGGTAGTGTGGTAACCGCCTTTCTTAATACGAACTATTTTGTGCAATTTCTCCGTAATAAAGACGTTGAGAGATACAACCTTGTTAATATTAAAATTTACATCATAGATCTGCCATAGATGTTGAGTTTCTGCTCCGTTTTAGTCAAAACGGTTACGATCGTATTCACCAATGAGGTTTAAGATTTAGTACTAGTTTAAATTAAGATCTTCTAATTGATCAGTTATGTTTTGACAGGTTTTTGTACTGTCATTGTCAATAAGTCGTCATTAAAAACTTATAAATAATTCTGATATTTCGGCGATTTGCTTGGTTTCCAAATGATTTTCATCTTGGAACGGGTCGCTAGAATGAATTTAGTTCTATTCTTGTCGAAAGTACGTGCTAAAATTGTCCTTTTCTTCATAAAATTGCAAAAAGGTCAGAAACAAATTCACAGTATAAAACTTAGCTGTTTTATTCTTACACTTGTCAGTTTAAAACTTTTGGTTGTCAAATTAGACCGGACTAGCGTTGGAGAATCTGACCGTTTTTGTTTACAACAACTGTCCGAATGCATATTTCTGAAATTCTCTTCGTAGATTCATATTATGTTCGAGCTAGAACTGAAAAGAAATATTTTGAAGATACCCTAAATTATCCAAAATTATATAAGCTCTATAAAGATTGACTAAATGAAAATAATTACGAACCGAACCTTAGAGCTACAGAGAGACAATATCACGATATATTTTATAATGAGTATAACATTGATTTTTTTAAGCCAAAGAAGGACCAGTGTCCAACTTGTGACATATACATATATCAGATCTTCTTTTCAGGAGAGGAAAAACTACTTTTAAACTATACATGCCATATAGCATCTAAATTTGAAATCTCAACATAAAATACTTGCTCAACAAAGTAACTCTTTAGTTTTAACCAGCTATGATGTAAATAGTATATTGTACAACGAGCATGGAATGACATGCATTTCCTACGAGTATGAGGTTTGCAGCACGAGCCGCAGGCGAGTGCTGCAAATCAAGTAGGAAATGGTCATTCCATGCGAGTTTTACACTATACTTTTTCTACGAATGTTACTGTTACATAAAATGGGATTAGGAATATTTTTCTTTTTAAGATGTCAAAATAATAATTGTCATTTACTTTTTATTTGCATTGTCTGCGTTGCTATCCGATTACTATGGCGTGTTGACGCGGCGCCGGTCAACGCCACCTTTGTAAAAATATACTCGTGCACATTGGGAATTTTGTAGTTGAATCACCATGGTGATTGAAGCACAATGAAAATGTGTAAAAAACAATGCACTATGTTCCGAAATTACTATTGAACATACAGGTTTTTACTGACATTCGTAGAAAAAAGTTTTATCGACACCTATGTCTAAGGTTTCTCTATTTTACTATAAAAGAGAATAAGCGGTTTACAATTTTACTATTTTTGAGGTGGGAAAGAGTTATTGTTATACCTGGGATGAGACCATCGGCAAAAAAGTTGCTAATGAAATCAGTATACATCTTTATTGAAATAACAGTAAAAGAAGGCTTTAAAGATTTTTGTTTCTATTCCGACAACTGCGCGGGACAGAACAGGAATAGAATAGTTTTTTATATGTACGTGTATGCAGTAGAAAAATTAATATTAACATTACTCATGTTTTTTATGAAGTAGGGCATACTCAAAATAAGGGAGACTCAATGCATGCCCTCATTGAAAGGCATAAAAGAAATCAGATTGTTTATGTGCCCGAACAGTGGATAACAATAGTGTATGTTTCAAACAGGTTGAAGTTAAATTACACTGGATAAAACATTAAAATTTAAAAAAAATAGCTGTCACAATATTAAATATTTCAATCAGAACGGACATAAAAAAAATCACTCGTTCCGAAAATCGTATAAAAAAAGCTATGCTCCATTTAAAAAACACCTTATCCATAGCGTAACTCTTTTGTTTCTGGTTCAAATAAATTTTTGGGTTTCATTTTTGAATTCTGCAGGAAAAAGTACATCGATTGGCTATTTTAGATTTTTCTTTAAATACAAGGAAGCTCAAAACTGAGCCCCTGTTCAGTCCTCGTTGGAAGACCCTGTACAAAATTACGCCCGACCCAATGGTGAGTTCCACATTGTTGGCAAGTTTACCGTTTTCCTGAAATCGACTGGAACTTTTTTTTAAATGGAACGCTCTATATTTAATTTGATTTTCGAATTGAGCTTAAAATTCTGAATACTTCTTATCGGGAACATTTTATCCTAAAGTTACCAGTTTTTGAGAAAATGGTGGTCAAAAATCCTTATTTTATTGTATTGTACCCTAAAATACCGGTACACGAAAGTATACCTGAAATGTCTGACATTGTCAGTTTCGTTTACTTACAAAAAATGGAAAAATGGATCATTTAACAGAAATTCAAAGAATTGAGATTTTATTAATACTGGGTTAGGGGACAGAATGCGAACGCAACAAGAAGTTTGTAATATTTTTATTGACAAATATCCTGACATAAATCCATTAACTAACCAAATGGAACAGCCTTCTGGGGAAGTACGAGTGGTTACCTGATCCAGATGCTCTTTGTGATTCAGAAGCGAGCTGTGAGGTACTAAAGCGAGACCTTGAGAATCATGCCGGCCCTTCTTTATTAACCTGCATCTCCTCACTGTTGCATGTCTGTATATCTTGGAGACTGTCTCGCTCGTCTTCTTGAATCGCGATAGGTTTACTTCCGGTGACCCAGCACATGTTACCAGACAGCACGCAAATCTGCGTCTGCCAATCCCCGCTTCCAGTCTGGTAAGGAACTCAATTATATATGATGGCTTAAAGTTATACAACCACCTTCCAGACAGTGTAAAGTCCTTGAATAGTCTAAAAGTGTTCAAGCGAAGAGTTAGACAATTACTGACTGATGGGGCCTACTATTCTGTGGCTGAGTTTTATGACGACTCATTTTAAAAAAAAGTTTTAACCTGTTATATTTTGTCGAATTTTAAATTATGTATACCTATCGTTTGTGCACCTAGTTGACTTTGTCTCTTCGAGTGTTGTTCTGCTTATGTACCTTTATTTTTTTATGTGTACTTGTTTGTAATTTAGTTATAGTACGTAGGATAATGTATTGTAATTGCTTTGTCTATGAGTTCTAAGACTTCTGACAATAAAGCGTATTTGATTTGATAAATCTACTGTAAGTAGTTTTAAAAAAAAATTCGTCAAACTGGAAACGTAAAAACCGCTATACGCTCTGGCCGACCTAAAACTGCAACAGATGGTGATAAGAATCTGAATGTTTTACTCAGTTTAGAGGAAAATCCTTATATTTTTACCAGAACACTGGGAAAATAAAACAACGTTTCACACATGTCCGTAGACCGCCTTCTGAAAACCGAAAAGTTTCATTTGTACAAAATAAGAGTTGTGCAAGAGCTCTCAGAAGATTATTACGACAGGCGCTTGGAATTTTGCGAAACCATGATGGAACGTTGTAGCGCCAATCCGGATTTTATTTACCGAATAATTTTTTCTGACGAATTTTTTTTTAAATGAAAAAGTTAACAGGCATAATTGTCGATATTGGGCTCGGGAAAATCCTCACTGGATATGTAAAAATCATACTCAGTTCCCCATAAAAGATAAAAGTTTGACCTGGTATAATAGGTCGGAGAATAAATGGCCCCTTCTTCAGGCAAGAGACATTAAATGGAGAAAGAGATTTGGATCTTCTAAGAAATGAAATTGTCCCGGCTTTTGTACAGCTATTTCCAAATAATCGTAAGTGTTGTTACTTTATTTTATCTGTTGTATTGGTTTATTTGAATATGATTTTTTAGGCTTAGGCAATAATCAAGCACCAAATGATGAAATATGGTTTTAGCATATTAATCACACTTCCATCAAACCGCACTATGCCCATAATGTTCCGCAATATCTCGATGGTCTTTTTTTTAGATGGGTTGGACGTAGGGGTACAATCGAGTGGCCAGCTCGGTCTCCGGACTTGACGCCCGATGACTACTTCTTGTGGAGACACCTCAAAAATGATATTTTCAAAAGTAAGTCAAATGACCCCGATGATTGAAAGTTAATAGAAACAAAATGTAGAAGAATCGACGACACTGACATTCTTCTAAACGTTTTGCATGCTTTTCCGCAGTATTTGCCTTACTGCCAAGAAGTAAATGGACAACATTTGATTTAGTTTTCTTCATCAACTTTGAAATTATTTCCTCCTGTATTGTTTATTCTTGTACTAAATATCGAAATAGTATAGCGTTTTTTACGTTTCCAGTTTGACGATTTTTTTTTAAACTTTACTTACAGTAGATTAGTTAATGGATTCCTGTCAGGATATTTGTCGTTAAAAATATTACAAACTTCTTGTTGCGTTCGGGGATGTTTCAACTCTTTGGAATTTGAGTTTTAAAAAATCCCTTCTTATCTAACCCCTACACCCTAAAATAAACCTGTATGCCAACATTCAGCTTTTTATGTCGACCAGTTTGAGCTGGGTCATGACGAATGATTAAGTGAGTCACTTAAGGATTTTACGCAAAAAATAAAATAAAATTGACGTGTTTTGCAGTTTTTTTTAAATCGCAAATACTTTTTGAGATAAAAATCATTTTCATTTTTAGGGGGGTGTTTTAACCCCTTGGAATTTGAGTTATAAAAAAATCCCTTATCGAACTCCTACACCCTAAAATAGACCTGTATGCCAAAATTCAGCTTTCTATGTCAAGCGATTTGAGCTGGGTCGTGATGAATGACTGAGTCGCTTAAGGATTTTATATATTAGTATAGATAGAATTTAGCTATTAAATCAGGTCTCCACTTTTAAATGGAAACAAATGATATACATAATAATCTTCTACAGAAAAACTTTTAAAAAAGCCCTTAAAGTGTACTAAATTTTCAAGCGATAAATGGGGGATATGTTAAAGATTCCAAGCGCGGATCCCAATCATCAATAATACATATAACTATTAAAATATAAACATAAAGAAGTTGAAAATATATTGTTGCCTTAATATGACCCCCCCCCCCCCCAAAAAAAAACAAAGTTCCGGATCCGCGCCTGAAAGATCCTCACTGTACCAGCTGATAGCATATATTTTTAATTTCACAAACGACTTTGCCTAGAAATCTAGGTAGTAATCAGGCGCCATTTTAATTCATACCCTTTATTTTTAATTGTAAAAACTAAAACTTAACTTACCTTCAACTTTGTCTACTGCAGTGGGTACAGGAATATTTGTACAATTAGCCCTACATAATTCTCGTTCCTTAAGCGGTCCAGTTTCATACATTTGGCACTGAACGCAATCTCTAAATTCCAAGCATCTATCGGGACAAGTCTAAAAAATGACATACTAATATTAACCTAATAAGATAAAAAAAGAAAAGTTTGAGCAAAGTTGGAAAATTTGTTGTAAAAAGTTGTTGTCTTAAATAACGCTAAAAATGCTGTTTTTTTTTCTCTTTTATTTAGATTAACTTATTTTCATTTTGAAGTGTTTTTGAGAGAAAATGAAACAACATAGCTCAGAGACTACTTTGAAAATCATGGTCACGTGTAAGCCAGTCACTTAGGTTATTAATTGCCTTCACTTTCTGCTTTCTGCACGTTGAACTAATAACAAATAGCTTTTGGTGCCTCTTGTCGACAGAAATGTTCTCTAGTATGTCTTTATTTCTAATTTGTTTTAAAAAAAATAAGGATGCTTAGTACTAGAGGGCAACCATACCCAACACAAAATATCATATTACAGTATACAGGGCAAGTTTTTTAGTGTTACAAGGCGAAAACGGTTTAAAATATTTTCATGAAATTTTGGTGAGTTAATAGGGAGATAAGGGGACATATTTGAACATATTATTGACATTTGCCCCCTCTCTCTATTTTGCGGGGTGGGGGTAACCTTGGAATTTTAAATGGGATGATGTACATTTATGTATAAAATTCGAATCAACGTAAAAAACTATATGTATATGCACAATTTTTTTTTTAATTTGCCCTTTTGGTTAAGTAAATTTTTATAGAATTAAAAAATAAATAAATTTTGCTAATAAATCAAGTTCACTTATTTCAGAATTATTATTCGTTTCCATTGAAATGCGTTATTTTTACTTAAGTCAGTTGAGAATTTTGACGTTTTAACGATTATCTCTCAACTGGCCTGCTCCCGGATTTGACTCCCATTGACTTTTTCTTGTGGGGTTTTATAAAGGACGAAGTAATGGCGACTGCACCTACAACTTTAGATGATATTAAAGACCTAATCCGTTTGCCAGCTTATTGGTGACACCTGAAATGTTAAAACGGGTACGGAATTCAAGGGGGACATTTCGAACAACTTCTCAAGCATGATAGACGATAAAGAAGTTTAAATTAAATGGTAAATATATTTTTTTATTTTATAACCTAATAAATCATAATTGTGTAACCAAAAGAGCAAATCAAAAAAAAAATTGTATACATACATACGTAGTTTCTTACGTAGATTCGAATTTTATAAACAAAAGTACTTTATCCCATTTAAAATTCCAAAGTTACCTCTCATCCCTCAAAACTGAGAGAGGGGGCAAATGTCCAAAATATTTTTAAATATGTCCCCATTTCCCTTATAACTCATCAAAATTTCATGAAAATATTTTAAACCGTTTTGGAGATATCGCCTTGTAACACTTTAAAAAAAACTCAACCTGTATAATCAGCAAGAAATGCTCTGCAATAAACATTATATTAAAAATGCAAGGTAATAAATACGTACAGTAAAAAGGCCGCCAAAAACTCGAGAAAAAACGATATTTAATTTTTCTTTAATTTATAAGTAATCACTTATACTTAATAAATAATTTTAAAAAATTTAATTTTGTATCATAATGGAGCAAATATAACATTTTTTTCGCGATGGTAACCTTATTACGGTCCTGACATGTGTACACTCTTATTCTCTCTTCTCGGAATTTTCAGAGCGATTTAGCTAATAAATTTATTAACAAAAAATTGGAAACAAAACACTTACTTTAAAAGGTAACCAACAGTAATATATTTGAAACATGTCAGTCAGAAATGCCTATTATATCACATAAAAAAACAATTATCTCAAAATATCAAAATGATTAATTACTGAATATTAAAACTTACTGCATTAACTTACTGCATTAACATAATATACACAGAAGTATTTACCGGAACCTTGCAATCTGGTTGCTTAAATGTCTAACATTTCTACAAAGACCATTATATTTTTAACTGGAATTCTTCCCGTTATCAATTGTCATTTATATTATAAACGGAAGATATAATGAAGATGTCATCATTGCTATTTATTTTGCTGGTAAAACTCACCAAGAGCTACTACGTTCACGCTAACTGGCGATATATCTTTTCAATCGCGTGATTATCGAATACAGAAACAATAAAATTAACGTGAAAAATGTCATTACAATCAAGAATGTCACCAGAAAGCGTGAACATCGTAGTAGCACCCCAGTCAAAAAAAATCTTAAATATTTTTCGAAATTTAGTTCATTATTTTACATACAGAGATTATTATACAACAAACTCTCCTTATTTTAATAGTTTTTGGGAAACGATGCAAACTGCGTCAAAACGATTTTTCAGTTATAAGCAGGAATTAAATATTTTTAAAGTAGAAACTTTTACTTAATTCCTAGTGTCTTAACTGGAACGGGGCAGCCGAAAAAGAGGTTTTGGAAAAAAAATATCTGTGTGTGTTTGAATGTTCGTCACTTAGCACACCGCAGAAACCAACTAACCGACCCCGTTTGATTTGATATTTAGGATCATTGTGCAACCATCCTAAACCCTCTTTTAAAATATTGTTCTATGCTCCCAAATAAGGGTAGTTTACTAATGAAAAATTTTAAAAATCCATTTTCTCAAAAATGGCGCTTAGGATTCTTCTCAAAGTTAACAGTATAGGGTGTCTCAAATCAAATCAAATATGAATATATTACTAATAATATGTATCGTACATTACATTTATCAGTTCGTCAAACATATACATGTAAAAAAGATTTTTGAAAGTAAACTGTAAAAAACATACTCAATTTAGACAAACAGAAAAACAGTTAAGAATTCAACTCAAGAATTCCGTTGTGGAGTAGTACGCTGCATTTATAAGGAGGGTTTTCAGCTTATTCTTAAATATATTTATTGACTGACTAGCCTTTATCTCCGGACTAAGTTTGTTATAAATCTTGATACCCATTGCCCTAGGTCCGTCCTGTGGCAGCTTAAGACGGTTATAAGGGACTGTTAAAACAGACATATTTCGCGTTTCATAGTTATGAAAGTCTGAATTCTTTTTTAAATTAAAGAGATTTTCCCTGGTATGTAGAGCAAGGTGGTAAATATATAGACTAGGTAGTGTTAAAAGTCTTAGTTCACGAAAAGCCGGTCTACAGTGGTCTCCAAAGGAGAGACCCGCCATAATCCGAACTATCATTTTTTGAATTACAAACGCGTCATCAAAACTACTTGCTGCGCCCCAGAAGACGAGGCCATACGACAAGCTAGCTTGTACGAGACTATAGTATGCCAGTTTAAGCACATCTATTGTGACAGTATACTTTAATTGTCTAATTAAAAAGCAATACGAGCTTAATTTACTTCTTAGATGTCCTAGGTGTATACTTTATCCAATGGAAAGTGAAACCGCAAAAAAAAGTAACGCAGCCGACACCTTTGACGCAACAGTGCCGATAAGGTCTAGCTATAAATACTTTGTTATTTTTATGATCGTTTTGTAGTAAATGTAACTATATTATATTTACACCGTCGTCCGCTCCCCAGGCGCGCACGTATGGGCGTACCTTTATGACGCGCGGTTTGTCATAATCGAGATCAGCTATTCAACTGAGAACCAAGGACACCCATAATGGCTGGGATGCGTTATGCATGTCACTTTCTTGTCGTTATTAGCCAGGGCCAGGCCTCTTGACTATAATTATTTTTCCTGGAATTATAACTTAGACCACTATTTGTCTAAGAAACCATTTCGAACGTTTCGTGAATACCGTTCTGGTCCCTCTAGTCGGTGCAAGACTCCCTTGACCAAGAACGTTGATTTATCCCAAATTAACAAGTACCAAGTATAGACTTCCTACATCTGAGTACAAAACCCTGCGTCTAATTTCAAGACGCGGAGTGCATGTCTTTAATGCGTTTCACTCAATAGTAACGACAACCGCGGAGACCGCCACACTGAATTTAATTACTAAGGCGGAAGACTTTCGTCCTCTTTCCTGTATAGTCTATTCATGGATTGTCCTGCCAGGTACTCAGCAAAAAAACCCGCTGCTCGGCCCAATTCGCTTAATTGTCCGATTAAAGTTGTCCATTTCTCAGCAGCATTTTGGAATAATTTTCCTCCTTTAAACCATCTTCCCCAAGACATGTATCCAGGTTGAATCTCCTTACGGGTTACAGCTAGCAAGATAAAGCCATTCGGCCTGTCCCTTTACTCGTGTCGGAGGGATCAAATGCGTCCCGTCCCAAGACGCGAATTTTATAAACAAAGGTATTTTACATCACCGGACCAAGCAGCTCAAACCAAATCAAGTCTGAAATTCAAATCGATATATGGATGATATCCATGAAGAAAATCATGCTCAAAATGTTTGAAGAAGACACGCGATATCTCGGGTGCGCATGAGACTCTTGAAGCTAACTATGAAGATCAAAAAGGACCCTGCAGTGTCCTGCTGATTTCTAGCTCCTGGTCTATTTATTTTCTCGGTTCATACCTGAAGTCTTGAAGATGGGTGACCGCGGTCGACCAGTGCTGCGGATGCTGCCGTCTTACTGCATATTAAATCTCGAGGTTCCCGAAAATCTTGAAATTCTTGGAGTTTCTTACGTGGCCATGGCCATCGTAATACTGCCTACTTTTTTTTTGGGGTAAGAGGAGGCGAATCTTCCAAAGATACCCACATTCGTGGGTTATGTCACGATTTTTACTGACTAAACACCCCCCTAGAGTAGTTGGTTTCGGACCGGAGTCTATAAACCAAGTATCTCTCGATCGATTATAACCGCTCGCATGACCCGTTGTCATGCCGAACTTTTATAACCCTCCCATATTTTCGCATACAAATATGGGGGTTTATCTGTGTCCTGAAAGGAAATTTTTTACAATATTGCCTTAAGGTAACAAAAGTCCTACTTAAGATAATATTTGTCTCTAGCCTTACGATATTTGTATGTTACATACGGTGTTAAGTAACTAAGTGTGCATGACATGCTATTTACCTAAGTAATCTTAAGATGTGGGAACTTAGATATTTGACTTAATTATGGTATTCAGGCCCGCTCGCACTAGCACTTTCGCTCGCGTTCGCACTCCCACTATCGCTAGCACTTGCACTACACTCGCACTAGCACTTCATTTTTGCCTTTTCATTACTCTATTTGATTCCTTGGTCTTCTTTTGTATCACCTATTTTGCCACGTTCTTGCGGCTATTTATGGATTTTCCCTATTTCCAAAAGCAACCAATGTCACTCCAGATCACGAATCTAGTGAAAAGGGGTGGGGCTTGTTAGGGTAGTTGAAGTGTACTTTTCATATCCTGAAGCAATCGAGACCGTCAGTAGACGCAATGTTGCTGTAAAAGCTCAATAAGCGTCTTTTCTTGAAAACTTTCGAAGTTTTCATAAGGGTTTCTCTGTATTTTCTGGAAGAGCATTGTGAAAAGCGGTTTTCACCACAAATGCTATATATTTTAGAAACCTGTCAAATCCATTATCAAAAATAAAACAAAAATATCTACATGCTGTTGGAATCGTCAGAAGATTCGGAACTAGAATCATTGGCATTTTGAATCACAAGGTGCTACACAGTTTCTCCAAATATCACGGCTCAATTCACTTATTACTCGTCGAATATTATCCAGTACCACTGCACTTAATGTTGGTGACTGATTACATTTACGAAGACGTTTTTCTATAGTGCCCCAAATCATTTCAATTGGATTAAATATGCAATAATAAGGAGGTAACCGTAATAGAGAATGGCCGTGTCTAGTGCAAAGATTATCAATTACATATATTCATTTTTAAAATTTCGACTCTATCATTTTTATCAGCTCTTTTTTTACCGGGACCTTTTCAGGAATTTCCATATTTTTATGCCTCATAAAATTTAAAATGTCTTCCTTTTTAGTATTATTATTCGGTATTTTAATATACGCGAATGATTGTCGGTACCGAAGGTAATTCAACATGTAATAATTCGCTTTCATCTACCTCAAAAGGTCGCCAAAACGCCATTATTACAATAAGAATTCACTTACATAAACCAAGTATCTAAAAACAAAAACACTTATAATACGCACTTCACTGGCCAAAACCTAAAACTTAACTGTTTCAAATAGATCATATTCTAAAAGAGCATCTGTCTAGACGTAATGTCTCAATTAAATGGAAATGACTCCGCCCTCTGCATGCGATAATATCATATTACCCTTAGTGGAAAAGAGATAAAACGTATCGTCGCGGGATGGGCGCTGTTTAAATTGTATACCGAAGTTATCACTAATAAAACTGCAGGAAATGTGGGTTAGTTGCTATGCGGTATCGAGCGATCCCGGTATAAGCGGCAGGCCTTTGTCTGGCTTTTTATACCATTTAGATCCTAAGAATTTATATTTATGAGATTCACTTTCCTCTGGCAAAACTATACTTGCCAAGTAAGTTTACTGTCAATGTACAGTCCTAGAACTTTTGTACAGTTGACCTGAGCCATAGAAGCCTGGTCAAGTTTTAAAAGCCAGCTTTGATCAACTATGGTATTCTTTGTACAGAAATCTACAAAATTTGTTTTTTGCCCATTGAGCTGTAGGCCATTTTTTTCACACCAAAGATTTATTTCGTTTATTGCTGTTTGACTTAGTTATAGTTGTCTCTTTCTAGTCATTGCACTGACTAGTAGGGTGGTATCATCGGCGTATATCACTAAGCCAACAGCTGACTGACAAAAAGCTTCTAGGTCATTTATATAAACCAAAAACAGAAGGGGTCCCAGGGTTGACCCCTGCGGTATGCTCCTCTGGCAGCCCCTTACGTCCGATCTAACCCCTTCGACGACCACTCGCTGAGTCCTAGATTCCAAATAGGACTCTATCCATGAGTATAATTGAGCTCCGACTCCGTAGCTCTCCAGTTTCTCGAGCAGGATCCTGTGATCAACTAGATCAAAGGCCTTGCCCAGGTCAAAGAAGAGCCCCAGAGTGAAGCTCTTTTTTTCCAGTGATTCGTGTATAAATCTTATAATCCTGTCTAGTTGATTAGATTTTAAAGCGTGCTGGCTTTTACTTAAGATTTCAAACCTTTCGAAGAAGTTGTAAAGTCTCAGATTGAAGCAGTACTCTAGTATTTTTAAAAATTCACTTTGAAGACAGGGACAATTTTGGAAAGTTTGAGACAGTTGGGAAATTTTCCCACAGCAAATGACCTGTTAATCAAGTAACAGAGAGGCCCTGCTACAATGTCGGCCACTTCTTTTACAATTTTTCCCGGCACTTCATCATGCCCTGAACTTGGTTTGCTATTGTGTTATGAATTATTAATTCGATTTCATTACTATAGAAAGAATACAATACGAAGCTAGAAGGATTATTATATGCTGGCACCTGAGAACTATACATATTAACGTTTTTTGTATTTGGAGTTGAATGAAGAACTCGCTAAAAATATTACAAATTTCAGAAAGATTGTTGGTTATATTGTTTTCCTCAGAAAGTTCTGAAATTTTCTGCCTGTTGTTGCCCCTACTTTCATTTATAATTTTCTAACATTCTTTGTTCATGTTTGGTGCATTTATAATTCTATTATTATTGTAGCTCTGTTTTGCAGTTGATAGCTTTGTTCTATAAAACGATCTTAAAAACATTAAATATATCATGGACCTGAGCATTGCTACTGCTGTTATTTAGCGATGCCATTTCGGTAACCATATTTTCCAAGGCTCGAATTTGTTGGCTTATCCAAGGATAACTTGTATTTTGGGGAAATAATTGCTTATAAGGAAACGCCGCTTCAAAGCACTTTAAAAAAGTATCATAAAAGAAATTAAATTGGTCATCAAAGTCATCAAGCCAGAGCAAGGATTCCCAATTTATATTTCATAAAAAATTTCTGAACTTTATTTTGTTATTTCTGCTGAAGTTTCTTTGCCTAACTACACAGGGTGATATGGCCTCGTCAAGCTTGAGCTCAGCAATTTGAAAGGTATGATCCGACAAACTAGTATTACAAACATTCACCATTTCTACAGGGAGATTTGTTATATTATATAAGCAGGTCCCGGATATCACACCAATCCTCGTTGGTGTGTCAATCAGGGCTCCAACACCAAACTACCGAAGAAGAACCCGCAGTTCAGTCACTGGTCGGCCCTGCCCCAGCAGACCAATGTTGAGATCCCCACAGAGAATAATCTTAGTGTGCTCACCAAGAACCCGCTCAAACAGGGAGTATTAAAAGTTATTAAAAAATAGTCAAGATCCCCACTTGGTCATGTGTATAAATAGATTAGAGTTATCTCAAAGGAACTAAATTTTATTTCTGAAAGGCATACTTCAAAGTGCTTGGCGCATGCATGAAAGGGTATACCTATTATAGCAATGAACATTTAGAACATACCTCACATACAGACATACTCCACCTCCAATAGATTCCTTACGTGAGTTATGCTGAGTAAGTCTATATCACAGGATTGTAAGCCTTTCAGGTTCATCTTGGTGTAGCCAACTCTCAGTGATAAACAGCACACTGGTACCTTGTCGTCTAAGAGAGTTTACAATTCAAGTGTTTTATTTTTTATTCCCCTTATGTTTAAATGTAACACACTAATATATGAGCATTCGACCGTCTCCCAATAATTTGAATCGTGAAAGTCCTTCTCGAACGATTCACATGTCCCCTCGGAAAAGAAAACCTGTTCACTAACACTCCACAAGGCCAGGTTAAAGGAGAATCAACATGATCAACTGCTTCCCTAGATATACCCACACGGAAGGAACTATAGCTGTCTTTGGATTCCAGGTTAAGTTTAGTGGTATCTGGATTAGCACATCCCCCACTTCTTAGGAAGTTAGATTCCCAACTAATATCTGTGGTAAGTCTCGATATAAAGAACCATACTGTCTGGTCTGCTGCTTTTATTGTTGTCGAAGTATACACTGTACGTTTTCCTATTACTGCAGGGGTCTTCCTCCACCTATTTTTGACATTATTTGTGTTTTTTCGACATCTTTCTTTCATATCATGAGAGTCTGTGGTTTTGTTTTGATGAGTGGCATGATGCGGGATTTCAGGTTTTGTGCCATTCAAGTTAGTAACTCTAAGGTTGTTTTGGTTTGAACTTTTAATAGTGCACTTGAGATTTGCCGTGGTGTAATTTCCGGTCTGTTCACCTGACTAGAACTTTGGTTCGTGGTTCGTGGTTCGTTTTTTTCAAGATGTCTTGTCCATTACTTACAACTTTCTCGGCAACTGAACATTGGCTGCTTTTTTCTTCTTGGTTCTTTGCAACATCCACTAAGCGTTCTTCAAGTAGCTGTAGGTCTTCCTGCTGTTTTATAATGGAATTTTTATAATTTACAATAAATTTAAGGTATTTGATCTCGGTGGATTCTCTATCAGCTACAGCATCCTGCGCATCACGGAAACTAAGATCTATGTTAGATTCAGTCGCTTGGATGGATAATGCTGTTGATGATGACGGATTTTTTCCGTTTTCTGCGTTTTTTTACCTATCTTGCATAAACATAATCTTACTTTTACACACGTTACAGTACCATGTAATTTCTTGCTCAGAAAAGCTCTCAATTTCAGATTCGTCCAGTTCAGAACATTCAGCATGAAACCAATTCTTACATGGCCCAGCACAACCAATTTTCTGTTTAGTTTTTGAAACCATTTTGCAACATTTACCGCAGAGCAACGGTCTGACCATGTTAGGTTATATGTGTCGGTGACAACTAGTCTCGGTTATCTTTAAAGATAGAGAGCTGCAGTTTACGCATAATGTGATATTTTTTCATGTATGATGCTACAAACAGAATTTTCATAACCCCCTTCGTTTCTGAGATACAGGGTGATTTTGAAAATCTGTCACTTTCAAGCAGTTGCCTTTTAACTTATCGGCAAGGTAAAACCGATTATTATATAGGTCTTTGCGTAGAATCCAGTGGCGTAGTCAATTTCCTTCTAGAAGGAACGAGTTTGAAGATAGAAACCAAAGTTGCATTTTTTAAATGGGACACCCTGTATATTTTGTTTTCATTCGATTGCTTTTTTTATAAGCTTTCCAAAAATATAATTGTTAGTATATATATTTTGGAATAACTTCCGAATTTTATAATTAAAAAAAAGGGTATATTTCATAGTAGGCCGTGATATGATTTGAAACAAATGAATATAATACCTAGTATCCTTTCATGGCTGCTAGTCAGACCGCTTGTCAAAATTTGTAATAGATCATTTAAAAAAAAATGTTCTCAAAACCCCTACTTGTTATTTATTACTGTGTTTTTCGTTTTAAAAAAACGGCTAAAATGAGAGTTTATCAGAACTTTGAAAAGTATGTTAGTTTGCTATATTGAATCAAATGAAAATTCGCATGATGCCGCAGAACTATATTTTAACAGGTAGTACGATTTTACATCCATTATAAATTTATCTTTCGCTTTTTTTCTATATCCATATTATTCATTCTAGATATCCAGACAGAAGGCAAACTTTTCCCGATTTATTTTCTAGAATTAAAAACAAAATTAGTTAACTATGGTGCGTTTATGCAGCCAAGACTAAAATCCTATAAGGAAAATCGACAAATCGAGAGGTTAACGTTTTAGGCTATGTAGACAGTGGCGTGCCGTGCCTTTAGAGGCGGAGGGGGCACAATGATTTGGGGGCGCCAAATTATTTTCCTTTTATTGGAGAGTATGTGGTCATAGTAGGCAGTGAATCTCCGTGGGGGCGCGAGGGCGCCGCGCCGTTACGACGAGGGCGGAGGGGGGGGGGTGCTTGCGCCCCTAACCCCCTCGACGGCGCGCCACTGTGTGTAGAAGCAACTCCTTCTACTTCTGTAGGGCTACTGAGAAAGAAGTTGGAGTGAACAAGGCTCCAGCACAAACTATATCACACAAATATAAATTTAGACCATATAAAGTCAAGTTCAGCATTTACATCCTGGGGATGCTGAACGTCGTCTCACCCAAGCAAACTCAAGCCAATGCGAATTTTGGAAGATTTGTGACATATGACGCGTATTTCACAAGCTCTGGGATTTTCAATAGACACAATACCAGACATTGGTATCAAGAAAACCATCATCTTTACTTTGAGCGGGAGCAGCAGGGAAGATTCGGTTTCAGCGTTGCTTGTTTTATTTCGGAAAGGCAACTAACTTATAGCATTTATGAGAGAAACCTTTCTGCAAATCATTACCTGGCTATATTGTAAGATGTTGTACTTGAATTGCTAGATGGTGTTCCCACACGACTTACTTAAACAATAAATATTTCCAACAGGACGGGGCGCCTGCCCATAATGCTGGAATAATACGCCCTTTTTTAGAAAATAATTTTCCTGAAAAATGGATAGGAACCAACGGATCTTTCTGTCCTTGACTTTTCTGTGGGGTTGCTTACAAAATAATGTTTACAAGTCTCAACATCGCACCATAAAAGAACTGCGTGAAGTCATTACACTCGAAATTCAAAATTGCAGGGACGATCGATCATACTTTTAAATGCCATACAACGAATAAGTAAAATATGCGTTAGAGAAAACGGTAACAATTTTGAACAACTGTTGTGATTCATAAAATATAAACAAAAATCGCTTACATTTACATTTTAAATTTACTTAAAAACATCTGTTTCATGTTTTATCTAAATTTGTTTGGAACAGTGAATTTTTATATTCAAAGTTTGATTCAGTTATATTTTTAGGATTTAAAATTTAAAAAATAAACCTCAATGTTAGTTAAATGTCTCTATTCATTTGTTTCAAATTATTACGTCACGGCCTACCATGACATATTATACCAGCGACATACAGATTAAATTGGACTAACAACGCTTGAACCAAGAATGCCTCCTTCTCCGACCGCGCGCAGTGCCACAGGAACGCATGCTCAGTTAAAAGGTTACAGGACGGGTCTTAATATTTGTGTATGGTGGTAGGTATATCAGTTCACATAGAACACATATTTATGAAAGATTTAGTAAATTTTTAGTTTAATACGCCGATGTCCATGTAGAAATACTTATTGTAATAGGTTGAAAACGTAAAAAATATTTTTAATAAAGATATGGATGTTACCCACGTAAATTAAAACTATGAAAGCCAGCTGTATGGATCCGGCAATCGCAAAGCGAAATAAAGGTTGCTAGAAGATTTCCATCAGCGAAAAGGCCGACACACCGCCAATAACCCTTTTACAGTCTAGTTTCAACACAGTAAATATTATGTTTACGTGGAAATATGGCGACACGGTTTTTTCGTGACGCCAAATTGAGACATGCCTTCGATGCACCCTTTACTAACTCCAGAATAATACTGACGTCACGACGAGACACGGGCACGAGCCACGCTATAGCATTTAGCGCAGTGTTGCCAACCGACAGGGAATAAAAGCCGTGGCAGAGGAAGAGATTTTTTTATTCACGGTTTAAATTTAAACACGTATTTTTGTTCGACTCAGCGGCAGTTAAAATACCTTTGTCATTTTTAGCATGATTTTTGAATTTTAAATTCCGACTTCATTAAATATACATATATTTCCATTTATTAGCAGTACTTATTTGTTTAAAAAAAATCTGTCGCTTAAACTAAAATTATCTAATTTTCCACAAGTAGAGAAACTTCGTTAAACAAAAAGTCCATATTCAATGGGCGACTTTATCGGATTGTACGTACCTAGGGTTAGTGTGCATGTACAGGGTCTTCCAACGAGGACTGAACAGGGGCTCATTTTTGAGCTTCCTTGTATTTAAAGAAAAATCTAAAATAGCCAATCGATGTACTTTTTCCTGCAGAATTCAAAAATGAAACCAAAAGTTTATTTGAACCAGAAACAAAAGAGTTACGCTATGGATAAGGTGTTTTTTAAATGGAACATAGCTTTTTTTATACGATTTTCGGAACGAGTGATTTTTTTTATGTCCGTTCTGATTAAAATATTTAATATTGTGACAGCTATTTTTATTAAATTTTAATGTTTTGTCCAGTATAATTTAACTTCAACCTGTTTGAAACATACACTAGGTAATAAAGGTAAAATCACCTTGAAATCCTTCAAAGTCAAAAAATTTTACAAATTTACTATAATATATATATATATATATATATATATATATATATATATATATATATATATATATATATATATATATATAGTGATTTCTAATTCACGACCTTGTATAATTGTAATAAAAACAATGGAATAACGGGAATATAGGTCACAGGAAAGACTATTTATTTCACAATTTTAACATAAACCAAGCTTTCGCTGAAATTTTTCAGCTTCTTCAGGGCTACAATATTATAACATTATAACTATATAACATTTATTATATAGAAAAATAATTTAAACTTACTTTGTTTTTTTGTGAAATAATTATGTTACAATGTGGATGCTGTATGGTTTTTTTGTTAATTATTATATGTATAAATTATGTATATAAAAATATTTGACGTTTTATCTTTTTGTAAAATTGAATGATTGACATATAAAAAAAGGTAAGTATTGTTGATTTGGTGTTTTATTTATTTTTATTTTTAATATGGTTAGGAATCATCATAGTAAAAGTGTAATGAGGAAAACATTATAAGGATTAAAGAATATCTAAATTATTGTTATTATTTTGTAAAAATTCTTTTTTATTATTATCAATAAAAAGTAAGTAAGAATAAATAGAACTTATGTATATTTTTATATACATAATTTATACATATAATAATTAACAAAAAAACCATACAGCATCCACATTGTAACATAATTATTTCACAAAAAAACAAAGTAAGTTTAAATTATTTTTCTATATAATAAATGTTATATAGTTATAATGTTATAATATTGTAGCCCTGAAGAAGCTGAAAAATTTCAGCGAAAGCTTGGTTTATGTTAAAATTGTGAAATAAATAGTCTTTCCTGTGACCTATATTCCCATTATTCCATTGTTTTTATATATATATATATATATATATATATATATATATATATATATATATATATATATATATATATATATATACACGGTGTCCCATATAAGAATGCACACTACAGGGATCTCGTAAACCAGAGGAGATACAAAGATGATTAAATTAGAGAAAAGTTGCGCTTTGTTGAACCCTTCAAAGTCACGATTCGAAATCTAAAAAAATCCGATTACTTCCGAAGATATTTGGGAAAAACCGAATTTTCCCGATTTCGTTTTTATTTTCTTCTGACTCTATTTAAAAAGATATGGCCAAATAAATTTCACATTCTCATTGCCACTTTTTCTGCTCTACAAGCCGGCGTTCTTAGATTTTCAATACGACGTTTCGTCTCTTCGCAACCATCAACTTCATTTTTTTAAATAGTCGAAAAATTTTGTTTTATACCTAAAAAATTCTAATTTTATTTCTAAATCCCACGACATATCGCTTCTTACATTTATCCGACGTTTCGGCCGAAAAAATCATCATCAATATTATTTGATGATTATTACGAAGGAACGAAACGTCGGATCAAAAATCTAATTACTTTATCATGTAGAGGAGAAAAAATTACATGGGAATGTGAATTTTATTTTGACCTGTCTTCTTTTGTGAAATCAGAAAAAAATTAATTGCCAAAATTTATGTTTAAAATTTCCGTAGATTTTTTTCTGATTCTACTGTAAGAGATAGATTAAAATAAATTTTACATTTTTATTGTCATTTTTTTCCTCTACAACATGACGTCATTCAATTTTTGATTCTACGTTTTGGCTTTTCTCGACCATTATCAACTTTTTTTTGCATAAAATAATCCGAAAATTTTATTTTAGCACAGTTAAATTGCCCTTGTTATTCTGAATTCAACGACGTATCACATTAAGACTATGTGCGTATTTTTAATTTAACTATTATTAGTGCAAGTAAGCAAAATGTTATCATCAAATAATTAATTGCGAGTTATTCCAGTTACAGCGTGTATGTAGAACAACTTGGAGCCGAGGTTCAAGCCGCTATTGCAAGGATAACTCCAATGATGCTAGAAAATGTAATGAATGAAATTGTTTACCGTTGCTACGTTTGTTTAAAGAATGAGGGAGGACTTTTTGAACATATGATTAAAGAAAATTGTTTCAATGAACTTTTTGTAGCGTAAAAATAAAATATTTTGTTTTTCGATAACAACATTTTGCTTACTTGCACGCAGGCCCGGATTGGGACCGGCGAGCGACCGAGAAAATCTCGGCCCAACCTCACCGGCCCAAAGGGGCCGGTGAGGTCGAAGGTCTGGGCACTTCGAAACTTCGAATCATAATATTTCCCAACCCCTAACATACAAAGGAAAAACCTTGAAAACTATGTAAATTATTATTTATTATTTGCATTTAATGTATACTTATTTATTTTTTATATTATATTTTTCAATATCATTTACCTCACGTGTGAAATAGAATTAAAATTAAAACTTTTTTGGGGTCATCCGCAATGTGCGCAGGCCCGGATTGGAACAGGCGAGCGAGCGAGAAAATCTATGTGGGCCGCCGGCCCAAAGGCGCCGGTAAGGCCGAAGGCCTAGCCACTTAGACTCTATCCCACTTCGAATCATAAGATTTCCCAACCCCAAACATAAAGAGGAAAAACCTTGAGAACCATGTAAATAAGGAATATTCACATATTTTTGTATTGCATTAATCGTTTAAGGAAGTCATTACAATCCCAAAAAAAATATTTTGAAGAAAATTACTAGGATAATTTAGCTTCAAAAAAAGGTTTAGTTTTCGGTATAATTTATAACAATTTAAAAAGCAGCCATCTGTCCTTAATTAAAAATGACGTCAGATCAGCAAAAATAAGTGTCAGTCTACATATTAACGTAAAGCTTACCTAAAGTCGAACAGGTTTGTTTTTCTCGGAAACAGTCAGAGGGAGAGAAATCGATTTTTTTGGATTGATAGAGGAATAGTTCAACTAGCTTCGGTAAAAAATTCAGTTATACAGGATGTTTCGTTTTGCAGTTATTAAACGTCAAAGTCGAAATTTCCACGATTTCCGTTGAAATCGGGTACAGGTCGCAAAAGTGAATTCAATCGATGTAAATTTTCGGAGGTTGTATGGGACCCGGAGCTTCAGAACTCCACTGAAACTTGTGAGGATCAGAAAATGGCAAGTTTTGAATTTTTTTAGCTCGAAAAATACCATCTTTGGTACTTAATAACTCGAAAACAAAACGTCAGATCGAAAAACGGATTCATAAGTGAAACTTTAAAATCTCAAATATTTTTTTTGCAATACATTTACCTAAAAGAATCACTGGAAAATGGAAATATTTGGAAAAAACTGGAAATTTAGATTTTTGAACCAAATTTTTCACGGTTTTTAATTTGTTGTGGGGTCAAAATGGTTCAACTTAAAATCCCATATACGTCATCGGAAAGACCTCGTCGAAGTATATAATATCCATTACTTTTTAGTTTCTTCATTCTCTATAAGAAGGGAGCAATCGCCGATTAAATTCCGATTTTTTTTATTTTTTTGCCCTCGACATCGGTACATTTGAATCACTCTGTATTTTTCCTATTTAATTTTTTCCCAATTTTTCAACACTCTCTTATAAAGGGATAATCACACTTTAAAATGAATACTGAACGGGTCATCCAGGAGCGTATTTAAGGGGTAGAAATCGAATTTTCTTGATTTTTTCCGACAAATCCTATTTTTAACCGACATTACTCCACACTCTTTACCTTATTTAGTGATATTTTTTTGGGTTTATTTTATCCGTTAATTATCTACGAATACCTCCCACTAATTCAAATCGCTCATTTTCTCGTTAAAGTTATAAATAAATAGGTTTATTTGCATCGGGGACATCTAAAATTTGAAAATTTTTGAATTTTCGAAGATTGCCATGAAAACAAAGAATTGAAGTTTATTTCCTCGAAATTATTAAGATGATATTATGTCAAAAGTTCGCAGAAATGTCAATTTTTGTTGCAAAATTGAAAGGTTCCTGGACCGATTTCGGCTTGAAGTATACATGAATAAGTTTTAGGAACCTTCTACTTTAAATGCAGGGATATTTCATTGGATGAGTTATCAAATTTATATTTGGATATTATTCAATAGGAATGTGCAAAGCAAACGTTCAAACGGATCAAAATTGCTTGATTTAGAATTTGTAAATTACAAACCAAAACTCATAAATTGTTACAATAATTGTTAATAGAAAATTTCCCACTTTTGTTAAAAAAAAAACAGGAAATTTTCCCAGTTTCGTTAAAGATATCCCAGAAAACGAGAAATTCCCCACGAGTTGGCAACACTGGGCCGTCCACAACTAAATCCTCGATTAGTGATTCCTCGTCAGGGAGGGATTACTAAACCGACGCAGAGTGTAACGAAATCGAAAATTCGTGGACTTTGGCACTTTACTTCGCTGTTTTGCAAAAATTGTGGCGTATAAAGACATAAAACATTGGAGTTTGTTATTACTGTACTAAATTTAGACCTACGTGTAGTAACTTACTAGGTATCGGTCGCTCAAAAAATATAATTATTTTTCGACAAAATAAATAAAAAAACACTGTTTTCGGTTTAAAGTACCTAGCTAAGTTAAATACACTTAAATGTTAATTATGAAAAACATTCTTTAATTAACCTAATTTTCACCATCTGAGCTGGAGACTAATCTATCAGAATTGTCTTCCCCAACGTTAGTTACTTTAAAAAGTGTTTCAGTGTCTGAGAACACATAATTTTTTTCGCAGTTTATTTCGGTCTAATAAAGGAAATAAGGAGATTCAAAGAAATTAACAAGTTGTGCAGTATGTCCTGAATATTCTCAGTAGGAGATGGGGCAGGTTGGCGTGGGAAAATTTTAAAGGACCCCCCACGATGCCGCCTTTGATAGATGCCGCCTTTGATTAAAATGCCCGCCTTTGATAGATGCCGCCTTTGATAAAAAAAAAGCCGCCTTTGATAGATGCCGCCTTTGATTAATGCCGCCTGGACCCCCCAAGATGCCGCCTTTGACAAATGCCGCCTGGACCCCCAGGTGTTTATTACCGACGCGTGCCGTCAGGTATGATTAATTGATTACTTCCGGGTAATTGTGATTAGTCGCGGGTGGTCCCTCCGGGGGGACGAATATTTTTATTAAGATGTTAATTGCTGTCTCCGACAAAAAAGGGCACGTCCCCGATAAACCATTTTTAATGGGTAGGTTTGCGGTTTGGTATGACAAAAGGGATTGTGTAAAGATTTATGACCAGGCATACATAAACAGCCACCTGAACTATCGATGGTCGGGGGTAGTTAAACAGGTGTTAAAAAGGTCTTGAGTGGTTCAATTGTAAATTTATGAGTCGGTTGTTACTTTAGACATAAATAGTTTTTTATTATATAGAACGGGCGTTTTTAATTAATTAAGAGAAAAACAGGTGCCTGTCCCCAAATAATCTTTAAAAATATTGATGTACCCATTAAGACCTTCTTTTAGTGTATAAAAGTAGATACGCTGAGCTAGAAAGATCTTCAGGTGAATTGATTTTACAACGTTGGGTTGCTCACGCGTAGCAGTTTCGTTCCCGTTGCGTTGCTCACGCGTTGTAGTTCCGTCCCGTTCAGATTGAATTACGTATCATTTTTCAGCCTATCTTGATAAAAAAAAAGTACGGTTTTTATAGTAATACAGTATGCATCATAAAAAGTACGCATTTTATAGTAATACAGTATGCATCAGTCTGACATAGAGCTGTGTATATATTTTAATATTGTTTCTATATATATATATATATATATATATATATATATATATATATATATATATATATATAGTGCCAGGCGTCTAATAAACTAATTTATCTACTTTTTCTTATTATTGCAGCAATATTGAACAAAAGATTGCAAACCGGCAGATTGGTCGAAACACAAAAAAAAATACAAATACTATGGTTATCTATTCAAATAATAGTACTTCTAGGTAGGTGTAAAAATTTCTTCGGGAAATACCAAGTAGATGTTATTTGACCGAAATATTTTAAATTTTTAATACTTAGTACAGTACTATGGTAGGTATTTTAGTTGAATGTTCCCTATCAAACTATATTAGTATTTAAGATAAACTTAAGATAAATTTACGATTTTGATATTTTTGCTGATATTTATAAGATATTTTTGTTTTATGTGAAATTTTATATCAACTTACGTTTCTTATGCAGAATTTATATAAACTTTATGAAGACTTAGGAAACCCCTAGGATGACTTTATGTTAACTTTACGTAAAATCTTATGGACTTCAGATAATTTAGAACTTCTCTAGTCATTTTTATTTAAATGTCGCATACTTTAAACAAAATAAAAAATAGACGAAGTTTTAATATTATTTTATTAAAAAATATATATTTGAGTGTGCAATTTTAAATCTTAACTCATACATAAATTAATACTAAATTAAACTGAAAAACAGCGTGGGATTAAGGTAGAGCTTAATAGCAAAACATTTGAAGCCTATCACATTAGCAAAAAGGTAAGAAAAAAGAGCGTTATATTTGTTCTAAATCCACGTTTTAACCGGTTATTTATTACTACTAATAATAAAGGTAAAAATTAAGAGCTTCCGGTCGGTTATGTTTAATAAATGTTAAACACAAAAGAAGTTTTGCGTAAAACAATTAGTAGACATAATCTTAACGAGGCTGCCAGAATCGTGAACTGAGCTCTTAAGCGCACCCCATTTTCGGTTTTTTATGGGTAAAAACGAAATTTTAAAGCAAAATCCAGTAAAACAAAATATTCAGTAAATTCTTTTTTATTACACCAAATAAATATATATTTTTGTGACTGGAGAATACATATTTTATTCAATTCTTGTTGCTTTTTTGTATCCGTAAGGTACAGAGCTTCCATCTGGTAAAAATTTTCTTTTTGTAGAATTTGGTCTATACAGTTTAACCTCGGTTCGTGTGGTTACTTCATGTTCCTTTGTTCTTCGAATATTTTTCGATATAATTGGTATTGGCGCTGACTCTTTAAGAACCATATCTTTAATGGTGTTGAAATTAACAAGCTGCGATGCTGCATAGTTTAGGGAAATACCCTTAACTTTACAAATGACTTCCTCTTTTTGCTTTTTAGTGGAATATACACTAAAAGAGTAATTTTTTGGACCGCCAGAGACAAAGGATGTGATGTAGGAATTAGATCCGTAACATTCTAATTCATCAGTCATATCTCCAATAAACTTGCCTGTTGGTAAATCAAGTTCGTCGCCTCTTGAGAGATATATTACAGAGTCTGTATCGTAATACAAAATTCTATTACCAAGAAGTTCAAGATATGAATATAACTTAAGACGGGCCTGTGCTGTGACGTAAGCGGCAATCGCTACATTAACAGCAGGAAGAGGATCAAAAGTTTCTTCTGTGTATTCATAATTTACTACCAATGTCTTGTCGTTAATAGCAAGGACAGCGTTTAAATAAATAGCTGGATTACTAAACATAGCAAAGAATTCCGAAGGTTGGTTTACAATTTTAGTCTTTGGTTGATTTTCTCGTTGACCAAATTTTCCCCAGAAGCTGTTTAAAACTAATTTAGCCTGAGATCTTAAACCGGGATTTCCGACGATATTATTATATTCTAATTTAACATCCTCCCTTTCAAAAAATTCTTTAACATATTTTGCCTTTTGTTCTTCTGTTTGACATTCAGCAGGCCACCCACTTGCTTCTTGTTTAATTTTAATAAATTTATTCATTATGGCTGTGAATAAACCCTCCTGTCCAGAATGTTTGTTAAAACTTTGAACTTGATATTTCCAGACTTCATAAATTTCCAAAATTTTGTAACCCTTTTCTACCGACTTCACCACTTCATCAATAACCCATGTACCATTAAGAGCACGGTCTTCATCATCACTGTGGTTACATTCATTGTTATTATCCATACTTTCACCACACTTGCGACAAAGTACAAACATTAATTTGTTGTTCAGTTTTTGGGGAAGCACAGGATGAAAAAGGTCCTTCGGCGGTAGTATTTTACACTTTATCAAACCATCGGTTTTTAATAAATCCAAAGTCTTACACTCTTCTCCAATAATTATTTCAGGATGACCAATAGGAAACTTTCCATATTTGCATACAAAAGGATAGAGGGAGCAAACGTCAGCGTACTTTATTTGTTCTCCGTCTTTAGCTTCATAATATTTCCAAGTGTTACCCGTTCTTCCACCGTAAAAACCATCTCGAGGATTTAGAGGAGTGGTAGTTAGCAAAGGATGACTGCTGGTGTAATATTGGATTTTGGGATTTTCTTGCATTTCAGTTTTAAAGTCGCATTCCCATTTCTCAATTACTTCATAATCGAAACTTCTAAGTTTTTCAATTTTTGCTTGAGTGGCTTCATAACGTAAATTTAAAGTACTTGAAGGATCATCATGAAGAGGGTCGTTTCTTCCAAACTTGTAACACCTAGGACACCCATGAAAATAACAACCATTGAATTCAAAAATTTCTTTTGTGGCTTCGCAAAATCCGTCAACTTTAATCCCATATAAAACCATTTCTGGCCCTTTACCAGCATGCAAAATATTTATTTGTTTTTGTTTTTCAGTCCAAAGTAGCCATTTAATACCAATCTTGCTTTGATTGTCCCTCCACCTGTAGCCATTTTTAGGTATGATCCCGATAGTGCTTGGTTTTAGGAAATTCCTTCTCAATACTTTATTACAGGCTGATGCGATAGTGGAGGCCTCCATGAATGGACAGACATTCGTAGTGGACATGAGCTGCTCCCTAAATTTTAAACAAGCCTGAGTAAGAATTTCAACATCTGAAACACCGTAGTCAACCAGATCCCTCTGCATTTCAAATTGGTCGTTTTTATGTTCTTGGTACCACTGAATAAACGTTTTTCGGTCATTCTCCTTCATTGTATCAGGACTGTAATATCCTATTGGAGGTAAAGTTCCAACGTAATTTTCATGGGCCTTGATATTAAAGAGATGCGGGAAATAGCCTTTTTTAAATTTATCTCCTAAACCAAAAGCTTCAGGTAATTTGCTAAGTGCCATAGGGAAGTAGTTTAGGCTGTCAATAAACCTGACATTTCCCACCTGCATCAGGATTATTTTTGATCCTCTCATTATTAGTTCAGGAGTTAAATCAGTTTCTGTCAATATATGATTCAATATAAATTGGTGATCAAAAGCTTGACCGTTATGGGCAATGACCACTAATTCTCTGAATTTCTTTCTGATTGTCAAAAGATGATTAACAAATGTCTTAATTACGTCTTCCTTTATTATTTTTGTTCGAAAACCACATTTTTGGCAAAAATATAAATTTATCTCGTTAATACACATATCACAACATTGTTTAAAAACACAAAGGTTAGGCTGGTGGAGAAGAGAACCATTTTCTAAAACTTCTTCTTGTCGGGTTTCCAAGTCATAAAAAACAAATAACATATCCTTTGTTTTAGGTTTTCCAGTATCTTTCTGTATGTAACACAAATGATTTTCAGGGACATGGGTATTGCAATTTTTACAAAAGATCTCCCCACACATATGTTTCCTCTTACCCTTTACTGTCTTGAAGCAGCTTGAACAAGTTTTAACTTCTTTACAAACCGTGCTTTTTTCCCATGATCCATCTTTCAAGTGATTCTCGTAGCATATTTGTCCTCGGAAATATCGAAGACAAGAATCACACTTTATCTTAATTTGACCATATGCACACTTTGGAGATTGTTGACATCCAGGACATGTTCTTCCACATCTATGATCGTTTTTGTTATTAAATGGAACATGACATTCCTGGCAATAATAACTACACGCAAAGGCAGCAGTCAACGAGGTAATTACATTAAAATGTCCTTCGTAAAGTAATAAATTAAGCCGTTTGTTGCTCTCGCTGAATCCTTCAAAAATTACATCTCTTCCTTTTGATCCATAACTGTAGACTACAACTTTATATTCTTTTAAAAATCCCTGGAATTTTTGCAATTCAGGAATGCCTGCTCCCTCTTGACCTATATCAACGTTGGCATCACTCATCAGCTGAAGAGCCTGTGTTTTCTGTACCTTTCCAATATCTGCTCTTATTTTACTAAATTGCAGATCTTTGTTAATATTAGCCATGGCAATAACCAAGGCACGAGGCAAACATAAATTGTCTTTATTATTAACAGTTATAATTCCTTTTCTCATTCTACATTCCTCTTCAAAGGTGTTATATTTGCTTCCCCTCCCTTGGCCAGTTGGCAAACGAACACTTGTTACACTAAGACAGAATGATTCGGTGTTTAGACCAGTTGAGTTAGATTGATAAATGTTGCTGATGACATCCCACACATCTTCGTAATTTATTTCGTCTGCAGGTCTAAAGCGGATCCAGCCTTCACCACGAGCAAAGTCTTTACTACAGAAACTAAAACCCACATGATCTGATGGTTCCAGATTCTCTGTTGCTTTCGTAATGACTTGATTGATGGCTTCTTTTATCCATCCGACAGGTTCAGCTCCTTCAGGCACAGGCTTCAGCTTAAATTCAAGATTACGCCCCGTAATGCCGTATTTGCGTACCTTCTTAAGAGCTTCTTTAATAATGATAAACTTTTCCATTTTTTTTGCTTAGCACGTCTTAACTCTTTGACAAACCAGATAGAAATGATCGGGCGTGTGTTCTGTACTTCTATTAGTAACCGCGATGAACAAAGCACAGCCGATTGAAATTAAGAATAGAAGTATGATCAGGAAATTATAATAAGTATTTTAATAAGAATTGGGCTTGTTCAACCAATCAGATTTGAGTTGTTACTTACCAACTTATTTCGACAAAATTCTTAAAATAAAAACGTTACATTTATGTCAATGTCTTAAATAGGCCTTAAAGATATTTTACTAATTTATATTAACTAGATGACAGCAAGAACAAAAATCAAAATTAAAATATTTTCGCTATTATTTTCATTATCTTTTTTAAATGTAATTTTTACTCATCACACGGCAGTAATAACAAATTCTGAAACCAAAAATCTTTATGTCAACACTTTAATAGTATTTTTTATTAATTTATGCTCATCGTATGATGGTAATAAAACGATATGAAAACTTTTAACACTAAAATCAGAGGGGTGCTCGCAAGCAGAATTTTAACCAAAAAGTAATCATATCTTAGTTAAAAATACATGCACTAATTTGTGGGTATTGTGTCTTATGATATGTGGTGTATTCCTTTTTTTGTTTAATCTATCCTATTTTATTTGTGATATTCCATGTTCTAATTCATTATCAGAATTTGTGTACATTATAAAGATAGGGTTTTTTCATAAGTAGAACCGCATACATATGAAGACCACAGGGGAAAAAACAATCTAAGTCCAAAATTTTTTAAAAATTTCTATTTTTCGCCATTTTGATACCTTTACCCTGGTACTTTAATATGCCATATAATCCTGATCGGAATACCATTCTTAATCCACTAAAATCAGCGATAAAAATTTGATATACTCTGGAATAACTATCTAAGTCCGCTCGCATTCAATAAAGAACGATCCACTTGCCAAACTAAAATGTTTGGAATTCGTTTAGCATTTTAGTGAGCAATTAGTCATCCTAAGGGAATCATTGTTCGGTGTTTGTTTTATTTTTATTTATTTTTAAAACCTATGTATAAAAAAAAACGTTTCCATTTCCAACAAGGCCAATAAAAGAGCTAATAATAAGTCATAAACCTCCACGAACTTTAAAAACGCGAGAGTTACAATGGAGCTTTGTCAACATTTGGTTTTCGAGCTAAAAAAAAATCCTGTCATAGGAAAGCTGAACACCAGTCAAATAAACAAAGTTTGTGAATTTACTTATTTGCCTTGTGCTTCTAACAATGCCCATGTGGATAATATAGATATGATAAGCGATAGCCGTCAAACTAGATCCTTCTTAGTAACGATAAAGCGATTTCTTTTTTTTTTTTAGCACGAGTAAATACCGTTAACAATGTCCATAATGCCCATGTATTTAATGCAAATATGGTAAGCGATAACGATAAAAAATTCAAGCCTTTTAGTAATGTCGAATTTTTATTATAACCGCGTTAATAACCTACCTACTGCGGATTGGTCGTTTTTCGGTACATCGAAGCGAAGATTTTTTACATATGTTTTTTAACAGTGCTTATTTTTTAAATCTAATATTGGATAAATATTGCCGATGCTTATGACTTCCAATAAAAAATATCATATTTTTCTTGCCTCCTGTGTAAGTCTTGAAACTTTCAAATTCGTATAGTTTTCAAATTCGTATAGTATACGAAACGTGACTTAGATCACTCTTCCCCTGTAGTCTTCATATTATATTAGCTGTAAAGCAGTAAATAAAATAAACTTTTAAGATACTACATACAGTATGCCCATGGATGGAGTTGGAAAGAAAAAAAATGTATTAATGATTCACGAAAAAGTCGTTCTTTTGAGATTATCGACAAAAGAAGGATTACCCATTTAATGTGACCTTTATTTAGAAACTTCTTTACAGAAAGTCGGTGATAAAATATTTGTAGTGGTTTTTTCTATCTATTTAATTTAAGCTCAAACTGATATCACAAATACTGTGTCCACTAAATTTATGTGATATGTTTTTTCGTTGTAACACTAAAATAGTTGTAAAATTCTAAACAGAAGTTTTCACTCAAACTACGTCCTCAATACTTATTAATCCAAATAAAGCAACAATTAATAATTGGATACTTTCAACAGATTATCCCGGAAATTTGTATTTATGCATATCTGAGAGATAGGTATACCTGTACTAGAGGACACCTGAAAATATTACTTTCGCGCACATTTTCCTTTTTATTAACAAATATCAAAGTCTGGATTTTTTTAAATATTACGAGAAATGCAAAATAATCAAAATGTGTTTTATGACATGTAAAAGATATCAATATTTATAAAAATACCTGCTTTTACAACCCATAACCCTACGAATATGACAAAATTATTTTGGTGAACGTAACTGTCATTGTAAATTATTTAATAATGCATTTATGAAAATCGAGATGCGTTAATTCGAGAAACATAAAAATTTAATATTTACTAGCAATACTTGATTCAACATTTTTACATATTGATTTATATAGAAGAAAAAATATATATTTACAATGGGATTCACTAAGAAGTTTTAACGCAAAACTGGTATAATTTGTCAATTAGGGTTTTATATTGACGGAGTCAGACTAAGACAAGTGAGTTTTGTGCCATAAATAATTTTTTTTGTCTTTTTTTTTCTTAAATTTAAAAATAAACAAGAATTTACTACAAAAGTATATCTAACAAAGGAGCAAATGGCGAAAATATTAAAATAAAACATTCTTTTTACATGTCACGTTATAATAATGACATGACTTAAATTTGTCAAAATTTAACAGGGAAAAATTAAATACCGTACGAAATCTTAAACACCTTTAGTGAATTAGGCAGTTAAAGTCTACCTAGATCTAAAAAGTTGAAATAAATGGAAATAACACTTTAATTTTATATGGAATGAACAAAAAGCAATGTTTTATAAAGCGAAAAAGAGATCCTAATAGGTATACATGTACTACGATTCGCATTGTATATTATCTTTCATTAGCAAAATAAGTTCAAATACTTCAAAATATAAAACGAAAATCTCTATGAATTTTTATGTGAAAGATAATAATTACTTGTAACGATACCAATTTCTCCTCTCCGAAACATCCTACGACTAAATTTTATTACGACATTTTGCGGCCGCGCGTAAGAAAGTGCCATTACAAATAATTTAATACATTTAAGAAAATCTGTATATCTGTTAGTTTGAGAGATCTGAAATGACTAGAAAAAGAAAGTATAAGTAATCATATACGTATAATGATTAGTAAAGTTAGAGTTTTTTATGCATTTAGGGTACGACAACAACTGTTTTAGTTAAAATGAAAATAATTTAAATAAAAATTGTTGCAATCACGAATTATATTGTAGGATAATTTAGGGATATGTGGTATATATTTATGAAAAGCTCCAGAGAATACATGTGAGCTTTGCCCCAAATAAGTTATGGTGTACTGATCACCGGAGTTATTCATCATTTCAATACTATCCTCTGTCAGAATTTCAGCTACGCGTGATGGTAAAAACTTTTCAAATGTTGCTTTATGTGTTGGATCAAACAATGTGACGACAATAGCTTTTCCAAAACGTGCAGTCAAAGAATACATTTTTTATCATATAAATTTTGCCCACCGTTAATGTAGAGGATTTTCTACGTTCCAGAAATTGAATATCTTGGTTTATCATATTGTTAATTTCGGCTAACATCTGCTTTGAAATGCTCATGATTTAAAATGCAATAAAAACAATTACTGTCAAGTACCTTGAATAAACACTTGTAGAACACACCACAAACACAATACTCTATATGTCAAAGCAACTGCTTTGAAATGCTCATGATTTAAAATGCAATAAAAACAATTACTGTCAAGTACCTTGAATATGTAGAACACACCACAAACACAATACTCTATATGTCAAAGCAACAGTTAACGCATACGATGTATGTGTGACTATGAAAGCTATTTTCGAAATAAGCCATATTTATTAGGAAGTATTCCAAGGTCAAATATTTATTTAGGGTGGGAGGAATACATCCGGCGACCTCGAAAATACAACACAAATGTAACCTTGAAATAAGCGTCGTCCACCAGGTCATCACCAAGCAAAGAAACATCTGCTCGCGTTCAAGGCCAAATAACAATAGCACAGCTGGGCGTTCAAGGTCGACCTTACTGTGCAGGTGTTATTCCAAGGTCAACGCCCAGCTGTGCTATTGTTATTTGGCCTTGAACGCGGGCAGATGTTTCTTTGCTTGGTGATGACCTGGTGGACGACGCTTATTTCAAGGTTACATTTGTGGTGTATTTTCGAGGTCGCCGGATGTATTCCTCCCACCCTAAATAAATATTTGACCTTGGAATACTTCCTAATAAATATGGCTTATTTCGAAAATAGCTTTCATAGTCACACATACATCGTATGCGTTAACTGTTGCTTTGACATATAGAGTATTGTGTTTGTGGTGTGTTCTACATATTCAAGGTACTTGACAGTAATTGTTTTTATTGCATTTTAAATCATGAGCATTTCAAAGCAGTTGCTTTGACATATAGAGTATTGTGTTTGTGGTGTGTTCTACAAGTGTTTATTGAAGGTACTTGACAGTAATTGTTTTTATTGCATTTTAAATCATGAGCATTTCAAAGCAGACGTTAGCCGAAATTAACAATATGATAAACCAAGATATTCAATTTCTGGAACGTAGAAAATCCTCTACATTAACGGTGGGCAAAATTTATATGATAAAAAATGTATTCTTTGACTGCACGTTTTGGAAAAGCTATTGTCGTCACATTGTTTGATCCAACACATAAAGCAACATTTGAAACGTTTTTACCATCACGCGTAGCTGAAATTCTGACAGAGGATAGTATTGAAATGATGAATAACTCCGGTGATCAGTACACCATAACTTATTTGGGGCAAAGCTCACATGTATTCTCTGGAGCTTTTCATAAATATATACCACATATCCCTGAATTATCCTACAATATAATTCGTGATTGCAACAATTTTTATTTAAATTATTTTCATTTTAACTAAAACAGTTGTTGTCGTACCCTAAATGCATAAAAAACTCTAACTTTACTAATCATTATACGTATATGATTACTTATACTTTCTTTTTCTAGTCATTTCAGATCTCTCAAACTAACAGATATACAGATTTTCTTAAATGTATTAAATTATTTGTAATGGCACTTTCTTACGCGCGGCCGCAAAATGTCGTAATAAAATTTAGTCGTAGGATGTTTCGGAGAGGAGAAATTGGTATCGTTACAAGTAATTATTATCTTTCACATAAAAATTCATAGAGATTTTCGTTTTATATTTTGAAGTATTTGAACTTATTTTGCTAATGAAAGATAATATACAATGCGAATCGTAGTACATGTATACCTATTAGGATCTCTTTTTCGCTTTATAAAACATTGCTTTTTGTTCATTCCATATAAAATTAAAGTGTTATTTCCATTTATTTCAACTTTTTAGATCTAGGTAGACTTTAACTGCCTAATTCACTAAAGGTGTTTAAGATTTCGTACGGTATTTAATTTTTCCCTGTTAAATTTTGACAAATTTAAGTCATGTCATTATTATAACGTGACATGTAAAAAGAATGTTTTATTTTAATATTTTCGCCATTTGCTCCTTTGTTAGATATACTTTTGTAGTAAATTCTTGTTTATTTTTAAATTTAAGAAAAAAAAAGACAAAAAAAATTATTTATGGCACAAAACTCACTTGTCTTAGTCTGACTCCGTCAATATAAAACCCTAATTGACAAATTATACCAGTTTTGCGTTAAAACTTCTTAGTGAATCCCATTGTAAATATATATTTTTTCTTCTATATAAATCAATATGTAAAAATGTTGAATCAAGTATTGCTAGTAAATATTAAATTTTTATGTTTCTCGAATTAACGCATCTCGATTTTCATAAATGCATTATTAAATAATTTACAATGACAGTTACGTTCACCAAAATAATTTTGTCATATTCGTAGGGTTATGGGTTGTAAAAGCAGGTATTTTTATAAATATTGATATCTTTTACATGTCATAAAACACATTTTGATTATTTTGCATTTCTCGTAATATTTAAAAAAATCCAGACTTTGATATTTGTTAATAAAAAGGAAAATGTGCGCGAAAGTAATATTTTCAGGTGTCCTCTAGTACAGGTATACCTATCTCTCAGATATGCATAAATACAAATTTCCGGGATAATCTGTTGAAAGTATCCAATTATTAATTGTTGCTTTATTTGGATTAATAAGTATTGAGGACGTAGTTTGAGTGAAAACTTCTGTTTAGAATTTTACAACTATTTTAGTGTTACAACGAAAAAACATATCACATAAATTTAGTGGACACAGTATTTGTGATATCAGTTTGAGCTTAAATTAAATAGATAGAAAAAACCACTACAAATATTTTATCACCGACTTTCTGTAAAGAAGTTTCTAAATAAAGGTCACATTAAATGGGTAATCCTTCTTTTGTCGATAATCTCAAAAGAACGACTTTTTCGTGAATCATTAATACATTTTTTTTCTTTCCAACTCCATCCATGGGCATACTGTATGTAGTATCTTAAAAGTTTATTTTATTTACTGCTTTACAGCTAATATAATATGAAGACTACAGGGGAAGAGTGATCTAAGTCACGTTTCGTATACTATACGAATTTGAAAACTATACGAATTTGAAAGTTTCAAGACTTACACAGGAGGCAAGAAAAATATGATATTTTTTATTGGAAGTCATAAGCATCGGCAATATTTATCCAATATTAGATTTAAAAAATAAGCACTGTTAAAAAACATATGTAAAAAATCTTCGCTTCGATGTACCGAAAAACGACCAATCCGCAGTAGGTAGGTTATTAACGCGGTTATAATAAAAATTCGACATTACTAAAAGGCTTGAATTTTTTATCGTTATCGCTTACCATATTTGCATTAAATACATGGGCATTATGGACATTGTTAACGGTATTTACTCGTGCTAAAAAAAAAAAAGAAATCGCTTTATCGTTACTAAGAAGGATCTAGTTTGACGGCTATCGCTTATCATATCTATATTATCCACATGGGCATTGTTAGAAGCACAAGGCAAATAAGTAAATTCACAAACTTTGTTTATTTGACTGGTGTTCAGCTTTCCTATGACAGGATTTTTTTTTAGCTCGAAAACCAAATGTTGACAAAGCTCCATTGTAACTCTCGCGTTTTTAAAGTTCGTGGAGGTTTATGACTTATTATTAGCTCTTTTATTGGCCGTGTTGGAAATGGAAACGTTTTTTTTTATACATAGGTTTTAAAAATAAATAAAAATAAAACAAACACCGAACAATGATTCCCTTAGGATGACTAATTGCTCACTAAAATGCTAAACGAATTCCAAACATTTTAGTTTGGCAAGTGGATCGTTCTTTATTGAATGCGAGCGGACTTAGATAGTTATTCCAGAGTATATCAAATTTTTATCGCTGATTTTAGTGGATTAAGAATGGTATTCCGATCAGGATTATATGGCATATTAAAGTACCAGGGTAAAGGTATCAAAATGGCGAAAAATAGAAATTTTTAAAAAATTTTGGACTTAGATTGTTTTTTCCCCTGTGGTCTTCATATGTATGCGGTTCTACTTATGAAAAAACCCTATCTTTATAATGTACACAAATTCTGATAATGAATTAGAACATGGAATATCACAAATAAAATAGGATAGATTAAACAAAAAAAGGAATACACCACATATCATTAGACACAATACCCACAAATTAGTGCATGTATTTTTAACTAAGATATGATTACTTTTTGGTTAAAATTCTGCTTGCGAGCACCCCTCTGATTTTAGTGTTAAAAGTTTTCATATCGTTTTATTACCATCATACGATGAGCATAAATTAATAAAAAATACTATTAAAGTGTTGACATAAAGATTTTTGGTTTCAGAATTTGTTATTACTGCCGTGTGATGAGTAAAAATTACATTTAAAAAAGATAATGAAAATAATAGCGAAAATATTTTAATTTTGATTTTTGTTCTTGCTGTCATCTAGTTAATATAAATTAGTAAAATATCTTTAAGGCCTATTTAAGACATTGACATAAATGTAACGTTTTTATTTTCAGAATTTTGTCGAA
This sequence comes from Philopedon plagiatum, assembly GCA_963971165.1. Lineage (NCBI taxonomy): Eukaryota > Metazoa > Arthropoda > Insecta > Coleoptera > Curculionidae > Philopedon > Philopedon plagiatum. Next base: position 136,437 of record CAXARB010000299.1, read on the forward strand.
ATAAGTTGGTAAGTAACAACTCAAATCTGATTGGTTGAACAAGCCCAATTCTTATTAAAATACTTATTATAATTTCCTGATCATACTTCTATTCTTAATTTCAATCGGCTGTGCTTTGTTCATCGCGGTTACTAATAGAAGTACAGAACACACGCCCGATCATTTCTATCTGGTTTGTCAAAGAGTTAAGACGTGCTAAGCAAAAAAAATGGAAAAGTTTATCATTATTAAAGAAGCTCTTAAGAAGGTACGCAAATACGGCATTACGGGGCGTAATCTTGAATTTAAGCTGAAGCCTGTGCCTGAAGGAGCTGAACCTGTCGGATGGATAAAAGAAGCCATCAATCAAGTCATTACGAAAGCAACAGAGAATCTGGAACCATCAGATCATGTGGGTTTTAGTTTCTGTAGTAAAGACTTTGCTCGTGGTGAAGGCTGGATCCGCTTTAGACCTGCAGACGAAATAAATTACGAAGATGTGTGGGATGTCATCAGCAACATTTATCAATCTAACTCAACTGGTCTAAACACCGAATCATTCTGTCTTAGTGTAACAAGTGTTCGTTTGCCAACTGGCCAAGGGAGGGGAAGCAAATATAACACCTTTGAAGAGGAATGTAGAATGAGAAAAGGAATTATAACTGTTAATAATAAAGACAATTTATGTTTGCCTCGTGCCTTGGTTATTGCCATGGCTAATATTAACAAAGATCTGCAATTTAGTAAAATAAGAGCAGATATTGGAAAGGTACAGAAAACACAGGCTCTTCAGCTGATGAGTGATGCCAACGTTGATATAGGTCAAGAGGGAGCAGGCATTCCTGAATTGCAAAAATTCCAGGGATTTTTAAAAGAATATAAAGTTGTAGTCTACAGTTATGGATCAAAAGGAAGAGATGTAATTTTTGAAGGATTCAGCGAGAGCAACAAACGGCTTAATTTATTACTTTACGAAGGACATTTTAATGTAATTACCTCGTTGACTGCTGCCTTTGCGTGTAGTTATTATTGCCAGGAATGTCATGTTCCATTTAATAACAAAAACGATCATAGATGTGGAAGAACATGTCCTGGATGTCAACAATCTCCAAAGTGTGCATATGGTCAAATTAAGATAAAGTGTGATTCTTGTCTTCGATATTTCCGAGGACAAATATGCTACGAGAATCACTTGAAAGATGGATCATGGGAAAAAAGCACGGTTTGTAAAGAAGTTAAAACTTGTTCAAGCTGCTTCAAGACAGTAAAGGGTAAGAGGAAACATATGTGTGGGGAGATCTTTTGTAAAAATTGCAATACCCATGTCCCTGAAAATCATTTGTGTTACATACAGAAAGATACTGGAAAACCTAAAACAAAGGATATGTTATTTGTTTTTTATGACTTGGAAACCCGACAAGAAGTTTTAGAAAATGGTTCTCTTCTCCACCAGCCTAACCTTTGTGTTTTTAAACAATGTTGTGATATGTGTATTAACGAGATAAATTTATATTTTTGCCAAAAATGTGGTTTTCGAACAAAAATAATAAAGGAAGACGTAATTAAGACATTTGTTAATCATCTTTTGACAATCAGAAAGAAATTCAGAGAATTAGTGGTCATTGCCCATAACGGTCAAGCTTTTGATCACCAATTTATATTGAATCATATATTGACAGAAACTGATTTAACTCCTGAACTAATAATGAGAGGATCAAAAATAATCCTGATGCAGGTGGGAAATGTCAGGTTTATTGACAGCCTAAACTACTTCCCTATGGCACTTAGCAAATTACCTGAAGCTTTTGGTTTAGGAGATAAATTTAAAAAAGGCTATTTCCCGCATCTCTTTAATATCAAGGCCCATGAAAATTACGTTGGAACTTTACCTCCAATAGGATATTACAGTCCTGATACAATGAAGGAGAATGACCGAAAAACGTTTATTCAGTGGTACCAAGAACATAAAAACGACCAATTTGAAATGCAGAGGGATCTGGTTGACTACGGTGTTTCAGATGTTGAAATTCTTACTCAGGCTTGTTTAAAATTTAGGGAGCAGCTCATGTCCACTACGAATGTCTGTCCATTCATGGAGGCCTCCACTATCGCATCAGCCTGTAATAAAGTATTGAGAAGGAATTTCCTAAAACCAAGCACTATCGGGATCATACCTAAAAATGGCTACAGGTGGAGGGACAATCAAAGCAAGATTGGTATTAAATGGCTACTTTGGACTGAAAAACAAAAACAAATAAATATTTTGCATGCTGGTAAAGGGCCAGAAATGGTTTTATATGGGATTAAAGTTGACGGATTTTGCGAAGCCACAAAAGAAATTTTTGAATTCAATGGTTGTTATTTTCATGGGTGTCCTAGGTGTTACAAGTTTGGAAGAAACGACCCTCTTCATGATGATCCTTCAAGTACTTTAAATTTACGTTATGAAGCCACTCAAGCAAAAATTGAAAAACTTAGAAGTTTCGATTATGAAGTAATTGAGAAATGGGAATGCGACTTTAAAACTGAAATGCAAGAAAATCCCAAAATCCAATATTACACCAGCAGTCATCCTTTGCTAACTACCACTCCTCTAAATCCTCGAGATGGTTTTTACGGTGGAAGAACGGGTAACACTTGGAAATATTATGAAGCTAAAGACGGAGAACAAATAAAGTACGCTGACGTTTGCTCCCTCTATCCTTTTGTATGCAAATATGGAAAGTTTCCTATTGGTCATCCTGAAATAATTATTGGAGAAGAGTGTAAGACTTTGGATTTATTAAAAACCGATGGTTTGATAAAGTGTAAAATACTACCGCCGAAGGATCTTTTTCATCCTGTGCTTCCCCAAAAACTGAACAACAAATTAATGTTTGTACTTTGTCGCAAGTGTGGTGAAAGTATGGATAATAACAATGAATGTAACCACAGTGATGATGAAGACCGTGCTCTTAATGGTACATGGGTTATTGATGAAGTGGTGAAGTCGGTAGAAAAGGGTTACAAAATTTTGGAAATTTATGAAGTCTGGAAATATCAAGTTCAAAGTTTTAACAAACATTCTGGACAGGAGGGTTTATTCACAGCCATAATGAATAAATTTATTAAAATTAAACAAGAAGCAAGTGGGTGGCCTGCTGAATGTCAAACAGAAGAACAAAAGGCAAAATATGTTAAAGAATTTTTTGAAAGGGAGGATGTTTAATTAGAATATAATAATATCGTCGGAAATCCCGGTTTAAGATCTCAGGCTAAATTAGTTTTAAACAGCTTCTGGGGAAAATTTGGTCAACGAGAAAATCAACCAAAGACTAAAATTGTAAACCAACCTTCGGAATTCTTTGCTATGTTTAGTAATCCAGCTATTTATTTAAACGCTGTCCTTGCTTTTAACGACAAGACATTGGTAGTAAATTATGAATACACAGAAGAAACTTTTGATCCTCTTCCTGCTGTTAATGTAGCGATTGCCGCTTACGTCACAGCACAGGCCCGTCTTAAGTTATATTCATATCTTGAACTTCTTGGTAATAGAATTTTGTATTACGATACAGACTCTGTAATATATCTCTCAAGAGGCGACGAACTTGATTTACCAACAGGCAAGTTTATTGGAGATATGACTGATGAATTAGAATGTTACGGATCTAATTCCTACATCACATCCTTTGTCTCTGGCGGTCCAAAAAATTACTCTTTTAGTGTATATTCCACTAAAAAGCAAAAAGAGGAAGTCATTTGTAAAGTTAAGGGTATTTCCCTAAACTATGCAGCATCGCAGCTTGTTAATTTCAACACCATTAAAGATATGGTTCTTAAAGAGTCAGCGCCAATACCAATTATATCGAAAAATATTCGAAGAACAAAGGAACATGAAGTAACCACACGAACCGAGGTTAAACTGTATAGACCAAATTCTACAAAAAGAAAATTTTTACCAGATGGAAGCTCTGTACCTTACGGATACAAAAAAGCAACAAGAATTGAATAAAATATGTATTCTCCAGTCACAAAAATATATATTTATTTGGTGTAATAAAAAAGAATTTACTGAATATTTTGTTTTACTGGATTTTGCTTTAAAATTTCGTTTTTACCCATAAAAAACCGAAAATGGGGTGCGCTTAAGAGCTCAGTTCACGATTCTGGCAGCCTCGTTAAGATTATGTCTACTAATTGTTTTACGCAAAACTTCTTTTGTGTTTAACATTTATTAAACATAACCGACCGGAAGCTCTTAATTTTTACCTTTATTATTAGTAGTAATAAATAACCGGTTAAAACGTGGATTTAGAACAAATATGTAAGTAACGCTCTTTTTTCTTACCTTTTTGCTAATGTGATAGGCTTCAAATGTTTTGCTATTAAGCTCTACCTTAATCCCACGCTGTTTTTCAGTTTAATTTAGTATTAATTTATGTATGAGTTAAGATTTAAAATTGCACACTCAAATATATATTTTTTAATAAAATAATATTAAAACTTCGTCTATTTTTTATTTTGTTTAAAGTATGCGACATTTAAATAAAAATGACTAGAGAAGTTCTAAATTATCTGAAGTCCATAAGATTTTACGTAAAGTTAACATAAAGTCATCCTAGGGGTTTCCTAAGTCTTCATAAAGTTTATATAAATTCTGCATAAGAAACGTAAGTTGATATAAAATTTCACATAAAACAAAAATATCTTATAAATATCAGCAAAAATATCAAAATCGTAAATTTATCTTAAGTTTATCTTAAATACTAATATAGTTTGATAGGGAACATTCAACTAAAATACCTACCATAGTACTGTACTAAGTATTAAAAATTTAAAATATTTCGGTCAAATAACATCTACTTGGTATTTCCCGAAGAAATTTTTACACCTACCTAGAAGTACTATTATTTGAATAGATAACCATAGTATTTGTATTTTTTTTTGTGTTTCGACCAATCTGCCGGTTTGCAATCTTTTGTTCAATATTGCTGCAATAATAAGAAAAAGTAGATAAATTAGTTTATTAGACGCCTGGCACTATATATATATATATATATATATATATATATATATATATATATATATATATATATATATATATATATATATATATATATATATATATATATATATATATAGAAACAATATTAAAATATATACACAGCTCTATGTCAGACTGATGCATACTGTATTACTATAAAATGCGTACTTTTTATGATGCATACTGTATTACTATAAAAACCGTACTTTTTTTTTATCAAGATAGGCTGAAAAATGATACGTAATTCAATCTGAACGGGACGGAACTACAACGCGTGAGCAACGCAACGGGAACGAAACTGCTACGCGTGAGCAACCCAACGTTGTAAAATCAATTCACCTGAAGATCTTTCTAGCTCAGCGTATCTACTTTTATACACTAAAAGAAGGTCTTAATGGGTACATCAATATTTTTAAAGATTATTTGGGGACAGGCACCTGTTTTTCTCTTAATTAATTAAAAACGCCCGTTCTATATAATAAAAAACTATTTATGTCTAAAGTAACAACCGACTCATAAATTTACAATTGAACCACTCAAGACCTTTTTAACACCTGTTTAACTACCCCCGACCATCGATAGTTCAGGTGGCTGTTTATGTATGCCTGGTCATAAATCTTTACACAATCCCTTTTGTCATACCAAACCGCAAACCTACCCATTAAAAATGGTTTATCGGGGACGTGCCCTTTTTTGTCGGAGACAGCAATTAACATCTTAATAAAAATATTCGTCCCCCCGGAGGGACCACCCGCGACTAATCACAATTACCCGGAAGTAATCAATTAATCATACCTGACGGCACGCGTCGGTAATAAACACCTGGGGGTCCAGGCGGCATTTGTCAAAGGCGGCATCTTGGGGGGTCCAGGCGGCATTAAACAAAGGCGGCATCTATCAAAGGCGGCTTTTTTTTTTATCAAAGGCGGCATCTATCAAAGGCGGCATCTATCAAAGGCGGCATCGTGGGGGGTCCTTTAAAATTTTCCCACGCCAACCTGCCCCATCTCCTACTATTCTCGGTCCGTCCTCGCTTTCACGCGTAATGTTCTCGGAATTTACGAAACTCTTTATTTCCAACTTCTGGTGCCTCTTCAGATAAATGTCCAATTGGAATATAGGAAAGGTTTTAATAACATGTGAACACTTGATGGCATATAGTACCAACTATATAATGACACGTACAGCTTTGCAGTATTGCTCAAATATTCTCGGAAAGTATCAACATTTAAGTTTCGACCCGAAGAAAGGGCTTAAAAAATTACAGCAAATTTTTTAATTAAATTTTTGTTCAATCCAGTGATTGCTGCTGATTTTTCGTAATGTCTAAAAAAAGTTCTAGCAGTATTGCCGTCGTTGGTAGTGCCCTCACTCTGTTTACAACGTCCATTTTAATTAGTATCGCAAGTTCATTTTGTATTTTCTTTTTTCTTTGCTCTTTTATTACTCTCGTTTCACCCGTAGTGGCATCCGTAACTAAATTACAAAGCGTACTTAATGAGTTAACTTATTACCTACTTCTTATAATTTAGAATAAAATAATATTTAATAAAATAAGATTTTCGAATTGGGTATAATAAGGTATTTTTAAAACTATGTAGGTAGGTACTTAGATTTATGAATATTTTATTTAATATTATTCTAGCCACTTTTCTTAGATAAAGTTAAATTAGTTAAAATTGACTTGTAACTTCTTAGAAAATTTAATATGATTAATAACATACCTGGAAAATCTTCAAAGCGGCATTTAAAAGCAACTTTGGACTCCTGCATGTGCGACATTACTAAAAAAATATTCTTTTTTTGAATAATAATTAATCGGACAAAGTTGGATGGGATGTTTGGATATTCCTAATGTATAATAGTTGTGTAATTTTATGTATGTAACAACGACCGCATATTTAGGCATTTTTTAAAAACCACACCAAACTTTGTTTTCTCTTCGACTGGGACCACGGATCTTTAAAATTCCATGATATGGAATTATGTAAGTAAACTTCACAAGTATTTCCTCTAAAATTTGTAATTTTAGAGGAATTTTTTATAGAACACATATAAATTTTTTAAAGTTATTTTCACATCTTTTTTATTGCTCTCAGACAAGTCAAGTTTTCATTTAATAAGGAAGTACTTTACGATGATACATTTGAAAAAAACTAGTAAACGCCTAAACTCCAGATATTTTTCGAATAATCTCGGGGCAAAACAAATTAAAATTCGATAGTCGCTGTTTTGCCCTATGTGCACGAAATATCAAATCCGTTACACTGTGCGACGCAATCGCGTTCAGTTTAGCCCATGCAATCATCCAACTTTCCCCACTTCGAGTGTCCAATATACCAGCACTGGCCTTAAATTACCCGCGACACTGAAAAACATAAACATTTGTTAAAAGGATTTTTGAAAAAAATTATATTTAATGTTCGGGTATTAGGATATAAATTTACAAGTCGAAACTGTAGGTAGAATGTAGAACATTGTTCCACATTTGACAATTCGCTGTGCGTCAAAACCGTGTTTTTTAAATAAAGTCAAGCGCAAGATGTAATAGATTTTATAGTCGAAAAAAGTGACAATGAGAAAGTTATTAACTATGATTTTTTTCACAATCACATTTTATTTTTACTGTTTAAGGCTAACAAAGTATTCTTTTATTTTTGGGGTTTCTGTTTTGTATAGGAGGCCGCGCCGGCTGGGGGCCGGTCTGGACTCAGCTCGGTAAAAAAAAATCTGCCAATCCGGCCCTGCTTGCACGTATGTGATACGTCTTTTAATTCAGAATAACAAGGGCAATTTAACTGTGCTAAAATAAAATTTTCGGATTATTTAAAAAAAAGTTGATAATGGTCGAGAAAAGCCAAAACGTAGAATCAAAATTTGAATGACGTCATGTTGTAGAGGAGAAAAACGACAATGAAAATGTAAAATATATTTTAATCTATCTCTTACAGTAGAATCAGAAAAAATCTACGAATTCTTGAAATTTTAAACATAAATTTTGGCAATTAATTTTTTTCTGATTTCACAAAAGAAGACAGGTCAAAATAAAATACACATTCCCATGTATTTTTTTCTTCTCTACATGATAACGTAATTAGATTTTTGATCCGACGTTCCGTTCCTTCGTAATAATCATCAAATAATATTGATGATCATTTTTTCGTCCGAAACGTCGGATAAATGTAAGAAGCGATATGTCGTGGGATTTAGAATTAAAATTAGAATTTCTTAGGAATAAAACAAAATTTTTCGACTATTTAAAAAAATGAAGTTGATGATGGTTGCGAAGAAACGAAACGTCGTATTGAAAATCTAAGAACGCCGGCTTGTAGAGCAGAGAAAGTGGCAATGAGAATGTGAAATTTATTTTGTCATATCTTTTTAAATAGAGCCAGAAAAAATTAAAAACGAAATCGTGAAAATTCGGTTTTTCCCAAATATCTTCGGAAGTAATCGGATTTTTTTAGATTTCGAATCGTGACTTTGAAGGGTTCAGCAAAGCGCAACTTTTCTCTAATTTAATCATCTTTGTATCTCTTCTGGTTTACGAGATCCCTGTAGTGTGCATTCTTATATGGGACACCGTGTATATATATATATGACACTGGTTTAAAATTAGTTTTAATGATGCAAAAATTGGTATTAAAAATTATTTACAACAAAAATATTTTGTTTCCTTCGAAAGTTATATTTGATACGTACAATATACTTAATGTAAAAGAACTATTCTACAAAGCAGCCTTAACATACATCTATAAAAATAATAAAGCGTTAAATATAGAAACGGTAAATCATTTATATGAAACTAGACAAAAAATAAATATATCTCTATATGCTGAAAAATTTAATTTAACATTAATAAAAAAACATTCTTTAAATATTGGTATAAAAATTTTTAATATACTACCCAAAAAAATTAAATGTTTAAGTTACATTTCATTTAAAAAATATATAAAAAAATGGATAAAAGAAAACAGCTCTAAGATTGATGAAACTATAAAAATAAAATAAGTAATATTTTAATATTATTATTAGAACTTTGTAAAGGACATTATTAATTTTGTATAATGATTATTTAATTTATAGCTTTAATATTGTTTTTACCTGTATTTTAAAATTAATATTTTTGTATATAATTTTTATTTTAAATATAAACAATATTACCATATCACTATAAATTACGGACAGATGATTCACCTACATATGTGTTTATAGTGATTTAACCAAATAAATTTCTAATTACTTAAATTTGTATTATATATTATACTATAATTATATTATAAATAAATAATATATATATATATATATATATATATATATATATATATATATATATATATATATATATATATATATATATATATATATATATATATACAATTTCTGTGAAAATTTGCAATAAATCTTCTCCTTGCTTCTCTTGCATTTTCTTGGCATTTGTACAACAAGATAACAATCTGCAATCTCTCATCTAATGAATATTTCATTTCGGCAATATTATAGTAAATTTGTCAAATTATTTGACTTTGAAGGATTTCAAGGTGATTTTACCTTTATTACCTAGTGTATGTTTCAAACAGGTTGAAGTTAAATTATACTGGATAAAACATTAAAATTTAATAAAAATAGCTGTCACAATATTAAATATTTTAATCAGAACGGACATAAAAAAAATCACTCGTTCCGAAAATCGTATAAAAAAAGCTATGTTCCATTTAAAAAACACCTTATCCATAGCGTAACTCTTTTGTTTCTGGTTCAAATAAATTTTTGGTTTCATTTTTGAATTCTGCACGAAAAAGTACATCGATTGGCTATATTAGATTTTTCTTTAAATACAAGGAAGCTCAAAAATGAGCCCCTGTTCGGTCCTCGTTGGAAGACCCTGTACCTATTATGAATTTACATTATCGAATACAGTGACGTAAGGACATTTTCGGTTGAAGTAAGGATGGAAGAACATAAGGATCAAAGTAAGAACTGTCCTTAGCAAAGAATGACGGGTGACAAATCTACCATGCAATAAAACATAGTTTCTTATTGTTACTCACGCTACTCTCACTATGTTACTGTTACGCATAAACATCTAGTCTAGTGACTAACGTCTATAACGAAAGCATATAAAGTCAAACGGGAAACTTGAACTACATAACAGTTCAAGGTGAATATCCGAAGTTTCATTCATACATTGTCAACTGTCCACACGGAAAAATGAGCGATTCAAAATCTACTCGGCGGGCGGATTGTTTGGCAAATTAAAATGCTACTCATTTTTTTACCTTCATATTTAGCCTTTTTCGTGCATAAATGGCCAAGTATGCGTTTGGAGTTTTTAAACGACAAAGCCGTGTTTTTATATGCGCGGCAGTACAGTAAACCCGTGGCCGTACCTTCGGTTTGAAAAGCCGTGAAAACACGGCAATTGCCGTGTCTTGGCAACACTGGTTTACCGAGACGCGACGCGCTACCTGCAGTGTTGCCAGAAGACGTTAAACAAAACGTAAGAATTGACCGCCGAAATTCGTGATAAATCGCGAGCCTGTAATGATTACATGGGAAGTAAAAATAATAGGATTAAATAATCTTAGTCTACTATCATGTATTTTATTAAAACTCAAAAAAAGTTTACGATATCAAAATATTATTAAACAAATTTACAAACTTAAACAAATATCTATCACTGTGTGCTATAAAAAACGAAATATTTTTTTTATAAATAAAAGTGTAAACCTAACACAAAACAAACAAAACGGAAGAAGTTATTCATCTGTATCACTGGAGTTCCTATCTTATTTGTATCTGAATAAAATACGCGACCACAACCTAACTTTTTAATCGTATTATTTGTGATACAAAAATCGTAGCAATTTTTGTCTCTTGACAAACTTTTGGTATATAAAATGCCTTCTATTGTTTTCACTTTAGGTTTGTTGCGTAGTTGAGTTTTTATTAAAAAAATTTGAAAAAATGTTCTCTCTACTGCTGCTTTCGAGTGTGGTAAGCACAAAATCTGCAAAACAAATCTAAAGACCCGCAAATTTTAGAGAGTCATCTGCTATTTTTACTAATGAATTTTTTTCCAAAACAACAAGGTATCGTTATCAAAATTGTTTAGTGGGATCTTGACATTCGCCATTCGTTATTCAGATTTTGGATTTCATTTGGATTATATTGGAACTATTTGAACAACGTATATTGAGAAAGTGCAATGTGAAAATAGGAACAGAGTTTCACACCTCAATTGCAATCAAATTGCACTTTGCAAAGATCAATGTCGTGAGATTCGCTGATTGATATTTCTATAAAGGTAAAAATCGTGAGATTTGGTACTTGATTCATGGGATCGGGAGAAATAACCGAAATCTGGCAACACTGGCCCACGCAAGCAGCCCGTACGAAGCTAACCGAAGCAGACCGAGAACGGACTTCGGCTGCTGCTCCGCTCCTGAACTAGATTTGTTCGGTTGCATAGATAAAGCTGTGTTGATTTGAATTTACCGGCGGACGAACCCGTCTCGTGGTTTAGAATACTATCTTTTTTTAACTACGTTATCTAAACAAGGAGAGCGCGCTGACCGACTGGAATCGGTTTGTCGTTGATGAATTCGGGAAAAAGACTATTCGTATACTGCGCATGCGTTCCTGTGGCAGAGATTTCGCCCATAGGGGAGTTAAATAGTTCTGCGCAACCTATGTATTTTATGAATGGAACTTTAAATATCAGCAGTCCAAGTATGGAAGTCATTGTATTGTACCCGTTTTTTAAATTGTAAAATTTGGAAGTTATTCCAAAAGATATATACCAACAATTATATACTTTTGACTTATGAAAAAATCAATCGAATGAAAACGAAAAAAAAAATATACAGGGTGTCCCATTTTAAAAAATGCAACTTTGATTTTTATCTTCAAATTCGTTCCTTCTAGAAAAAAAATTACTATGAAACTGGATTCTATGCAAAAAACAATATAATAATCAGTTTTTACCTTATGGATAAGTTAAAAGACACCTGAGATACGAGGGGTGCCCGAAAATGACACATTTTCAAAATCGTCCTGTATCTTCGAAACGAAGGGGGCTATGAAAATTTTGTTTGTAGCATCATACGTTTCACGAAAAAGTAGCATAGTATTGCGAAAACCGCAGCTCTCTATCGTTAAAGATAACCGAGATACCCTGCAAAAGCGTCAAAAACTGGACATCCTGGCTATATTGTAAGTAAAAACGGTAACAATTTTGAACAACGTTTGTGATTTATAAAATATAAACAAAAATCGCTTACATTTACATTTTAAATTTACTTAAAAGCATCTGTTTCATGTTTTATCTAAATTTGTTTGGAACAGTGAATTTTTTTATTCAAAGTCTGATTCAGTTATATTTTCAGGATTTAAAATTTAAAAAATAAACCTCAATCTTAGTTAAATGTCTCTATTCATTTGTTTCAAATTATTACATCACGGCTTACGATGACATATTATACCCGTTTTTTAAATTGTAAAATTCGGAAGTTATTCCAAAAGATATATACCAACAATTATATATTTTTGACTTATGAAAAAATCAATCGAATGAAAACGAAAAAAAAAAAACAAAATATACAGGGTGTCCCATTTTAAAAAATGCAACTTTGATTTTTATCTTCAAATTCGTTCCTTCTAGAAAAAAAATTACTATGAAACTGGATTCTATGCAAAAAACATAATAATCAGTTTTTACCTTATCGATAAGTTAAAAGACAACTGAGATACGAGGGGTACCTGAAAATGACACATTTTTGAAAATCGTCCTGTACCTCCGAAACGAAGGGGGCTATGAAAATTTTGTTTGTAGCATCATACACACGCCATTATTTTTTATCAATATATTTACATGAACGTAGTTAATCTTATATTATATGTCACTAGCCTATTAAAACGTCCTTATTGTTTTTCCTGACAGACATATGTGGAAAAAAAAAGATAATAGATAAAAGATAAATCAATTATCTTTTTTATCATAATTGCGACTGAATGTCTACTTTACGCTCAAGCGCCAGATCTGACAACAACGAGCGCGCCCGTAAGGATTTTTTAGTCCCGCGAGAAAGTGTGTGGTGTAACTAGAGATGTGCCGTGAGAATGTTCCCAAGCGAATATTTCTGGAGAACGGTAAATTACCGAGAATATTTGCCAGCATAAGTTCTCGAGAATTTATAATTTTGGAAAAAAAATACGAACTACTGAAAAATTACCGAGAATATTTCCGAGAACGAGGAAGTCTTCGGGAAAAATCATATTCTCTATATTCTATTTAATGTAATTTATTTTAATGCCGCTATTGTATCATAGATGGAGCTTGGAGCATCTTTATCTTTATTTCTTTTCTGTGTTATTTTAAACAACTTGTTTAGACATGTTATTTTATACAATGCGTTTCTAAAGTTACTCGGAAAGTCGGAAATAATGGAAATAAAAATTTAATGTGTCTTTATTTTAACCAAGATGCGTAATCCGTTAATTTACAATTTAAATATTTTCTAAGTTAGGTATTGTGCAGTGCTTTCTCTTTATTTTTTGAGATAAAATTACTGTAAAGACTATTTTTGCTAAAAATATATGTTTTTCAATTCATGTAGTGAAACAAAACATAAAATTCTCCAACATATAAAATAAATTCTCCAAAATTTCCGATAAATTCTCATTTTTCTCGGAGAATATTTCCCAAAAATAAATTCTCGAAAATGTTCCATTTCTAGGTGTAACCTTACAATTTATTTTTGGTTGATCTCGCGATTCTATTGACGCGAAGCACTTTAGAAGGTGATCAGGGTAGGGTCTTGCAGTTTTCCTACTAAAATGTGATAAAAATATGTTATCACTATCTTATTTCTTCCATTTTACATTATAGGGGCATAAAAATTAATACTTACTGGGCATTTTTCACAAAATTTGCCAGAATAGCGACTTTCCTTGGTATTTTCACATTCGCAAGCACCACATACGCATGTTCCATGTCCAGAACATATTTTGTCTCCTGTAACGTCAGGCGGGTAGCAACCAGCGTTTGATTCTTCACAGGCGCAATTTGGACCAGTCCATCCTGGTTTACATCGGCAAACTCCGCAGTCGCACGTGCCGTGTGTCTCACCGCTGCACAATTCACCCATATGTCTTTCACATGAAAAATTGTCACATTCACAGTAGTCTCCATAAATTCGCTGTAAAAAATACTTCAATAAATACCTTTGTTTTGTTTTAATGGATATATCAAGACATCGCACCTATAGGTAATAATAATAATAAAGTTTATTTAAATGATTATATACAGTTGCTCACAAAATTGACCGTACATAATAATCCAAAATGTATTAATTGAAATAATACCAGTACTATGATATGATTTTTTTTATATTTTAACAAAAAAATGACAGCAAATAAAAGAATAACTACAGAACTATAAGAAACGTAACAAGCGTCAAACAAAAACCGTTTGTTTGTGAAGAAAAAAATAAAATTAATGGAACAGTTAACATATCACCTGTAAAGATATACACAAAATTAACCGTACAAGACGAAAATGAGTTCTTAAATTTCATATTTATTTTTTAAAAAAATTAATATTGAGTGGCCCTCTTCTAGCTTTAATTACGGCCCGTAAACGACGTGGCATGGATTTCACCAACTTTCTGGTAATGTTTGGCGACATTTTTTGCCATGTAGAACAAATAGTGTTTCTGAATCCTTCACGGTTACTAGGATTGCAACTTTGAAGTTCTTTTTTTAAAATTTGCCACAGATTCTCAATCGGATTGAGACCATGTGTCGGCGGTGGAGTATTTAACAATTTTGGTACACTATGCAACAGCTACAGCTTCACCGTATATGCGGTGTTTTTAGGATCCTTATCCTGCTGGAGATAAAATATACGCAGCATATTTAATTTTTCGGCTGATGACCTCAAATTTTGTTTTAGAATATTTAAGTACATATTTTTATCCATTATACCTTGAATTTCATGTAAATTTCCAACGAGCCGTTAGCTCCCATAACACCCCATAATAATATGGCACCTTTTACCAGTTTTTACGGTATTTTTAGTTTGAAGCTCGGTATTTTTTTTTGCCACTAATTTTTTCAGGTTTGTTCAGTTTTGGTCAGGATTGGTCGAATTGTGATGCGGAAAAAAAATACCGAGCTTCAAACTAAAAATATCGTAAAAACTGTTAAACACGGTGGAGGCTCCATATTATTAAGGGGGGATATGGGAGCTAGCGGCGTTGGGAATTTACATGAAATTCAAGAAATAATGGATAGAAATATGTAGTTAGATATTCTAAAACAAAATTTGAGACCATCAACAGAAAAATTAAATATGGCGCGCATATTTTATTTCCAGCAGGATAAGGATCCTAAAAACACCGCATATATGGTGAAGCTGTGGCTGTTGCATGGTGTACCAAAATTGCTAAATACTCCACCGCAGACACATGGTCTCAATCCGATTGAGAATCTGTGTCAAATTTTGAAAAAAATAACTTCAAAGTTGCAATCGTAGTAACCGTAAAGAATTCAGAAACACTGTTTTTTCTACATGGCAAAAAATGTCGCCAAACATTACCAGAAAGTTGGTGAAATCCATGCCACGTCGTTTAAAGGCCGTAATTAAAGCTACAGGAGGTCCACTCAATATTAATTTTTTGAAAAAATAAATATAAAATAGATTTAAGAACTCATTTTCGTCTTGTACGGTTAATTTTGTGTAAATCTTTACAGTTGATATGTTAACTGTTCCATTAATTTTAAATTCTTTCTTCAAAAACAAACGGTTTTTGTTTGACGTTTGTTACGTTTCTTATAGTTCTGTAGTTATTCTTTTATTTGCTGTATTTTTTTTGTTAAAATATAGAATAAATCATATCATAGAACTGGTATTATTTCAATTAATACATTTTGGATTATTATGTACGGTCAATTTTGTGAGCAACTGTATATATATGTTACCGGTCAAACCCGATTTCAGGATAAACTAGTTTTTCAGATACAGGGTGATCCATTAAGGGTGGCGAGCGGCTGTATATCCAAACCCATACATGCTACAACTATAGGGTAAAAAATTTATTAAGAAACATGACCAAAAAAATTCACTGGAAAATATTTTTAAGTTCCTAATTCTACCGCTTGGAGGCGTTGTCGCTATGCTATGATACACAATCCTACTTCTACTAATATCTTCGATGCAATGTAGGTCACAAATTAACTTTTTATAATATCTGTACTAACCTCTATAAATTTTGTAATCACAATTTTTTCGTAGTTACCATGGTAACGGTGTGGGGAAGGTTAACAATTAAAAATACTTAAAGGGCTGTAACTTCGGTTTGCGTTAACCAAATGTAACAAACAATGGCTTGTTTTAAAGAACGGTGGACCGCGGCCCCAAACCGGTTCGCTTCCCAGTTTAGATTATAAACATACACAAAACATCGATTAATAATTATTAATCGATGTTTTGTGTATGTTTATTTTATTATAATTTCAACAAATATTAAGTATCTTTTGGAAATGAAAATTTATATAATGTTGATCTCTGTACTTTAACCTCGATTGTAGCACTTTTTATTTTATAATTTTTTAGTAATGATGAGTTTAATCCACTGCCCGTCTTACCAAAATATGTGAATTTTCGCACACATGATAAAAATGATTACAATACCTACAATAACAAATATTAAACGATATTAATTTTTACTTTACTTTAGTTTAGTAAGTGATTAGCGTGTATTTTTTTGCCTTGTTTAGACTATATCTTTTAATCCGCCCACGTCCCCTCTGCGCCATCTCAATGCCCCCTAATTTTCTCTGGGTCTTCTACTGCCCCCCCGAAAGTCTCAAACGCCCACAAGGAGGCGTTATCGCCCACGTTGAGAACCTATGTCTAGAAGTTGTGAAAAAACTCATATTCAGATGATCCTAAAAGAAAATAAATTATTTCCGTTTAAACCCCACTTTAACCAAACATGGCAAGAGGGAGATATATGTGTCATTATTGTTTAGTATCTAGAAACTAGTACTCTAGTTCAGGTGTGAAGGGTTGCAAAATTTCATGAAATTTAAAACAAGGGAATAATTGAAAGATTCATAAAATATTTCAAAACCATTTGAATTTTGTGAAATTTATGAAACATTGAAAATTCCAAGGGAACATATTAAATTTATTTTACTGAAATTTCCATTCAGTTTCAAGAGAAGTTTTGAAAAGTTTCTGAAATTTAAACAATTAGATAAATTTTCAAAAATTTCAGTGTAATCAATATGCTCAAAATTTATTAAATTCCACCAATAAATAATTTAATATTTTTGTTTTTACTTTCACTATACATCTAAAAACCATAACACACTAGGAAGTACCATACGTTATACAAAAACATAATGTTTTTCCAGTTTAGTAGATTTTCTCATTATCTAGGTACCACCATAAAATAAATACACATGTAAGATTTTACACTTTTTATCCAAACAAAAATAACACAAACTAAAAAACAAACTTTCAGGTACTTACAGTAAGGCTGTTTACCGTTGTCAACCCTAGTTAACCACTCGGTATAATGCGGTAAACCAATGGTAACGCTGGTTCCTGAAATAACCGGTTTTACTAGGAACGCAGATCGGTCTTCCCTTAGCTGGCAAAATCAGCGGATCACATAACCTAACGATTTAAATATTTTTGTTTTATTTTTGCGGATATCGACTCAACCTAAAACCATACCTCTCCTACTGCTTCCAACATTTTAAAACACAGACGAAAACCAGCGGGGAAGCATCGGTTCCTTCGGTGATATTAATGACAGATATCTTTCAGGAACCGCGTTTCCAGTATTACCAACTTTTTAGGTTACCGATACTTACGGGGTACAAAACCGTAACCGAAAATTGCATCTCTCCTCTTTATGAAGTTAAAACTTTAGCACAATGATAATAAAATAATAATACTATGATGTGATATCAACAACACAAAAATATACCTCTCATAACGTCTCTAAGAAAGTGTAAATAATGCCCTCACATCCTTGATGCGTTTCTGTAAAATGTTTTTTCACAAAACTTACACCTCACTTCGTTTACCCTTTGTTGCGAAATAACACCAAATCTTGGTTGGGGTAGGATCGGATATGAAAGCCGGTTTGTCGGTTTCGACTTCGACGTTTAAAAATAAAGCTGTCAAATGTCATAAAGCATTGACAATTGAAGTCTATATTAGGTATTAGGGGAAATTCAAAAACAGGATAAATTTCTGAAATTTATGAAAGTGTCATCTGAAAATTTCTAAACGTAAAAATTTTATGAAACCTATGAAATATATCACATGAAATTTACGAAATTTACAAAAAATCATTGAAAGTTTTAAAGAATTCAGATATTTCCGAAATTTATGAACCATTCTTGATCGTTTCGAAACGTTCAATGAAATACGGAAACTTTCAAAATGAAAGTTTCAGATTTACAACCCTAGTTGGGACTTTAAAGAAATAATGTGATAAAACTGGTTACTTTTAATATTTAAATTTTTTAATGAAATCTTGTACTTCGGCTTGAGGTTTAATTTAAAACACATTTCATATGTGTTCTTTTGGTAGAAAATGATAAACAAGGTATGTTTACTCTTACGCAAAATAACGTTCTCGTATTTGTATTTCCATAAAAAATTAAATTTTTCATAACGCGCATCTTATTTATTTTACAAACAAAAACTTTAACTAGGAGTGAGATTTTTATATATTTTACAAAAATTGGTCCATTTGTCCTCTTCTAAACCCCATCCGGGGACATATGTAGAACAAAGTTTCCAAAAAACAGAATAATGTTGACTGGGAGAAATTTCCTGAGTTTCTGGATGAGGATCCTTGTACCAAATCGGCGTTTTTTTTTAAAAATATTTTATATAGGCAGCAAAGAAATAGATATTAAATAAAAATGTCATTGAAAGATAATAAGTTTCAATTTAAATTAAAAAAAAAGTTTCTATGTGATTTACTTACCTGAGGAGGTTCTCTCTCATCACACCCACACCTTCCGCAAATGCAAGAACCTCGACCAAAACACTCTATTCCAGTAGTACTATTTGGAGGAATACACCCAATGGTCTTGGGCGTTTTGGCAGTCTCATCAGCACTGCATTCACAATGTCTACCAAATGCACCAGTATTGCAAACACAAATACCACATTTGTAGGTTCCTCTAAAGGTACAATCGGCTGCGTTTTCTAGATAATACTAAAATTTTAAAAAGTATATTACGCACATCTTTTCGAACAATATAAACAATACATACAGTTGTTAGATCCCAAATTTTGACAAAATTAGTGGTGCGTTGTTATTAAAAATAAACAAAAATTTTTAAAGCAAAAAAAATGAATAATAATTAACAAACCCTTTTTATTTTTCTGTGATACTAATATGATAATAGATAATGAAGCCGGCGTCCATGTGCGGATCTTAAGACAGAAATACGCAGAATAAATGCGCAATTTTAAGCGGAACATACTTCAACAATAAGAGTTTTAACCTAAATATAAGCCGTTGATTGTTGATTGTTTACTGTCGATTTATTTTTTTCTCTTTGCTTAAATTTTCAATAATGGACAAGATTATTGAAAATTATATTGTTTTGCGTTGTCAAAAATCACCTGATATTTTGGTGGGCATCCGTAAAAATTTAAACCAGACCAACTTCTTAAGGAATGCAAGCATAACTTGCATTCCTTAAGATGGTTCTAAGATGGTTGCCCATCGGCCAATACAATTCTTTGTACTAAATGTTTATTTATAGGTTTCGAAATTTAAAAAATAATTATTATTTTGTAAAAATATTAACACCCTTTATCCATATCGGAACATTTATGGATTTCGACTCGTGATATCTATTCGAAAATGGTTGGATTTATCAACTTCTCTGATGGACCTGTGACGTCATTAATATTTTGAAATGGCAACCTCTATTTCTTTTATTGGCTGTTGGATGTTTAAAGTTGTATACCCCTAACAGCCTGTTATTCAAAACTATTTATCATTTAATAAATTTATTTGACATTATTTAGAGTCACCTTTGGCAACGATATTAACATTAGTTCTGTCACACAAGTGTCCAATAAGCATATTTATTGAATAAATTGTTTGTGCAACTGCACAGGATGTCCATTTTCGATACTTTTGCAGGGTATCTCGGTTACTGTGCTACTTTTTCGTGAAACGTATGATGCTACAAACAGAATTTTCATAGTCCCCTTCGTTTCTGAGATACATAGCGATTTTGAAAATGTGTCATTTTCAAGCACCCCTCGTATCTCAGTTGACTTTTAACTTATCGGTAAGGTAAAAACTGATTATTATATAGTTTTTTTAGTATAATCCAGTGGTTTAGTCAATTTTTTCTAGAAGGAACGAATTTGAAGATAAAAATAAAAGTTGCATTTTTTTAAATGGGACACCCTGTATATTTTGTTTTCATTCGATTGCTTTTTTCACAAGCTTTTCAAAAATTTGTAATTGTTGGTATATATCTTGTGGATTAACTTCCGAATTTTGCAATTAAGAAAAATGGTATAATATTTCATAGTAGGCCGTGATATAATGATTTGAAATAAATGAATTTAATAGTATCCTTTTATGGCTGCTGGTCAGACCGCTTGTCAAAATTTGTAAGAGACCATTTAAAAAAATTCTCAAAACCCCTACTTGTTATTATTTATTACTGTGTTATTCGCTTAAAAACATGGCTGAAATGAGAGTTTATCAGAACTTTCAAGAGTATAATATGTTAGTCTGCTATATTGAATCGATTGAAAATTCGAATGATGTCACCGAACTATATTTTAACACGTAGTACGATTTTATATCCATTATAAATTTATCTCTGATTTTTTATATATTCATTCTAGATATCCAGACAGATCGCCACCTTTTCCCGATATATTTTCTAGAATTAAAAAAAATAGTTAATTATGGTGTGTTTATGCAGCCAAGACCAAAATCCTATAATAAGGAAAATCGAGAAATCGACGAGGTTAACGTTTTAGGCTGCGTAGAAGCAACTCCTTCTACTTCGTGTAGAGCTATTGAGAAAGAAGTTGGAGTGAACAAGGCTCGAGCACAAACTATATTACAGAAATATAAATTTAGATCATATAAAGTCAAAATCGTTCAGCATTTATATCCTGGGGATGCTGAACGCCGTCTCATTGTTTGCAATTGGTTTTTGCAGCAAACTCAAGCCAATGTGAATGTTGGAAGATTTGTGATATGGTCCGATGAGGCGTATTTCACATGCTCGGGTATTTTCAATAGACACAATACCAGATATTGGAATTAAGAAAAGCATCATATTTACCTTGAGCAAGAGCAGCAGGGAAGATTCGGTTTCAGCGTTGCTTGTTTTATTTTGGGAAGGCAACTAACTTATAGAATTTATGAGGGAAGCCTTTCAGCAAATCGTTACCTGGGTACATTGCAAGATGTACCCGAATTGCTAAATGGTGTTTTTTTGGCTTACTTAAACAATAATAATATATATTTCCAATAGGAAATAGCCTGCCCATAATGCCGGAATAATACGCCCTTTTTTAGAAAATAATTTTCCTGAAAAATGGATAGGAACCAACGGACCTGTAAGATGGCCACCACGATCACCCGATCTTTCCGTCCTTCACTTTTTTTTGTGGGGTTACTTAGAAAATAAAGTTACAAGTCTTGACATCGCACCATAGAAGAACTGCGTGAAGCCACTACACTCGAATTTCAAAATTTGCAGGGACGATCGATCATAGTTTTAAATGCCATACGACGAATAAGTAAAATATGCGAGTTTTGTGTTAGATAAAACGGTAACAATTTTGAACAACTTTTGCGATAAAATATAAACAAAGATCTTTTACATTTACATTTTAAATTTACTTAAAAACTTCTGTTTCCTGTTTTATCTAAATTTGTTTGGAACAGTGAATTTTTTTATTCAAAGTTTGATTCAGTTATGTTATTGGGATTTAAAATAAACCTCAATGTTAGTTAAATGCCTCCATTCATTTGTTTCAAATCATTATATCACGGCCTACTATATGAAATATTATATGCCTTTTTTTTTTAATTGTAAAATTCGGAAGTTATTCCAAAAGACATGTACCAACAATTATATATTTTTAAAAAGCTTATGAAAACGGCAATCGAATGCAAACAAAATATACAGGGTGTCCCATCTAAAAAATATAATTTTGGTTTTTATCTTCAAATTCGTTGCTTTTAGAAAAAATTGACTACGCCACTGGATTCTACGCAAAAAACTATATAATAATCAGTTATGGACACCCTGTACGTAACCAATTTTAATTTGTTATCACAGTCATTAATACAAAACCGGAAATGTGGAAGTGCTGAAAGACATAAACTTGAATAGACTCATTTCACCAGATGTAGTTGAAATTGTTGAAAACATCCGAAATAAGTAATAATTTAATTTAGGATTCTTACAAGAAATAAATCGACAATACTTTCAACATTTAATAAATACTGAAAATTGCAAATCATTTTTTTCTACTAATTAACCAATGTTTTATTCCTTATATCTCTGGGATGATTAGCGGTAAAAAAGTAAAATTTGGTAAGGGTATATAACTTCAAATGCACTTTAAAAATAGTCACCAAAATTGGAGGTTGCTATTAAAAATACTCATGACAGTACAGGTCTGTTAGTGGAGGAGGCATGAAAATAAAAGCTAGCTTCAAATTTGAAAATGCTATAAATTGGTTCACTGTTTAAGCGCTATTTCCAAAAATAGAAATATAAAATTATTCCATGTTAAATGTTCAGAATGTATAATAAGCATGGAGAGTGATTATTAAATATTAAATAAATTTCTTTAACAAAAATTTTCTTCTCTCATAGATGAGGAACTCCCATTATCCTCCAACCTATAAAGATGCCGTTGACACTGTATTTGCCTCGTAAGAGATTTGTGATTAAACTCTTCATTTCTGAGAAAATAATTTATAAATATGACAAATTTTTGTCCAGGTAGCAAAAATCCTCGATTTGACCCGGTTTTTTATAGCCACCAGCAATTATGCTATTTGTTAAAAAAATTTGTAAGCAACTCATTTTTTTAAAGTTTTTTAGAAAAAATAGATGCAAAATATGATATTATCTACAAATATTTTAAAATTTATCATTCGGGCGTAATAAGAATAAAAACTTTATATTAATGTAGAAACATTCCTGATAAAAGTAAATTAAATTCACAAAAATACATTACCTTGTCTCCTGGTTTTTCACAGTCGCATTCGCATAACATCTCCAAATCTATAATTAAGCTTTCATTTATACCGACTGGATAAATTTGAATTGTTTGAAAACGGTCTTTTCGTTCTTTTGGGCATTTCAAGACTTCAATGTCTATTTTAAAGTTGATGATATCGCCAACCTATAACAATGGTAAGCAATGAGTTATGGTATTGATAGCAAAATTTGAAAAAGTCGAAAAATAGTACTTATGCTGGATTTATGTCTATCAAGCTAGCAGAGCCACAACGCCTTTTTAAATTTTTTCTTGTGTCATAATTTTTGGCTATTTTATTGCTAATTTATTACCACATTTTAAATTTTTTTGCTCTTCGTTTTTTTAAAAAAACCTGTGGCTCTGCTGGCTTGAGTTCAAGCTAGCAGAGCCACACTGAAAAACCACAAAACAAAATTATTTTCCAAAATGTTTTTATACAGGAATTTTTGGCCAATTAATTGCCCCTGAAATATGTACAGAGACTGAGAAAAAAATAAAGTGTTAGAAAAAAACAGCGATTTTCGGTTTCGTCTATAGAGAATACGATACTATTACTTAAGATCGCGAAATAATAACTTTATGACCTGTGGGTATATAGCAGGCGTTAAGACTAATTTATTGCTAATTTATTACCACATTTTTAATTTTTTTGCTCTTCGTTTTTTTAAAAAAATCCTGTGGCTCTGCTGGCTTGAGTTCAAGCTAGCAGAGCCACACTGAAAAACCACAAAACAAAATTCTTTTCCAAAATGTTTTTATACAGGAAGTTTTGGCCAATTAATTGCCCCTGAAATATGTACAGAGACTGAGAAAAAAATAAACTGTTAGAAAAAAACAGCGATTTTCGGTTTCGTCTATAGAGAATACGATACTATTACTTAAGATCGCGAAATAATAACTTTATGACCTGTGGGTATATAGCCGGTTTTAAGACTAATTTATTGCTAATTTATTAACTCATTTTTTATTTTTTTGCTCTTCGTTTTTTTAAAAAAATCCTGTGGCTCTGCTGGCTTGAGTTCAAGCTAGCAGAGCCACACTGAAAAACTACAAAACAAAATTCTTTTCCAAAATGTTTTTATACAGGAATTTTTGGCCAATTAATTGCCCCTGAAATATGTACACGGACTGAGAAAAAAATAAACTGTTGGAAAAAAACTGCGATTTTCTGTTTCGTCTATAGAGAATTCGATACTATTACTTAACATCGCGAAATAATAACTTTACGACCTCTGGGTATATAGCAGGTTTTAATACTAATTTATTGCTAATTTATTACCACATTTTTAATTTTTTTGCTCTTCGTTTTTTTAAAAAAAACCTGTGGCTCTGCTGGCTTGCGTTCAAGCTAGCAGCGCCACACTGAAAAACCACAAAACAAAATTCTTTTCCAAAATGTTTGTTCACAGGAATTTTTGGCCAATTAATTGCCCCTGAAATATGTACAGAGACTGAGAAAAAAATAAACTGTTAGAAAAAAACAGCGATTTTCTGTTTCGTCTATAGAGAATACGATACTATTACTTAAGATCGCGAAATAATAACTTTATGACCTGTGGGTATATAGCAGGTTTTAAGACTAATTTATTGCTAATTTATTACCACATTTTTAATTTTTTTGCTCTTCGGTTTTTTAAAAAAATCCTGTGTCTCGGCTGGCTTGAGTTCAAGCTAGCAGAGCCACATTGAAAAACCACAAAACAAAATTCTTTTCCAAAATGGTTTTATACAGGAATTTTTGGCCAATTAATTGCCCCTGAAATATGTACAGGGACTGAGAAAAAAATAAACTGTTGAAAAAAAACTGCGATTTTCTGTTTCGTCTATAGAGAATACGATTCTGTTACTTAAGATCGCGAAATAATATATTTATAAATTGTGAGTATATACCAGGTTTTAAGACTAATTTATTGCTAATTTATTACCACATTTTTAATTTTTTTGCTCTTCGTTTTTAAAAAAAAAACCTGTGGCTCTGCTGGCTTGAGTTCAAGCTAGCAGAGCCACACTGATAAACCACAAAACAAAATTATTTTCCAAAATGTTTTTATACAGGAATTTTTGGCCAATTAATTGCCCCTGAAATATGTACAGAGACTGAGAAAAAAATAAACTGTTAGAAAAAAAACAGCGATTTTCTGTTTCGTCTATAGAGAATTCGATACTGTTACTTAAGATCGCGAAATAATAGCTTTATGACCTCTGGGTATTTAGCAGGTTTTAAGACTAACTTATTGCTAATTTATTACCACATTTTTAATTTTATGCTCTTCATTTTTTTAAAAAAAATCCTGTGGCTCTGCTGGCTTGAGTTCAAGCTAGCAGAGCCACACTGAAAAACCACAAAACAAAATTCTTTTCCAAAATGTTTTTATACAGGAATTTCTGGCCAATTAATTGCCCCTGAAATATGTACACGGACTGAGAAAAAAATAAACTGTTGGAAAAAAACTGCGATTTTCTGTTTCGTCTATAGAGAATTCGATACTATTACTTAAGATCGCGAAATAATATATTTATGACCTCTGGGTATATAGCAGGTTTTAAGACTAATTTATTGCTAAGTTATTACCACACTTTTAATTTTTTTGCTCTTCGCTTTTTTTAAAAAAATCCTGTGGCTCTGCTGGCTTGAGTTCAAGCTAGCAGAGCCACACTGAAAAACCACAAAACAAAATTCTTTTCCAAAATGTTTTTTCACAGGAATTTTTGGCCAATTAATTGCCCCTGAAATATGTATGTACAGAGACTGTGAAAAAAATAAACTGTTAGAAAAAAACAGCGATTTTCTGTTTCGTCTATAGAGAATACGATACTATTACTTAAGATCGCGAAATAATAACTTTATGACCTGTGGGTATATAGCAGATTTTAAGACTAAGTTATTACCACATTTTTAATTTTTTTGCTCTCCATTTTTTTTAAACATGTGGCTCTGCTAGCTTGAACTGAAGCCAGCAGAGCCACAGGATTTTTTTTAAAAAAACGAAGACCAAAAAAATTCAAAATGTGGTAATAAATTAGCAATAAATTAGTCTTAAAACCTGCTATATACCCACAGGTCATAAAGTTATTATTTCGCGATCTTAAGTAATAGTATCGTAATCTCTATAGACGAAACAGAAAATCGCTGTTTTTTTTTAACAGTTTATTTTTTTCTCAGTCTCTGTACATATTTCAGGGGCAATTAATTGGCCAAAAATTCCTGCATAAAAACATTTTGGAAAATAATTTTGTTTCGTGGTTTTTCATTGTGCTCTGCTAGCTTGAACTCAAGCCAGCAGAGCCACAGTTTTTTTTTTAAACGAAGAGCAAAAAAATTAAAAATGTGGTAATAAATTAGCAATAAATTAGTCTTAAATCCAGGTATATACCCACAGGTTATAAAGTTATTATTTCCCGATCTTAAGTAATAGTATCGTATTGTCTATGGACGACACAGAAAATCGCTGTTTTTTTTCTAACAGTTTATTTTTTTCTCAGTCTCTGTACATATTTCAGGGGCAATTAATTGGCCAAAAATTCCTGTATAAAAACATTTTGGAAAAGAATTTTGTTTTGTGGTTTTTCAGTGTGGCTCTGCTAGCTTGAACTCAAGCTAGCAGAGCCACAGGTTTTTTTTTTAAAATCGAAGAGCAAAAAAATTAAAAATGTGGTAATAAATTAGCAATAAATTAGTCTTAAAACCTGCTATATACCCAGAGGTCATAAAGTTATTATTTCGCGATCTTAAGTAACAGTATCGAATTCTCTATAGACGAAACAGAAAATCGCTGTTTTGTTTTCTAACAGTTTATTTTTTTCTCAGTCTCTGTACATATTTCAGGGGCAATCAATTGGCCAAAAATTCCTGTATAAAAACATTTTGGAAAAGAAGTTTGTTTTGTGGTTTTTCAGTGTGGCTCTGCTATCTTGAACTCAAGCCAGCAGAGCCACAGGTTTTTTTAAAAAAACGAAGAGCAAAAAAATTAAAAATGTGGTAATAAATTAGCAATAAAATAGCCAAAAATTATGACACAAGAAAAAATTTAAAAAGGCGTTGTGGCTCTGCTAGCTTGATAGACATGCTGGATTTGTAAGAACACCAAGATCAACTATATAAATTTATCTAAATAATTTTTTGCAGTTAACTACACTATTTATATCAGCGCATTTTGGATATAATTTTATTTGCTAACTTTATACATGTAGGCCGGAAAAACGGATATTTAAAGGTAGTTTAAATAATAATTTTGAAGGTGCTTTTTATTGAGATTTTGGTTCTATATTCGGTGTTGCTTTCAGTCCCTCTTAGGTTAGAAATTTTATTTATTTATTCACTCCTACAAACCTTTAAATAAAATATGTACATATAGAAATGTGCCATGAGAATGTTCTCAAGGGATATTTCCGGAGAACGGTAAATTACCGAGAATATTTCCCAGCATGATTTTAGAAAAAAATATAAATTACTGGAAAATTACCGAGAATATTTCCGAGAACGAGAATGTTCCCGGGAAAATTCATATTCTCGGATAATTTATGAGAATTTACGGAAATTTATTTTAATGCCGCTATTGTATCATAGATGGAGCTTGGAGCATATTTATCTTTATTTCGTTTCTGTGTTGTTTTAAACAACTTGTTTAGACATGTTTTTTATACAACGAGTTTCTAAGTTATGTTTTATTTATCAATGAAGTTACTCGAAAATAATGGAAATAAAAATTGAATGTGTCTTTATTTTGACTAATATGCGTAATCACGTTAATTTACAATTTAAATATTTTCTAAATTAGGTACTGTGCAGTGCTATCTCTTTATTTTTTCAGATAAAATTATTGTAAAAACTACTTTGTGTAAAAAAATATGTTCTTCCAATTTATGCAGTCAAATCATAAAATTCTCCAACATATAAAATAAATTCTTCAAAATTTCCGATAAATTCTCATTGTTCTCGGAGAATATTTCCCAAAAATAAATTCTCGAGAAAATTCCATCTCTATGTACAGGGTTATTCATTATATTTTGACTCCCACCTACAGCTCTTATTACAAGTTATAGAAAAAAACTTTAAATACAAAAGTTTTAGGTTTTTTCACGTAGTATCTGTTGGTAATAGCGGAAATAAAAAATCGACTTTACAACACTAAAAAAATTAATTGAGTCATATTTTTTAAAATGGAACACCCTGTATATTATTAGCTGAAATGAAAGACCTCTTTGTTCTGATTTCAAATATATATAATTTGTTGGCATTTGGTTCAGCCACTTTTGAAATATTTGAGTTTATAACTTATTTTTCCATAATTGTAGATCATCAGTCATTAAAGTTTGTTGCTTTAATATAATCAAGTTGCATCGAAAACGTATTGTTGTAGTTTACATAAAGTATTTCTTTAAACTCAAATATTTCAAAAGTGGCTGAACCAAATGCCAACAAATTATATATTTGAAATCAGAACAAAGAGATCTTTCATTTGAGCTAATAATATACAGGGTGTTCCATTTAAAAAATATGACTCAATTAATTTTTTAAATGTTGTAAAGTCGATTTTTTATTTCCGCTATTACCAAAAGATACTACGTGAAAAAACCTAAAACTTTTGTATTTAAAGTTTTTTTCTGTAACTCGTAATAAGAGCTGTAGGTGGGAGTCAAAATATAATGAATAACCCTGTACATAAAGTGCGCCATGTAATAGTAAATTAAAAAATAGTAAGTTAAAAAACAATAATAACATAAAAATGTGACAATAACGTTAAAAATGTCCAGTGTTCTCGAATCGTTAGGGCTTTAAAAGATTCTGACATTTCCATCAGTAGATTTTTCTGAATGTTGAAACTTCATAAAGGCATTTCTATTATTATGAATTAATCCGTTTATCCAAATGTAAGTATTACGAAAAGTTGGTGCATACCCGAAAAAAAATTAACCGTCTCAGAATTGTTGAAACCTCAAATAGCATACAGGGAAGAAATAAAAATTTGAAAAATTGCCAGAGTAAAATATCCTTATTTAAAAAAAAAAGCAAAACGATATTAGGAAATTTGTTTACAACTAAGAGTTATGATCAAAAATTGAAGGGTACTTTACTTCCGAGCGATTTTAAAATTTTTGCTTCTCCTGTATGGTATTTGTCCTTTCACGATTTTGCTAAATGTTAATTTTGGTTTTAGGTATTCTCTTAATACTTACATTTCCATAAAAATCAAATTTCACCTTTGTTGTAAAGTTCTTGGACCTGGGCACCCTGTAGATGCGCATCGGTGCTCGCCAGTCACACTCTGATATTAGTGACAACACAAGGGGTTTCAAATTTTTTCACAAAAAAATTAGGTAGGTTTTCACTAGAGAAATTAATTTCGTGGAATTTTTAAGTGAAACAGATCACATAAAATAAAATTTGTTGTTCAAAGCATACTAGTGAAACTTGTTACGTATATTATACATTAAATTTGATACTCTATCCTTTTGCATTCAGTGTTTAGCAAAATGTCTTTTGATGAAGATGATGTGATTTTGTTGTGGTGGGCAAACTGCTGCCGATACCGAAAAAATCATATTAAGAAAAAAAGACGATTTTGGGTGCATCCTAGTAATCAAATAAACCTAAAACATAGTGCAACTATCGTTGGAAATAAACTGAAACAACATCCTGATAGGTTTAAAGAATTATACAGAATGAACAGGAAGATTTCTACAACTTACTCGTCATCGCCACCTAATATAATAAAGAATTTAAGAAACAAATCTCAACAAACAGATCACGTTGTGTTTAATGATGTTTGTATATGAAACAATTTCTGGTCTTCTGTTTCAGAAACGTCAGTCTGCATCGTATCATATTGCCACAAGTGGAAAAACCAATAATATTTCATAGATCAATATTCGGAAGTTCAATAGATAAACTATAATCTTACTTTATTTATTCATAAGTTATTGCCCTCTGCATTGGCAGGATGTAGCTTATTTATTGAATATGTATTAAAATTGTAACTATGAAATATTAAAATAGTTCCTTTATAAAATTAAAGAATTACTTTAAATAATTTATTTAAACGACGCTGAATCTTCAAGTCAGCAGAATTGCGGTTTCTGACCCAAAAGTAAATGTTTCACAAAAAGGGGGAAAACTGCTGACTGGATGATAGGGCGATGAGTTATAGAGGCACTTTTTAGTTAGACGTCAGTTAGACTGGTATACGGTCCCCGGCCCGCTGGATTTTACATTGTAAAACATTGTGAAAGTGTGGTAGAAGAAATGGTTCTCAACTCAATATCCTATATGTAAATAGTATAAACTTAAGTTGTGAAGGTTGTCGTTCAAGAGTAACTACATATGTGTGTCATTTATTTTATCATTTTGTAGTCTTCCAATTTCTTGTAAATAAATAATTTAAGTTTGCTTTTAACTTGCGTTCATTTTTAATCTAAAGTCTATTTATTTCGACGATAAACCGAATATAAACAGTTGCACGCTGCCTACAAGTAATCGGTTCAAATGGTGAAATTGAACAGGGCCGCATTGAGAATGAGAAGGAAAACTTTAAACTGCAAAACTATTTACAATTAAATAAAAACTAAAAGAATTACCAGCCTTGACAACCGAACAAATAAACAACGATTAAAAATCAACGCAAAAAATTAAAACTACAAAACAAGGCAAAACTCGAAAGAAAGTCGAATAGCCTTTTTCACTCGACAGCCTAATTACAATCCTGCGAAATACCGCCGATAGCTCTCTGGCACGCCTCTTTCAATTTAATGTCCGGTCGGCGAATACGAATAGGAAGCTGCTGGAGGCTCGACGAGATCGTCTGCCTGTGACGTGTAGGGTTAATATTTACATCGGTTTATCTTTGAATTGTATATACTTTAGTTAAAGTTCCTTTACCTCTACGCCCCTAGCCGCGCCTCTAAAACAAGAGCGCGACATTTGATGGAGGTGCGGGTCTTAAAGCATTTAGTGACATTTGGTGGAGGTGCCGCGTTCTGTGGAATAAATAAATTAAACTTTCATTTGGTATAAGTGCTGCGTCATTTAGGGGAATTTGGTAAAATGTCGTTTTCAAATTTTTAAAAGGGATATTATGTTATTTACACTTGATAGACAAACATTTAGCTAGTTTCAGCATGCATAGTCATAGATAAGGCTGTCATTTTTTCGTTTGCTTCACCTTCTGGTTACTTTTATTAAAGCTGCGCTTTTGTGGTAAAGTTTGGTATTTGAGCCTTAGCGAGGGCAACAATTACATAAAAAATTAAAAGATGTTTTTGTCTCATAATATATTATGCTATTAATCTCACTTAAATAAGTGGGTTGTTAAGGCAAACTTTTACTTTCTCTCTAAATTTCCAAGTTTTGATTTTTTTTAGTCGGTTAAGCTGTTTCATCAATAAAGTGAGGATAATTGGGATTATTCATGTATTTCAAGTCATTAGAAACCTAAAAATATAATTTTGAAAACTACTTAAGTAGTTTACCAAATTTTTTTCTTTATTCCGATTTGAAAAGCAGACATTTTTGCGCACCATCAAGTGGCGTAAGACGATATCTAAACCAGGCTGAGTGCTTAAATTTAATCACTTCCGAATTTGTCGAAACGAAAAATCCCACGGTTAATTCGCTGATTGTTTCCTAAAATATGCATAACTTCTTTAAGAGGAATGCACTCGCAACTTTTCTATCCATGCTAAAGATGGGTCATTCTGTACTAAAAAGTATTGTTCATATGTATAAAATAATAACTATATACTCTTATATTTGACTTAAGGGTTCTATATAGATATAAGACCCCTCGAATTTATCAACTTTTTTGAGTTTTTTACTAAGATAACTTTAAATAAAACACATTTTTTAGGCAAGAAAATAGTTCGATGATCCATTAATAGCAGAAGGAAAGACAAAAAAATCCCGAACGGATTTTCGTATTTGTTTTTTTTTACTTGTCGTTATTTAAGAGACTGTGCACATCACAACATCACATATTTCAAAGGTAACACTTTTTTAAGTAGCATTTAACTGAATTTTTATAGCGTCTAGCGACATGAATAATTTTTCTGTTTTGTTTGGTGTAGTCTACATTAACCTAAAAATTATGTTTTGTATACCCATTTTCAGTTTAGCGCTTAGCTGTTGTTAGAAATAACATTTCTTTTGTGGCTATGGAATTATGAAATACGTTCTTAGACAGATTGGCTCAGTTTCAGGTTTAATCAGTATCTTTTTTTAATTATTTATTTTTGTTGAGTTTTTTACTGCGACTGCGCGCTTTGTGTTGGCATGGATACGACGGCGATAAAAAAAGCGATGTTGCCAAGTGTAGTTTCTTTTATAATAAAAAACTAGGTTTGATCAGGTTTGTTCTGTCTTGTTCTGGCAGATTCTAAGAGACGATTTATTTTTGTTTGGTTGGTTGGTTGTATAAGAAGTTGTTACTATAACGGATTTAGCGATAGCGATATTAAGTTGATAAGAATATATATTATTCATTGATCTGTGTCGAAGGTTGAGAAGAGGATCAAGTTAAGTGTTTTTGATTTACCAATTCTCCTCTATATTCTCTTTTGTATTCTGAACATTTCTATTCTACTCCTAGAAGTAATCTGAAAATCAAGACATTCGAAATACTCTGGCAACACTGTAAGTAAATTTCCATTATTAGTGGAGGTTTCGCATAGTCAAGTTTTGTAAATAAGGCATAGAAGAGTTTTTAATTATTTTTTTAATAAAAAATTGTGCTTCATCCAACGATTTTTTGTTTTAAATCTATCCTATACAACTGGTACTATCTATTAAAAAAAGAAAAAATGATGAATTCGAGTGGTCTTATATCGATATAGACCCGACTTAAGAAATTAGGCATGACGCTTTAATATTGCTTCGAATCTAAAATTTATATGTATGTTTAATCTTACCCTCTTGCGTTGGTTTATTCTAGGTATAGGCTATGCCTACGAAAAGCGTTTTGTCGTCAAAATGCGGAATATGCATTTAAACTACTACTATGATTTGGAACGCATAACCTTTTTTAATTATTGAATTTGTGATAATTCCTTTGAATATACAAGAAAATATATATGAATAATATGAATGAGTACTTATGCCATTATTGTAAAATAATATAAAATTCTTGGTACCTACATTTTCTGAGTCAGGTATGTTTGTTATGGTTTGCTAGGAACTTCAAATAGTGTAAAATTATGAAAGCTTTCTAAATGATATAACAAATGTTTTTTTATACATTGGACGTATAAGAATATAGTCTGATGATATTTAGTATGTCTTCAAATGTAGGCAATAATAATAAAATTTTGGTATGTTTACTGGTTAGTTATATATTTAAGAAATATTTAATTTTAGAACAAACTCGCTTCTGGGGTTGAAAAGAAAGTTTTCACTGGCTATTATGTTAAAAGTACATACAACACATTAATGTGGAATGCGTAAAATAAAACGCATTTTAAAGCTCATAACTAATACTAAATAAGTCACATTCCTTAAATACGAGGAAGCAACAAGACAACGAAGATATTAAAAAATGTTATTGACTTATTAACTCTAGCTCGCGAAGTAGACCCAAAAATGGGCTTCTAAACATTTAGGGACCATTTCGAAAACAGATTACACTCCTCTTATTATGAAACTTACTATCTTACAAGTATGGCTAACATAGACTTCGACCAATTAAAAGCACTTGTCCTTAAACCGAGTGAAATTAGAGTCCGTGCACTGGTTGACAGAATGACGCCCCAGACTTCTCTCCTGTCGATTATATAACCCAGCCAAACAGACTGCCTTTACAATAAATATTTGTAACATATAGGCATATAATTAGGTACAAAATGTAAGTTAATAGAGATACATATTGGCATATAGGTAATTTTGCTTAAAACTCTGTAAATACTGATAACTAGACAACTTCAAGTCGAATTATCTTTTTAAACAAAAAATGAAAGGTCGAAGCTTAGTGAAAAACTTAAAAAAAGGAGAGCTTTGCCATTTTCTTTTCTGAGGTATTAATGCAAAAAGGTAATAATAATTAGGTACTTAGACAAAAATATATATTACAAGGTAGGACAATGAATATATCTTAGAATGTAAAATTCCGATTTTAAATTTAGATACATAATATTAAATTTAATTTAATAAAAATACAAAGGTTTCAAGAAACATATTTTTTCAAAGGTTCCGATATGCTAGGTAGAGCTGACTAAAAGACAATACGACCAGTACCTACATAAATAAAACACAAACACAATCAAAGCATGACAAAATAGTTTTAGTTGTAGGTTTGACCAAGGAATTAAACAATTTTTAAAGTATTTATGAAAATAATGGTCACCTATTCGATACAAGACCTTCCATATAATTATTTTTTTTTATCAGATTACAACTAATAGCGCTATAAGGACTGACTACAAAGTATGAAGCATATAGTGTGGAAGTCAGCGCAGGAGCATTTTGGAAGCCCTTTTGGAAGAAGATACAGAGGTTATTCGATGATGAAACCAGTTTCATGTTTCATGCGACGAGATTCACGAAATTAATTTCTCTAGTGTGTCACCCGCCTTAAGCCTTGGATTCCTCGAAAGCGGCACCGGCAAATAGCGACCGCAATAATGAGGCGAATGACGTCATAGAAAATTGTTCTATGCACATCAGTACAAGTGCTATTTAAGGTAGCGTTGGTAGACACCGCAACGCAATGTGACAATGCCGGTATACTGAATTTTTCGCCGCAGTCTGACGTCAATCCCCGCATTATTGCGGTCGCTATTTGCCGGTGTCGCTCTCGAGAAAACCAAGGCTTTAGTCTATAATATTTAAAACTTAATGTAAAACACAGAAATCACTGAAAAAAAATAATGGGTCAATATTTGGCTTGGATGCATGTAACTAATATTTAACATATCCAAACAACATTTTACTTATTATTTATCATTTTTGAATTATCACTGTAATTATTGTATATAATGTAATGTATTGTAAATTTAAGTTACAAAGTGATTTCAATTAAATATATTTTTGAAAGGTATTAAAATTAAAAATAGGTATTTTCTACATAAATTAATTTGAAGCAATAACAATTAGTAGACTAACAATTAGTTATATAATCATACTAGCCTAATTTTAAAATAATTTTCTGTTCCAGAATTATAATAAAAAATAGTGTAGTTTCCTTTTATTAATTTCCCGTTTATCTATTTTATTTATCACAGATCTGGGCTGTCGAAGTTCATTGCAGATTCACATCGCTGCACATGTCTTCACAATGAATTGCGCTCGGACGGCTTGGACTAGTGATGTAAGGATACGTATCCAAAAATCTGGTGGATCCGAATATTAAAAGAATCCGGATTATCCGTAACCGGCCGAGAACTTGATTCGGAATCAAAATAAATTCGCATCGGCTGGCTACTAATGCAAAGTGCAAAGAGAAAACGGAATCGACTGTAAGCGAACAATACGGTCTGCGATGTGGCATATTTGATCTTATGCTTTCTCTTTCTAATGACCTTTCCTAAAAAAAGATAGCATAGTTATCGGGGTAACGGGTATCATATGGGATGAGACCCATTGGTTAAACTAGGCCCGCCTCACCCGAACCGAATTCAAACGAGAACGA
Organism: Philopedon plagiatum; assembly: GCA_963971165.1. Lineage (NCBI taxonomy): Eukaryota > Metazoa > Arthropoda > Insecta > Coleoptera > Curculionidae > Philopedon > Philopedon plagiatum. Next base: position 172,357 of record CAXARB010000299.1, read on the forward strand.
ACGACGCCGACGGTGCCTTCCTATCCCTAACCTTCGACTTCGAATGATATGATACCGCATCGACCTACCTAGCCGTGTATCCCGATAGAAAATGTTTTAGTGTTGCATGCATACGTATACATGATCTGTAACCGCTTTCGCGCGGGTCAAGAAATGGATACGTATTCAGATAATGGATACGGATATTAGCTGATTCCGATTCCGTATGATTCGAATATCTAAAGAATACGGATATTTACAACACTAGCTTGGACCTTACTTTCGCCGGTACCATTTTGAATAATTAAGAGTTCTCGAGCTGGGACCGTTGTAGGATTCCGGCGTCGCGCTGCCGGGAATCTTATCCAGTAGCCTTTTAAAAAATAAATGGCCCCCGATCCAACTTCGATCCATGAACCGGGACTGGAGTCACGCCCTAAAATGATGTAATGGCAAAGAATTCGAATTCGAATTCGATCACATGGAGTGGTCACGTTAAAAATGTGGCGATTGTCCTGTTTTTTTAACATTTGGCAATTCTTTGACGTTTCTAAATTTTGCCTTACAGCGATAAGCAGTAATATGTATAGGAAATGGAGAAGTTACTGGAAACTTCCAACAAGTTATTAGAGAACTTAAAATAAATATTTACTTGGTACAGATACTATAAAAAAAATACTTGACATTCCTGTTTTTTTTTTAATATTTGACAGTTCTTGAATGCTTCTAAATTTTGCCTTGCAGCGATAAGCAGTTATATCTATAGGAAATGGAGAACAACATAGTTACTGGAAACATTCAACAAGACATTAGAGAACCTAACAAAATAAATATTTACCGAGTACAGATACTAAAATTAAAAATTACCTTAATATTTCCGCATTTGTTGGTGTTTACAAGGGCTCCACTGGCATTAAGACACTTGGTAAAAAATCTAATGCTTACAGCACTAGATGCATTATGTTTCATTTGAACTGAAGAAGAAATTTGTTCATATTGTTCTTTAATCAATTCAACTATGTTAGAGCTGTCCTTTTCTAATTTCGCCACCGATGCTCCTTCAATATGCTTAGCAAGTTGTTCATACACTCCAATGGTATTTCCAGTTACAGCAAAAATTACATTTATCGAATTCTTCTTGACCGAAAGATTAATTTGTTCAATGGAAGGGTAATCTTGATAGGATGATTCTGCATAGTAGCCATCTGTTGTTAAATGACATTTACCATCATTTGGCTTTACAATGCCGCCTAACTGAAAATTATATATTTTTTATTGAAAAATGTTTAATTATGATGCAGAATATTTCTTAAAAATAGGAAAATATCCCCGCAATATTTTGTATGTACATTCGTGGCCAAAAAAAAGTTACAAAAGTGTCCAAAAGCCGATGCTGATCTAGGTGGTACCATGCGCAATGAGTAAATTCAAGGTTGTGGCTTGTTATATTGTGATTGTCATCTGTTGAGTTGATATATTTATAGATATATTCACTCAAAAAATATGTAAGAGGTTATAAATGTTAACTCCTAAGTAAAATGAAGAAACACGAAATTTAAATAAAAATCAATAAATTAGTATGCCATCGTATTCTCAGATGTCGCTCCAGCTCGTTTTCTCGTGGCGGGTAGTTTAAAAGTGATATGTTGAATATATTAATTTATTTTCAAGCTAGTATTTCATTGTTTTAAAGGCGATTTATTTTTTTTTTTCGGATGACACAATAAAATATTATGTATTCAGTAAAATCAGCTACAAATTGATGGTTTTACTCATTAAATTATATTTTAGAGGAAATTACCTATAAACAAACTAAAAAACAATAATAAATAGTCTTTAACAATCAAATACTGATACTTCTAAACCCTACACAGTATAATATGTAAAACATAAATCATATAATAAAACTACAAAGTTGCATGTCGGCTTTATTTACCAAACAGTTATTGTTATCACATTGTTATTAAAAAAATAGCCCAAGTTCCTTTTATATACGAGTAGTTTTCCATGCACCTAAATGTGTAAATTTTCATAAAGTTGAGATTATATTTACTAAATACCGTTAACTCCTGAGCTTGAAAGATAATCCCCATTTTTATACGAATTCATGTTGGCATGCTGAAATTCACCAAGGAATGGATAACTACACAAATGTAAAACCGGCATTAAAAACATCGTCTACCAGGATTTATAAAAAAATTAGGGAGTGCATGGAAGAAAAATTTAAAAAATTAACCGACAACATTGAGTCGAGGCTAAGTAATTTCTCTGCCTGCACTGCAACCCAGCATTATTTAAAACAGATATTAAATATATTGTTTAAACAAAAGCAGAATTCTTAAAGAACAACAAAAAGAACAATGTTAAAAAAGGCTCTTTTGTGTCGTGACAAAAATTATATTTCTTGTGGCCTGTTGAACCTGAGGGAGCAATTAGAATTACCGGATGCTTCCGGGAAAATCTTTTTCTTTAGTATCAAGTAAATTCTAATCACATCACGTTGTTCAGCAGGTCAAAATCCATTATAAATAATATTATTATCTTTCACGTTTGATACCTTGACAGGCAAAAAAATTGCCTCTTTTACGATTGTTCTTTAAACACATTTTATTATTAAAACAAAACACACACTTTCACTTCACTTCACTTACAACCATCCTAAAATGTGCAACAGTTTCGACATTATAAATGAATTCAAAGAATACAAAAATAGGGAATGAAATTGTTTAAAACTATACTAGGTATAAAATAATTATTGGATCGACCTGTCACAGATCGCGGCGAAAGTTGACAAACGTTTACCCTACATGTCAGCTGTCGAACGAGTGAAATGATGGTTGCAGAAGAATTATCCTACAGTGCCACCTATTTTTACGATGGCATACTAATGGTGTAACGGTCGTGTTTCCACTTATTCAATTCAAGTTTCACCCATGTGTATTCACTAATGGATTTTATCCTCAATCATTTATATTGTGTTATACTAAAAATTTCAAATAATCAACCTGGCCAATTAGTGCAAATTGTAATAATTTACACAAAAGGTTTATAATAGTTATTAGAAATCTTGCTAATTTACAGGTTTATTTAAAGAACTGCTTTTACATGAAAACGTTAATGTACTGATTTTTTTAAACCGACTTCACAAGACAATTCGAGGCGAATGTATTTTTTCTTATGTATACATGTTGATCAATTTTTTGTGTTTTGTAGATGAGTTTTCCCAAACAATGGCCCCTTTGTAAGGAGTTTTAGCTAAAGTTGGTGGGAATCTAAAAAAATTATGAATAACTAAAAAAAACTCATGAAGGTCGATAATTCTTGCTTGCGTACTTCGGAATGGCGGCATTTCAATAATTTCTTCTCCGTTGTGTTTGCGGTGTGAGGCCCGGTTGTTGTTTAAAAAATAATAAGAGGGGATGAGGATTTCTTCGGAAACGTTGACTAATAAGTCATTTTCGGAGTTATTGAGGTCAGAAAATCTAATTTTTTCTAATGGATCGTAAAATAATTATTGGGGGGGGGGGGGTTTATAAGGAGTGGATGAGAATTTATACAAAAATTGTAACTAAATATGTCATTTTTAGCCGGTTATGGAGGTCATAAATCAGATGCTGAAAGAATAGCGGTCTGGGGGAGGGATAAAAAGCAGTTGCGGAGAATTTCTCCAAAAATGTTAATTAATGTGTAATTTTTGGTGTTATTAATTAATAAGTTAGCAAATCTAACTTTGTATGACAGATATTAAACAAATTAATGGTGGGGGGAGAGGATAAAAAGAGGCTGGGAATTTCTCCAAAAATGTTAAGTAATGTGTCATTTTCAGGGTTATTAAGGTCGGCAAATCTAATTTTGTTTACAAAATTAGATTTTATGACCTCAATAACGCTGGAAATGACACATTACTTATGTAACAGTTTTGGAGAAATTCACAGCCGCTTCTTCTTATCCCTCTCCCCGTTAATTTTTTTAACATTTGTTGGACAAAATTTGATTTTTTGGCGCCAATAGTTAACATTTTTGAAGAAATTTTCGGCAGCTCTTTGCTATCCCCCTTCCCAGGTTTGTTAACATCTGCTCGACATTCTAACATGTTTTAACATCTGTTCGACAAAATTAGTTTTTCTGATTTCAATAACTTCAAAAATGACATTAGTTAACATTTTTGAATAAATTCCCAGCAGCTTTTTTTTATCCCCTTCTTTCACCATTAATTTGTTTAACATCTGTTACACAAAAATAGATTGTCTGACGTTAATAACCTCGTAAACCACATATCAGTTAACATTTTTGGAGAAATTTCCAACAACTCCCTTTTACATCCTCTCAACCCCGCCCCTTGAATATTTTTTGAACTCTGTTAAACATTACATCTTCTGGCCTCAATCACCTCGAAAATAACACATTAGTTAACATTTTTGGAAAAATACCCAACCGCTTCTTTTGACTTTTAATTTGTTTAACATCTGTTACACAACTTTAGATTTTCTGATCACAATAACCCCGAAAATGACATATTAGTAAGTTATTTTTGGAAAAATTCCCGCTTCATTTTTACCTACTCACCCCCACGCGAGTTAATTTTATTTACCACCTGTTCCACAAAATTAGATTTTCTTGGGTCAACATTTTCGGTAAAATCCGCAGCGGCTCCGGTGTTATCTCCTCTCACCCACTTTTATTATTTTTTAAAAATTGTATACCAATGCAATAGAACAACCAGGCCGTCATCCTACACATAAAAAATTATTGAAACTGGTGCTGCCATTTCGAACTACACACCTGAGCAAAAATGGTCGATATTCAAGAGTTTTTCTTAGTTTTTCATAATTTCTTTAGGTTTTCACTCACTTAAGCTAAACTTCCTTACAATATGGGATCATTTGGGAGAACCTGTCTACAAAACAAACAAAAATCATCAAAATTGGTGAATCCGTTCAAGACTTAGGCGTGAACATACATAAAAACACACACATACGAGTCTGATTGATAACCGCCTCTTGTGAAGTCGGTTAAAAAGTAACTTATGTTTTAATTGGGGGTATGAGCCATCTGTGTGCAAACTTTTATTTAAATGCACTAAGTCCTTTGAGGGCGAAAAAGAATAAATAGACAAACAAGCTTTCAAACAAATAAACAAACAAGTAAATTCTCAATTGCTTATTAATAAAGACGTAAGAATAGCACAATAAATTTGAACCGACTGCATTTTCAAAAAACTCCAATTACATTCGCAATTGCTAAGAAAGGGGATTTAGTATTATGGGTTAGTTTTTACCCGACTGCCATTCCTGCAGTTTTGTAGTTTCCTCTTCCATCTACAGTAACAATATTATTTTCATATAGCTCCCAACAAAACATATTATATCAAACAATTCAAATCAGAAAAAAATTATATTTACATTACTAAACAGTAGCTTTTACCCTTAAATTTTACAAGTATGTACTATTTAAAACATAATTTATGTGTCATTAGAATGTCATTCTACTTTTCAAACAATTTAGTTTCATTGAATTACTTTCTTTAATATTACACGCCATATATACAAACACTAACAAGAAATGATTATATTCAAACACTGTTTATATACTGTCGTGTGACTCTTAAACAGGGGAACTGGAAAAGACAGAACAAAATCCATTGTTTTTGAAAACTTGGTTTTTCAGAAATTTTTCCATTCGAAAATAGTATTTTCGAAAACTTAGCTTGTAGAAAATTTGCTTATTAAAAAAATGCTTTCGAAAATTTTGGTTTAAAAAAATAATTTCGAAAATTTAGTTTTAGACAATATTTTACAGATCCGTATTATCGTCGAATTTCCTTAAATATTATTTTATTTTTATATACAGGACAACAAAAATTATTTAACATATGTAAATCTTATTCCCAACCCAAATTGATAAAAACTAAACGATAATTTAATAATCTTAATGTGTTCTTTACTTTCCCTATTTTACAAAACGAAAGTCAATAGAAAACATATTTACTGCAGGATATTTAAGAATTTAAGGGTGTTGCAGATGTCAGTAACCATAAATAAGACAGGAATACCTAAGGTTTTATTTTAAGCGTACAGAAATAAAGTCAGGCATTAAACTTGTTTAAAGTTGTCATTATACTGACAAACTGATCTTGCTCAGTTCAGAAGTAAAAATACCATTTGCACCGTTAAATTAATTACTTTAGTACATTGCCGGAGATAAATCATGGAAATGCAAGAATGGCAGCAAGGTGGCGCAAGGGTCACATTATTTTCTTTTGAAATGGTCAAAAATGTTTTGACACCCCTTTCAGTCACCCACATGGTCTGGTATATTTTAGAATTCAAATAAGTAGTATAACAACTATCAAACAATTACCAATTGGCTTAGCACTGCGGGATGATGGAAGCTAACATCTGACTGTTTTATTGGTACCTTGTCTATTTCAACTCTAAATTTAAAAATAAATTTGACATACCAGGCGTCGTACCGTTTGGATGGGCTGAATAGGTGCCAAAAATACATTAAAGAAAAAACGTCATGTGGTCGCCAGCAGACTTCCACACTTGCGTTTTCTTAATTTTTATCGACAATGTGGCATAGTAATTAGTTATTTAAGTGGCGGAACCACTTGATATGTCTAACAAAACTGACTACGTAAAGGAATTTTGTATATTTGAGATATCCTTCAATCTGATAAAACCGAAGAATTTTGATTAAAGAACGTCATGGTTAACAGGTGCTCGAATTTAGATGAAAAGAAATCGATGCAATTACTAAACAATTTGAGATCAAATTCTTACTTTGCCATCTCCAGCATAATGAAAACTGGCATCAGTAGAGAAGACCAGCAGTCGTCTAGCTTGTTCTCTCCAGCCAATTTGATTGCGACATACAACCGCTTGCATGATTGCATCAAAACCACCTTCAGGTGCATCTAGATTTCCAGAAACATTTGCGTGTTGAACCATTCTCTGAAAATTTAATTATTAATACTTTTTTAGTGTTTTTTAATCAATAAACTTTGCGTTTTATCAAAACCTTTAAATAAATAACCAGCGTTTCAATTTTCATGGCAACCATTTTGTTTTAATACACAACACGAAGTTTTAGTTTTAAATTCAATTTAATTCCTCGATAAAAAATATAAAATATATAAATTAAGAGTCTGAACACAAAATGTATATCTACTGACTTACTTAATTCTTCTTTCATAAATATGTTTTATGTAACTTTTTTTATTATATTTTGTATTTATATATTTATTTTTAAACAATATATATATATATATATATATATATATATATATATATATATATATATATATATATATATATATATATATATATATATATATATATATATGTATAATGGCTATTCGGACTGAAAGACAGTAAGTTATATTTTTGCATCAAAGTACGGGGAGTCCAATCTAATGGACAACCCCGGGCTGGCAGACAGTAAGCTTTCACCCTTGTTGGGGATCAGACTGACGTCGCCTTTAGGCAGCTTCCCCAATAGCTAAAAAACTTAAATCAAAATTATAATAGTTATAAACCTAAATCAAAATGCACTTTTCCTGAACAAAAAAATATTTTTAAAAAAATCATTTTTATTATTTGTTTATATATATATATATATATATATATATATATATATATATATATATATATATATATATATATATATTATATATATATATATATATATATATATATATATATCTCTGGTATCTATCAAGATACAAACTGGTTCATCATAAAGAAAAATTCAACTAAATATCGTTTAGTTAAAAAGGTTGCTAATTAAAAACAGAAATAGATGATCCTTAAGTTAGTGTATTGTTACACATGAAATTTGGCTCTTTTTTCAAATTAGGTTATATATGACCTAAAACGAATTAAGAGGTTTTGTAAAAAATAGATTCTTACTTAAAGGTTTCTATAAATAAATAATTGCTTATTTTTACGTTGTTAGTGTTAGTAAAATAAATAGAAATGTTATTTAAAAGTTTAATTGGAAACGTTAGTATTTACAACATTTGAATGTTATTTCATTGCAATATATACAAAACCACTACTTGTCTCCAATATTCACGTCTACAAAAATAGGCTAAGCAGCATCTTAGGTCAATAAGAAATCGGAATTTGTTGAGTTTGTTTAATGGAAACATGCGTAAAAAACGCAAATTTCCTAAGAATTTTTGAGAACAAGGAAAAAAATTAATCAAACCTCTAAATTGATTGGTTTGACCTATATTTGTTAAATACACATATTTTACCGCTTTAACTTAGGGCTGAAGAAATTTTCACATAAAATCTGACAAATAAAGTTTGTTTAGGAAATTTATTTACTAGTATAGTGAAGTTTTCCAAGTGTTAAGAAAAGGTTATTACCCAACAGCTGTAAGTAGTTTATATTGTTGATCAAAAATTGTACAATAACTAATCCTTTATTCAATAGCAGTAGAAACGGTGTATTACTTCACACTTTTCTTTTAATGTTTACATATTTTAAAATAATATACTATGTTGTGTACCGGGTGAGTCAACGATTGCGCGGAGTAATTTTATGCCTTGCAGAAAAGATTTGTCGATAATAAGCTTTTGTGTTAAGATATGGTTGGATATTCTGCACATTTTAAAAAAATATTTTGAATTATACAGGGTGCATTAAAAAAGTGGGGTGTCACAACACTGACATTCTTTTCATTTGTTTTCCATGGCTACTGAGATCCATTGACAAAAGATGCTAAAAGGAGAACACAAAATTCCAAAAAATCAAAATATTTCAAACACTATTACAGATTGGGATAGGACATTCTTTACAAAATGTAGAGTTTTTAACGAGCTGTAAGACGGCAGAAAAATATATAGGGTGTTACACTTGATAAAAGTGGCATTTTTTAATTAGATGTTTTCTGACTTTGGACCTAGAAATAAAACACCCTGTAAATGAGATATCAAATATTTCATAGTGGATACAGGGTGGTGCAACCAAGACGGGGTGGACGATTGTGAGTAAACGGTGAGGAATTTCGAAATTTTTTTTTTGGTATTATCGATAGTCAGACACGCTATGTTTTAAAATTATAGCCATAATACAGGGTGGTCCGAAAAACTCGTGGCGAACCAAACTTGTATTTTTTTAAATGGGACACCCGGTATATAATTATTCCGATTGATTCTCCTGTTCGTCACGATCATTTTAATATAGGGTTTATTGGGTCTAAAACTTATAGTAAAGGAATGGGACGCGGTTAAAGTTGAAAAAATGCTCACAGTTCGGCCATTTTTAAAAAAAATTTGAAACAGTTATGGAAAAACCAAATATTCCATAAAACGTTACATATCCTTGAATACATTAATCACTTGCAATTTGTTTAAAATTATTCACCGTTATACAGGGTGGTCAAGTTTTGCAAATACGCCCTGGGCTCATTTTTTTTTAAATGGAACACCCTATATATTTTATTTTCATGTTAAAGATAACATTACCAGCTTTCAAAAAATACCATACATGAGGCCTTTCTGATCAACAGTTTTTTAGTAAACTAGCCGTGAAAGCAAAGTTATTTCATTCTAATACGATTATACTGAATTTACGTTGTTTATTATTGAAATGAAACAAAAGATTGACGAACTTGTCAAAGCTACTGCCGCATAATCCATTATTTACAAGTTAAGTGTAGGTGGCCCAATAATTATGAGGTAAGAAAACTGAGACCCGAAACTTTTACATGTTTATTAGAGATATTTCAAAAAACAGAAAATATTGTTTTTATGAAATGTAAAGTAATTAATAAACCAGTTATAAACAAAGATAATCAGTTATCAGTATTATTAATAGTGTAAGAAAATTAATTAAGCAAAAACAGAACATCTTTTAAAATTATTTAGGTATGTACTTACTTGTAAACCTAATTTAATATAAACAAGTAAGTACATACCTAAATAATTTTAAAAGATGTTCTGTCTTTGCTTGATTAATTTTCTTACACTATTAATAATACTGATAACTGATTATCTTTGATTATAACTGGTTGGTTAATTACTTTACATTTCCTAAAAACAATATTTTCTGTTTTTTGAAATATCTCTAATAAACATGTAAAAGTTTCGGGTCTCAGTTTTCTTACCTCATAATTATTGGGCCACCTACACTTAAGTTGTAAATAATGGATTATGCGGCAGTATCTTTGACAAGTTCGTCAATCTTTTGTTTCATTTCAATAATAAACAACGTAACTTTAGTATAATCGTATTAGAATGAAGAAACTTTGCTTTCACGGCTAGTTTACTAAAAAACTGTTGGTCAGAAAGGCCTCATGTATGGTATTTTTTGAAAGCTAGTAATGTTATCTTTAACATGAAAATAAAATATATAGGGTGTTCCATTTAAAAAAAATGAGCCCAGGGCGTATTTGCAAAACTTGACCAGCCTGTATAACAGTGAATAATTTTAAACAAATTGCAAGTGATTAATGTATTCAAGGATATGTAACGTTTTGTGGAATATTTGGTTTTTCCATACCTGTTTCAAATTTTTTTTAAAAATGGCCGAACTGTGAGCATTTTTTCAACTTTAACCGCGTCCCATTCCCTTACTATAAGTTTTAGACCCAACAAACCCTATATCAAAATGATCGTAACGAACAGGAGAATCAATTGAAATAATTATATACCGGGTGTTCCATTCAAAAAAATACAAGTTTGGTTCGCCACGAGTTTTTCGGACCACCCTGTATTATGGCTATAATTTTAAAACATAGCGTGTCTGACTATCGATAATATCCAAAAAAAAATTTTTACAAATTCCTCACCGTTTACTCACAATCGTCCACTCCATCTTGGTTGCACCACCCTGTATGTTTGTTTGACTTAATTTACTCATGATACAAATTATGAATAGCTTGAAGACAAAATTTAAGTAGTATTTTCACAACAAAGAAATACCTACAGTAGAATCTCGATAATTCGAACTAATTGGGACCGCAGGTGGTTCGGTTAGAGGTCAAAACGATCCGGCGCAAACCTTTATAAAATCGAAGTGAGATGTGTAAGGAATGTTTTCAGAAACAATCAAAGAGCATGTAAATCAAAAATGCCACAAAAGGCTTGCATTTTTTATTTAACATATTAGTATTGATCTATATTCATAATTTTGTGGTATAATTCATTTCAAAGGCCTTGCTTAGAAGGCAAATGTTTGTTTTTGTTTATAATAAATTGTAGAATATGTGATAATTGAAATCCCTTTTGTACAATGCTTTAGGGGGGGGGGGGCGCCTTCTGCCCCCGCCACTGCAGAGATGTAAAATAACTACCTGAGAATAAACAAAAGTGTTAAATAGGCAAAAAGATGCGTAAAACCACTCTACACAATGGTTGGCTGAGACGCTTCAAGGTCTTTCGCCGACCCTATTCTTGCAAAAATGTTTCGTTTCCTCATTACCTTGGAACTTTAGTTATCTGCTCGAAAATAATCGGATATTTTCTTTTGAACTGCTGTCGATACCCACTTTTCTTTGCTGCGAGATCTCCGAGTCATTTCAGTAGTAACAACTGCGTTTCGTTTAGAGCCGCGGTTGTTATAATTTTTTTGGTCTTTAAGGCGGCGTTCGGATTAGCGGACGTTCGGATTATCGGGGTTCGGATTATCTAGGTTCTACTGTACTTGCAAATGCTAAAGTTTCCTTACAAGTCGAATTATCTTGAAAGCTATGACTTTTCGTATATTAAACCATAGTGAAAAGGTTATGAAATTACACGTAGAATTCAAAAATCCATTCAAATACAGGGTGTCCCGTTTAAAAAATCTAACTTTGTGACACCCTACTTTTTGAACCCACCCTGTATAATTCAAAAGATTTTTAAAATGTCCAGAATATCCAACCATACCTTAACCCAAAAGCTTATTATCGACAAATCTTATTTTCAAGGCATAAAATTACTCCGCGTAATCGTTGACTCACGTGTTATGGAAAATGAAACTTTATTTTGGCCACGACATACACTTTGGGTAAAAAGTCCCGAACCAGTTATTTTAAAAACTAGACAATTTAGCGAAACATGTTTCACATAAAAATTCTAGTGCTTTCAAAAATCTGTCGGCCAGATTTTCCAACGCTAGATCGGACTAATTTAGAAAAAGTTTTAAACTGACAAGTGTACAAATAAGACAACTAAGTTTTATACTATGAATTTGTTTCCCAGATTTTTAGCAAATTTATAAAGAAAAGGGCAATTTCAGTACATACTTTCCACAATAATAGAACTAAATTCATTCTTGCAACACCTTCCAAGATGAAAATCATTTGGAAATTAAGCAAATCGCTGAAATATTAAAATACCTCTAAGTTTTTCATGATGAATTATTAACAATGACAGGACAAAAACCTTCAATGATCAACTAGAAGATCTTAATTTAAATCAGTACTAAATCTTAAACCTCTTTAGTGAATCTGAACGTTATAATTTTAAAATTAGTTGGGATATAAAGGGCTGTTTACCAAGTTGTAACGGATCAAAGATATATTTTCTTAAATGGAATACCCTATTTTTTGCTTTAATTTCTGCTTCTACTTAAAATTATAGGTTCAGTTTATGTTACACTCCCTACACCCAAAACTAATAGTTCCGGAGATATTGCGATGTTCATATAAAATAATTAAATAAGCATAGTATTCCACAAAAAGTGCATGTTGGAAAAAGTTTCAGGAAAAGGTAAAAAATTCAAATTATACCTTGAAATAAATTTGGAATATACAGGGTTGCCCAATAATTTTAAATAAAATCACAAATTAATGCAAGAAATAGGGTATTCTATCTAACCTTGGTCCGTCATAAGTTTTTGAGCAATCCTGTATATTCCAACCAATTTTTAAATTATAAATTTTGCAAAGCCCTAAACCTTTTATTTCAAACATTTTTCGCTAACTTGTTTAGTCTTTAAAATACTCAGCTGGCCCGAAACTTTTGACACAGCATATACAAATTAATGCTACACTTGCTTGTACCGACTACACAAAGTGAAGCCCGTATTTCCCGATTTTTGAAAGGATAGCTGCCCCCTTGACTATCTGTAGTGGCTAAGACAATTTTCTGTTATACTTTTTTTATTCCGGCAACTACGCAAGCACAGCGTCCCTTTTTAGGTGAAATAAATACGGGTTTCAAAAATGCCTTATACGAAGTAATAAATAAGCTTATCTTGTTACTGCATTGGTATAAGGTGACCAACACTAGGAAATAAAGATAGTTCGTCCTCTCATAAAATCATTTGTCTAATAAGAGGAATAATGCATAAGAAGAAATAGGACAAATTATCTGTAAGTATATTTTAAATAATAAAACAAACTGCCATTTTTAACGAAGGCAATGAATTTACTATAAATAGAAATAATTTTTTACAGAGCAAAAACTAAAAAAAATGTACGAGACATTTAAAGGAATAATACTAATTTAGAAATATACCAACATTCTTAATAGGCAATGGTTTGTTTGTTAACAAAAACCTAAGAGTACTACTTCTTGTTTTGCATTAACATTTTATTTTATAAATTAAAACTCAAATAAACTTGACTCTTTTCTTTTAAAGTTATATTTCTTGGATGAGTGAATTGCTTTTAAAACTGAGTTTTTTTTAGTATGGTAAAAATTCAGTGCATTTGTACTTTAAGTTGCATCATTTCCTTAGACGTATTATACTTCTAATAGCCTGTTTACATTACATGCAAGTTGGTGTCATACAAGAAAAAATTGCCTCCAAGCATGCGCGTTGGTGGCTTTTCGATCAGCTGATGCAATTTTACTTGCATTGCATGAAATTAGGACTTGTTCTAATATAACTGCAAGTAGCATTCATTTTTAGTACCTTTTCTAGTAATATTTCGAAGCACCAACCATGTAAAAAGTAAACATAACCTCAAAAAATATCGATTTTGTTTTGAATGGCGTTTGAGTGGTTTATTTAATTTAATATATTTTTTTATTGTTCATCTTTATAAAAATTAAAGTCGAAATGTCCCAAAAAGCATGTGGCAGATAAGTATGTACAATAAAAACCTATTTTTTAATCAGCTGAGTTAGATATATTTTTAAAGTTGGGGACATTTCTTGTCAGAATACTTGCATACAAAAATTGCTTCATGTGTAAACGGTCATGCAATGCAATTAATTGCCTTGATATAACTTTCGTGCTATAAATTGCAAGTAATGTAAACAGGCTTTTAGGAAATGGTCTAAAATCCCTAAAAAAGACCCGAAAGTGGTGGCGACATACTTCGCACTACTTGGTCTTGTATTTATACCAAGAAGTGCAAAGACGTTTGTCACTCGCGGTTTAAGTTTAATGCAGCCGCGCGTAGAGCTGGGCGCGTAAGACAGGAATGGACGATTAAAAGTCGATTTAAGGTTAAACAAAATTACAATGATTTGTTTCTGAATGTTGCATTTCATTTGCTTGTACATAATAATTGCATTCTATTTTCATTCTTGTCTCTCACTTAATGTCTGAGTCATCCTTTTCAGGACACCTTTCAAAAACAGAACTTTTACTGGGTTTCCTATTATCGCGATTTACCCAGAACAGCGATGCTAAAAAAGAGTACTGTCGTGGATAAAACAGTACAGTTGGTCACCTTATCTTATTATCTACATACGTTATGCAAATTTTACAATTTAATATCTAGCCAGCATACAAGTTTAACTAAAAGTAGGTTAGTAAATTAAAACGTAATGATGCTGTATATAAACAATCTAGGAAAAGCGAAAACCATAGAAGAATATATGCATAAAATAAGTATTTACTAGGCACACAACTGCTCCTACGAAATTACAGAAATTTAAAAGTCATACATGCGTTAGAATATAAAATATTGTTAAATTCCCAAGGAAGAACTTACTTGATGACTTATTATGTTCAACATTGCAGTATGTTTTAGGTAAAAAATAACGTAGGTATGTAAGTCCCATTTTCGATTAAAAAGCAAAGAAAACTATTTTTTGGCGTCGGCCAAACATTCTAAATTTCGGATAATTACAGTGGAATATCCCCCTATAAAACACTGCAGGAAATTTCTAAAGAAGTATTTGCTTGATAATTTATCATGTCAATCGTTCTTTGAGTGGTTAATATTATACCAGAATAGAGCAAATATTTGCATGAATTTTAAAAGGAAGTGACTCCGCAGCCGGCGCCGGTTCCCAAAATGTTGATGCATGGATACCGGCGCCGGCTCCCGGGTACATTTTCTCGGATGCCGGCGCCGGTTCCGATACGGCCAAAACGGAATGCCGGCAGTTCTAACCTAAAATAACTATAGCTACGTATTTTAAATGATATGTAAACATTGTGTTGTTTTAATTTTGCGTAAAAACTATAAAATATGAGTGTGTGATAAATTTTCTTCATATGAAAATTTTAATTGTGTTTTGGTGGAGTACAAGAAAGCCACAAACAATGAGTTTTGGTTGCGTGATAGCAGAAATACTATTATCTGCGGTTAGCCTGTGTTAAAGGTGGAAGACCATTTAAGACAAAAAATAAAAAGTCAACAAGGAAGTGTTCCACGTGTAAGAAAGGCTGCCAGGCTAGCATTTTCTTGAAAGTAAGTGAGTGTAAACAATTTCTATGCATCCTGGGGATTGAACGAAATCACAATCATACTTCATCCAAAGCTTATTTCAATTTTCTAGCAAAACAGAGACACAGAGTTACAGATCCATATACTCTGCTAGTTATTTCTACCTCAAAAAATGGCAATATGTCCATAGAAGACAACAATTCCAATCAAATTGATATCTGACAAATTGAACACTCTTATTGAAGGTATATTATATGGGTTTATTTTTCTTATTTCTACCCTTAAATTGGCAGAATAATAACAATTGATATATTTTTGTAGGAAGACTTAAGTTTCGTTAAAATTTACGCTATAATAAATTATTATGTTTTGATTGAATTAAGGTATTTTGATTCTCATCTTATTTTGACACTAATTTTATAATGCTGCCGGCATCAATGATGGCTGCCGGCGCCGGCAGCGGAGCCACTTCCCCGGCAACTAGCTCGGCTGCCGGCGCCGGCATCCATGATGGCTGCCGGCGCCGGCATCCATGACGGCTGCCGGCGCCGGCAGCGGAGTCACTTCCATTTTAAAATCATAATATAATACTTTTCTAAGTCGGCTGTCGTACACAAAATACTGTTACTGACATTTTTTTAATTCATTTTATTGACTACATGTAGTAGCTGTATCATGCAGAGTTATTCTGTATACGAAAGAAAAAAATGTTTGTTTACGAATGTACCCATGTTTGGAGTCATTCCTAAGCGTTTTTATACAACAATAGACGTATTCCTTTGGCTTTGCTCAGGGTTCTGGTTGACAGTTAAACAATATACTAAACTTCGTTTGCCAACCAATTGGTTTACAAATTAAGTTTAATTCATTGTTTAACTGTCAACCAGAACCATGACCAAAGCCAAGCAAGTACAGCAAATGTTGTCAGGTTTTCCTCGATCATTAGAAAAATTTAACAAACATATTGATATGTTCATGTTGGTGCTACAGATATAGATGCACTAACGCACTCAGTATTTGGATAAAAAATTGTAAGTAAGATTAATAGGTTTTAAACTTTTGGCTAAATTAAAAAGAAGCTTATCTTTGAATACGTGGACAATCATTTTTTTGTCCAATTGTTCAGGCAACACTAGAACTTTTCAATAAATTATATCAGTGTATTTTGTTGCAATAAAATGTCTACATAGTTATTAACGATTAGAAAAGAAAATATTCTTTGTTATTGTCAAGTTAAGTCCAGTTAAAAAAGGAACTCCATTTTGAAACTGTCCATTACTCGGTTCAACATAATACAATTTGATAGAAGAGCAAAAAATCAGGCTTATAAATATTAACATTTTATCAATATATTAAGTTTTGTTATTTCTTCAAGCAGAAAAAAGTAAAAAGTTATACACACACAGTGAAAAAATAACTGAACTGAAAAACTTCGATCGGGACAATTGAGTTTTTCGATGAACTTAAATAAAAGAATCACAACTGGAAACAGTTAATAAAGTTTAAGTAAGTTTTTACTATTTCTCCCTGGACATTCTTGTCTACACGGTATTAATATACCGTCAAGTAAATTTTGGCGTCTTTAGTTATGGTCACGACTGACAAGCAACAGTGGCGTTCTTTTACATCTGCGATGAGGTTATTACCACGCGGTGTTCTATTTAAATTTAAATACATGGTCACGAGGTTCTTGTCAATAATGTCATCCGAATCCTCGCAGGTGTAAATACCGAACGCGATTAATGCAATGGATCAAACTTCATTTGTTAGCCACACTGATAACAAGTGAAATTTAATCCATTGTTTACCGTGGCCGTAGCTAAAGACCCGAAAATTTACTTATTTGATAGAATTTGTTAGGTTTTTAGTACTGAGCTATTGAGCTAAGTGTCCACTGTAAAGTCTGCGAGAATTTAAACGGCGAAACATTGAAAGGGCAAGTGTAAATTTAACAATGACATTCAAAAAGTAAAAATAAAATTTTAATTTTTAGGTTTTGTTTTTTGTATGTGATGCATAAGGGGTGTTACTAACTTTACGCAGCAGTATATTAATTGGCAACTCAAATTAAGAACGTGGCGTTCTCTCCCGCCGATTTGCTAACTACTATATATACTTTTCGTTTCGTCTTTGTCTTCATTATCGTGTTATTTGGCATCTTTGTCAATTTTGCCGTTTAGTGAGCCCTTTTTCCCTGTTAAAAATTAGCTGATTCCAACTGGCTTCCTTAATTTGAGTCATCAATTAGCCACACCAACCATCAAGAAAGAGTGTTAGCAAAGTGTGAAAACCACTCATTTGATAGAATATTAGATATAGTCTGGGTTAATATTTTTTTGTTATCGTTTGTCCTTGGACTTACTGAAAAAATATTGGTGTTTTGGGATAATCTCATCATATTCCGGTAGCCATAGGGGGCCGCGCACTGATCGCACGGATGTTCTAAACTACAATGATAAACATAATCTAACTAGTACCAAGATGCAAATTAGTCAACACACTATGCATAAATGCTGCATAACAAGAAAGTTATTTTAGTTTATTTATAAATTCTTCTTTCTGCTCTATTGGATTCGACCATCCTAATGGAAATACAATAAAAAACATTTTAATTAATTAGTGACGCTGCCGAATCCGAATCTGGATTTGATATCCCGATTCAATTTGTCCTGGATTTTGCTAAAAAAACCAAAATAATTAACAGATTATGATATTTTGTCTATTGCTGACTAGTCAGTCAATCAATCATTTCCGTAAACCCAGTAGCTGTCGAAAAGATAGTAGATAAATATATGTTTGGCCCCTTTGGTGACAGTGGAAACGATTTTCTTTATCTTCTTTTTTTTAGTTAAATGCATTCTCATCATCTCTTTTTAGGC
This sequence comes from Philopedon plagiatum, assembly GCA_963971165.1. Taxonomy (NCBI): domain Eukaryota; kingdom Metazoa; phylum Arthropoda; class Insecta; order Coleoptera; family Curculionidae; genus Philopedon; species Philopedon plagiatum. The sequence goes on from CAXARB010000299.1 coordinate 190,783, forward strand.
GATCTGCTTGTTAACGTATTATGTCATTTTTACTTTTACAAGTCTCTTTCTACAAATGAAATGTACTTTTAGGCAGTCTACTTGCAAATAATATACATATGTATTTCATCTTTATCGAAAGTGTTTTATTTTTTGAGACATGTAAGATAGGGGATAGAGGGATTAAAGCAGTTCCATATCAAGAATTTTAGGCTGGAGTCCATAGCATCATTATTATCGTCAGGAATGAATATTATTCAAATGCCTATATTATTGCTATTATATACAGGGTATTGCGAAACTCTACCGGCAAAAAAGTTCTTATTAACACTGATCAAGAAATGCCTCATTTCCTAGATAAGGGTGATCAAATTTTAATTTTACTGTAGTTTTCCTGCTTTATTTTACACGTTTCCAAAGACAGTTCATTTAAAATTCGCACACTTTTCGTAGTACCAATGGAATAAACTTATAACCATTGAAAATAATCTAGAGAGTGATATTTTTTAGGGGTCGTGTCACAAACTGGATCAACTAAGATAAAAAAAATAGTTCATATTAAAAATTTAGTCTGGCTCTAAGTCATATTTTGCAAATATCCAACCACTACAAGATATTTAAAAGCCAAGATACGAAAAAGTTAATGGATAAAACAGAAGTGTTGTCTTGTTAAAGAAGGATATTTGTAACAAAAGAGAATTTGGGGGGGGGGGGGGCAAACAGATTCTGACCCCAAAAATATACTGCAAATTATTTCGAATGGCAATAAAGATATTCTATACAGGCTAACTTTTTTTTTAAAGATATAGACCTATTGTTCCAAAAGCGAAATTTTAGAGAAAAGTCCAAAGAAAAATAAGAAAACAAATTTTTCCCAGTGTTGCCAGTTTGGAAGTTATTTCCGAAAAATATATTTTCTGATATCGCAACTATGCATTGTTTTGGCAAATTTTGATACATCTCATAGTTCTAAAAAAAAACCACAGAGTAAAAGTTTTTGATCAGAATAACAGTTTACAAGATATTACCGTTTAAATTTTAATTAAATCCATATTGCGAGTATTAATGTAATAATAAGTAAATTTACCTTAGAATTGGTTAGCAATGAATACAGCAACAACAGTAATAATAACAAATACACCGGATTTGTAAGTTCTTTACTGAAACTTATTTTTTCATTAAGTGTTCCAATTGTTTTCCTTGTTGTACCCGGCAACACTGAACACCTTTAGGTAATAATCCTTTTTTAACATTGGCCATGAGGGGTTATGTTCTGACATTTTAAAACGTCCCAACTTTTTTTTGCTTCAGCGTACAAAATCTCTGAAAAGAAATTCTTATCCCCCTACCCTTTTTACTTAAAAAGAGTATACATTATTAACGTCGCTAGAAGCAACTGTTTTCGAGAAAAATGCAATGGTCTAAGGAAACTTGACACCCAGGATTAAATCTCCATTAGGCAGACAGTAAAATGACTATTTAACCTGATAAAGGTTAACGAACCTTCTTAGCTCGGCCCAATACAACAGGGATCACTAGCTGCGGTGAAGGGGATGTAGAAACTTGAACCTGTTGTAGCTTTTGATGCAATCCAATGTTAACAGGAACTCTTTTCTTATCTTTAGCAAAAGAATCACCTGTAAAGTTTTGCCGGTAGAGTTTTGCAATCCTCTGTATTCCTCGGCATTGGGTTTTCATTAAGTAAAATAAAGTTTGGATTGCAAAGTAATCATATTTTAATAAACATAGTATGTAAATTTAGTAACCCAGAGATTTTCTTGGAAAATCTTGCTGACAAAAAAATATTTTTCAATGGAAACTTAAAAAAATAGTCTCGACACGTTTGTGAATATTCAAAGTAAATAAATCCCTATAGGGCTCTAATAAAACAGGGTTACTAAAAATATAATTCCATAATAGTTGTGGTTCTATAATTTTAAAATAATTTCTAACTTAAAAGCAAATGATGATAAATGTAGAACATAAATAAATAAAAATCGATATGGAATCGAAATTGAAAAATGATATGTTTTATTGTAATTTATCCATTATAAGGGAGGTGCTTGTTCAATGACAGATGATGATTCTCTCTGACCTAGTAATTCCAAATTAATGGCATATGAACAGACATAGTTTAATAAAAATATCTTCCTAAGTATTAGCAGGTTCAAAACAAAAAGAATACATGTTAAAGATTTTTACATAAGTAGGTTGTTTTGTATGCAAAAAGACAACTAAGTTTTACACTATGAATTTGTTTCTTGGGTTTTTCGCAAATTTATAAAGAAAAGGACAATTTTAGTACGTACTTTCCACAATATAGACTAAATTTATTCTAGCAACCCGTTCCAAGATTAAAATCATTTGGAAACCAAGCAAATCGCTGAAATATCAGAATAATTCATGTTTTGACGACTTATTAACAATGACAGGACAAAAACCTATCAAAAAAATAACTGATCAACTGGATCTTAATTTAAACGAGTACTAAATCTAAACCCAACCTAAGCAAACCTTCTTAGTGAATATTCTAGAGTCTAGTTAATTAGTCCCATTATTTTAACAACAAAAGTAAATATTTTTCTTTCTACCGACGATCTAGACGACAGATACAACCAAGATAATCTTATAATGAAAAAATGATAAAAAAAGCATGCAGAAATTTGTAAACGTTCTGTGTATTTCAGCTATGACCTACACCATGCTGCTGCATTCTATACTATAATATAAAAATCATACAATTTTGCCAAACCTGTAATACCTTGTAATATATACATATATAAATGTTATCACAACCACATACACCTAACAAACATACATGCATACCTAAACGATGATAGGCAAAAGATAGCGAATGATTTAAATTGAGGAGAAAATAAAATGATTTCTGAGATATCGACCTGTAAGAAACTTACTGAAAATAGGTAAGTGTTAGTGCTCAAACTCATATGATGATGAAATCCATAAGGGGCCACGCAAACGTCACAGGGTCTTATCAACCTATATAAAAAATTATGAAAAAAAAATAAACGACACAAATAGTTATTGATATTTGAAACATTAGCTGCATTAAAGTTTATGTTCAACTTACTTCTCTGGCAACGTACTGACGTAAGGCATTACTACTTTGTCTACAAAACTGCCAAATCCAAGAGTGAAATTCGAAGTAATATTTTGCATTGTTTGAGCTAGCTGATCGCCTAATGATGAAAGTTTTTCTTTGTCATCAAACATAGATCTACTAAGGTCCATAAGATAGTACAAGTCAACAGGATAATCCTCAGCTTGAGTGTAGCTCATAAAAATGCTGTATGATTGTCCTAAAAGTGAAGTTGACTTAAAATGTACAGGGTCTTCCAACGAGGACTGAACAGGGGCTCATTTTTGAGCTTCCTTGTATTTAAAGAAAAATCTAAAATAGCCAATCGATGTACTTTTTCCTGCAGAATTCAAAAATGAAACCAAAAATTTATTTGAACCAGAAACAAAAGAGTTACGCTATGGATAAGGTGTTTTTTAAATGGAACATAGCTTTTTTTATACGATTTTCGGAACGAGTGATTTTTTTTATGTCCGTTCTGATTAAAATATTTAATATTGTGACAGCTATTTTTATTAAATTTTAATGTTTTATCCAGTATAATTTAACTTCAACCTGTTTGAAACATACACTAGGTAATAAAGGTAAAATCACCTTGAAATCCTTCAAAGTCAAAAAATTTGACAAATATATTTCTGTGAAAATTTGCAATAAATCTTCTCCTTGCTTCTCTTGCATTTTCTTGGCATTTGTAGAACAAGATAACAATCTGCAATCTCTCATCTAATGAATATTTCATTTCGGCAATATTATAGTAAATTTGTCAAATTTTTTGACTTTGAAGGATTTCATGGTGATTTTACCTTTATTACCTAGTGTATGTTTCAAACAGGTTGAAGTTAAATTATACTGAATAAAACATTAAAATTTAATAAAAATAGCTGTCACAATATTAAATATTTTAATCAGAACGGACATAAAAAAAATCACTCGTTCCGAAAATCGTATAAAAAAAGCTATGTTCCATTTAAAAAACACCTTATCCATAGCGTAACTCTTTTGTTTCTGGTTGAAATAAATTTTTGGTTTCATTTTTGAATTCTGCAGGAAAAAGTACATCGATTGGCTATTTTAGATTTTTCTTTAAATACAAGGAAGCTCAAAAATGAGCCCCTGTTCAGTCCTCGTTGGAAGACCCTGTACAAGATTAATTTATTTAGATATAATAAAAACCGAATGAGGTGAAACACTTGAATGTTTTTTTAAATATATTTTTGAGATTCCGTCAAAACGAAAATTCTATGAGTAAATCTGTCTATCCGACCGTCTGTCTGTTGAACGCCCGCTTCTAAAATGCTCAATCTTGCAATCTTTCCAAATTTTTTTGCCATTTTCGGGGTGATTAAGGTAAAAAATATAATTTTGTGCAATTGGGGGGGGGGGGGGGGGTGGGGCGATTGGCAATCTGTCCAACAATGTTAACTCATGTGACGTTTTCGGGGTTGCTGAGGTCAGAAAAGCTAATCTTGTGTAAGGGATGTTATAAAAATTGGCTGAGGGGGGAGGGTTGCAATTTTTTCAAAAAGGTTAACTAATATGTCATTGTTGGGGTTATTGAGATCAGAAAATCTAATATAATATGGCTATTACAAATTTACAGAGGGGGGGATAAGATTAGTGGGGGGGGGGGGGGGGGAGGAAAGCATAGGTGCATTAAAAAGAAAAGAAATGTTTTATAAAAATGAACAAAATTAAGTTGACCATTAACAGCAGTAATAAATACGAGTACGTAACAATATTATTTCATACTTTTCAGTGCTTTTCCTTTTGTGAAGTTGGTTCATTTTCTTTAAAAAAAAAACCAAATATTTTTTAGAAGGAATAAATTCATAAATACAACCTGACAAAATCTAATATTAATTTAATTTCATATACCTACCATTTCTATCAGTTGCCTGTGTCCGACCTCGATTTTTGCGTCATGTAATATTGAAATCCCGCTAGATATAACTAACCTAACCTAACCTAACTCAATGTTTCATGTATTCATAATATACGTATCGGTTTGAGAATTTATAGTGTTTTTTTTGGATTTCTATCATTTCGTAGAATTCTCGATTTTTCTGGTGATTTTCATAATTGAATGTGTGTTGTTTTTGTAGCACATGGTTAGTAAGTGCAGTTTTCTTTGTCGTATTTGTGTCCATTTAATTGCGTACATTGGACAAACAAGTCAACTATTAAAAAATCGATTAAATGGACACAAATAAGACAAAAAAAAACTGCATTTACTAACCATAATATGCTAGAAAAACAACACACATTCAATTATGAAAATCTTAAGATTTTATGTACAGAAAATCACCAGAAAAAACGAGAATTCTACGAAATGATAGAAATCTAAAAAAACCAAAACAGTAAAATTCTAAAACCGATACAAAACACCTAAGTAAAATCTAGTACAACATAATAAAATAATCAAATGATGTCATTTAATAACCATTAAAATCCTAAAGCAAAAAATGTTAACGAATAATATTAAAAATATATAAAAATAAAAAAATAATACAAATTCCAAAGCCAAGTCATTTTCGCTTCGTGTCTCAGTATTCCAGTGAACCTTACTGTTGTTGACATCTCTTTTTAGATAATTGTTTTAATAAATCTGTATGTTTTTAACTGTGATTATGTTTGCGTCGTTGGTCTTTTATGGATGTAATTTTAATGCTCTCACAAATGCACCACTAAAATGCCTCACTTTCGAAGGTAAGATATTTTACTTGTTACTGTAAAAGTACCTATTATTAATAGAGCGGTCTTTTTTAGATTTATAAATGAATTTCTGATGAAGGTCAAAAAGATTACCGAAACGTAAAATAGACTATGTGAATAACAACCCACAAACCTGTTTACTTTTTTTCTCCTCTGGATCCAAAAACCCAATAACCGTCTACTAATAAAAAAATATATAAAAGGATCCAAGAAACAAATTAAAACTAAAAACTCTATATAGGTATTATATATATATATATATATATATATATATATATATATATATATATATATCCATATATATATATATATATCCATATATATATATATATATATATATATATATATATATATATATATATATATATATATATATATATATATATATATATATATCCTACTTAGCAACACCATTTCACTTGGCATGGTCTTGGTCATTGTAGGTTTGTTCCCACAGAGTCCGAGAACGGTTTTCGATCAGAAATAGAGTTGCCCAGATAAGTATTACATGTTTTACAGTGACAGACGCGTCTAGTACATGTAAATGACTGATTGTTTCGGACAGTCAGAAAACAGTTCCGACTGCTTGTTGGAACAGACCTTATGAATACAGTGTGGTGTACATGAGAAGAAAAGTGATTCAACGTCAAAACTGTTCTATTTATGCGGGCTACAGCGCAACCCCTCCCCCCCCCCCTTTTGAAATGGGATATCTATAAAGGTGCTGTTTTACCTTTCCTAGTCGGTCGATTGCCCTATGTGGTTAAGGTTGCACGAAATCAAGGGTTAATAGCCCTGGAGGGGTGCAGACCCGGGAAGATGAGGCGCAATATGGCCTCAGATACGCCGACGTACAATAAGAACGAAAGGAAAAAAAACTACAAGAATAAATATGAGCTATAAAATTTAGAGTAATATCGCGTTTACAAAACTGTAGCTCTATCATAGAGGCAATTAAAGACTCATGTATGACATCTTTATGGGTGTAGGTGTACATACAATAAAGTTGATGTATTAAGTTAAAAATAAACGGAATTAACTTACTTGCTCTTAATTGTAAGTTTATTCTTTGAGGAGCAACCTGTACAATTCGTTGGCCGCCCCCGCCTTGGCCACCGCCACCACCTGCCCCATAAATAGAAGACCCATGCTTCTCCCAGCTCTCGGAACTGTTCCAGCTACCTTCATAGCCTACTCCCCAGTGATATCCACCATCAGAAGCTTTTGAATGAGCTTTTGAGAGCTCCAAGTTTGATAGCGGATCCATGGTGTTATTTGGGTTATGAGTGAACTCTTCTTTGCATTGTTCATCTTTGGACGCTATGGGAAAGGACGGTTGAAAACATCTGGCACTACCAGTAAATTGCTAAAAAAATATTTGGTAAGTTAAAAATGTCATTTGGACAACATTAAGAATATCGCTACCCCTTAATAATTCTTCGAGGTGGTTGAAATCCGTCTAAGAAAGGGACTAGAGTAAATTAGACCAATAACATCCTTGTGTATGAGGCTGAAGCTACCGGCTAGCGGCCGCAGCAATATTAACGCGCTGATTACCTATATGATATGCATTTTAGAGCATGCACTTCTAAAAAGGTTATCAAATCAATATTTATTAAAATAATTTTATGATTTTTGGTAAATAAGCTTAAAATTACTTCCTACAAACACCTATTGGAGTAAAATAATTTGTGTATAAAAAATAGCCCTAGTGACAAGGCATTAATCTTTTTGGAGAAAATTGCTCTAAAATCTATATTTGTTGAAATAATTTTGGTATTTTTGGTAAACAGGCTTAAAATGACGTCCAGCAAACATCTACATATAGGTTTCAAATAACTTGTGTATGAAAAATAGCCCTAGCGGCGAGCCTCTCTAAAATCCACATTTATTAAAATAATAATGTAATTTTCGGCAATCATCCTTAAAATGACGAACAGACACCTACGAGTATATGGGTAAAATAATTTGTGTATGAAAAATCACCCTGCGGCCAGCCTTTACCCTTTTTAAAAATATTGCTCTAAAATCTACATTTATTACAAGAATGTTGAGATTTTCGGTAATCACCCTTAAAATGACAGCCCATAGACCGGCAGTCAGTAATCACCAAAATGACAGCCTATAATTTGCGTATGAAAAATGGCCCTAGCGGCCAGCCGTTACCCTTTTTTTAAAAAAATCAGTGATCCAACCCAAAATGACTGCCTATAGACACCCATATGGGTAAAATAGTTTGTGTATGGGAAATAGCGCTAGCGGCCATCCCTTAACCTTTTTTTTAAATAACACCGAGATTTTCAGTAACCACCTTTAAAAAGACGGCATACAGACACCTAAATAGGCAAAATAATTAGTGTATAAAAATAGCCCTAGCGGCCTGCCCTTAACGTTTTTGAAAAAAAAATGCTCTAAAATCCACATATAACATCGAGATTTTCGGTAATCACCCTTAAAATGAAGTCCTACAGACACCTACATATATATATCGGTAAAATAATTTATAAAAGAAAAATGCATTTGCACGAATGCATTGTTTTTTAAAAAGGGTAAGGGCTGGCCGCTACGGCCATTTTTAATACACAAACTATTTTACTCACGGTTTTTGTAGGACGCCATTTTAAGCATGTTTACCGAAAATACCGAAATTGTTTTAATAAATGCGGATTTTAGAGCAATTTTATCAAAAAGGTTAAGGGCTTTTTCATATACAAATTATTTTGTCCATATAGGTGTTTGTAGGGCGTCATTTTAAGCGTGTTTATCGAAAATCACGAAATTACTTTAATAAATGTAGTTTTTAGAGCAATTTTTTAACACCAGTAAGGGCCGGCCGCTAGGGCCTTTTTCATACATAAATTATTTTATCCATATAGGACGTCATTTTAAGAGTGTTTACCGAAGAGCACGAAATTATTTTAATAAATGTGAATTTTATATCAATGTTCTACAAGAAGGTTAAGGGCTGGCCGTTAGGACCATTTCTCATACACAAATTATTTTAGCCCTCTGGATGTTTGTAAAAGGTTATTTTAAGCGTTTTTATCAAAAATCACGCATTTAAGTAATTGTGGATTTTAGAACATTTTTTTAATGGATGAGGGATATAGATGTCTGTAGGGCGTTATTTTAAGCGTGTTTACCGAAAATCACGAAATTGTTTTAATAAATGTGGATTTTCGAGCAATTTTTTTCAAAAAGGTTAAGAACTGGCCGCTAGGGCCCTAGGTGTATGTAGGACGTCATTCTTACCGAAAATCACGGTATTATTTTGATAAACTGGGATTTTAGAGAAATTGTTTTTCTTATAAAGGTTAAGGGTCAGCCGCTAGGTTTATTTTTACCACACAAATTATTTGACCCCATAGATTTTTGTAGGATGCCATTTTAAGTGTGTTTACCGACAATCACGACATTATTCGAATAAATGTAGATTTTAGAGCAATTTTTTTAAAATGGGTAAGGGCAGGCCGCTAGGGCCATTTTTCTTACACAAATTATTTTATCGCTATAGGTGTCTGTAGGACGTCAATTTGAACGTGTTCACCGAAAATCACGAAATTATTTTAATAACTGTAGATTTCAGAGCAATTTTCTTCAGAAAGTTGAAGGGCTGGTCGCTAGGGCCATTTTCCTACATAAATTATTTTACCCCTATGGATGTTTGTAAAATGTCATTTTAAGCGTGTTTATTAAAAACCACGAATATTTTAATAATTGTAGATTTTAGAGCATTTTTTTTTAAAGGGTAAATGCGGCCGCAAGGGCAATTTTTCATAAACAAATTTTATTTTACCCCAATAGGTGTTTGTAGGGAGTCATTTTAAGCTTATTTACCAAAAATCACAATATTATTTTAATAAACATAGATTTAATAACCATTTAAGGAGTACATGTACCAAAATAAATATCATATACTTAGCGCGTTTAATATTGCTGCGGCTGCTAGTCGGTAGCTTAAGCCCCATTGTGTATGTTTTTATATTCAATCCATAATCATAAGATGTTTTCGTTTTGATATGGTCACAGTTGCGGTTGACAGTTAAACAACGAATTAAACTTTACTTGTCAGCCAAATTGGTGACAAATGAATTTAATCCATTGTTTATCTGTCGACCGTAGTTGTAACGAATGCGAAACGAAAACGTCATTAATAATTGTATTATTTCCAATCTTTATTAATCGTGCAAAACAAAATACGATTCAAGTACATTCAAAGCACTCTCAATCTTCCAATTTGCAATGGAAAACGCTATTGCATTGTCTTAAGTGATAAAACGTTTTCAGATGGCGTTATTTAAGGTTACGGTTGACAGCTAAACAATGAATTATATTTCATTTGTCACCAATTTGATTCACAAATGAAGTTTAGGACATCAATTTAGGACAGTTAAAAAAATTTCATATAACAGATAGCAAAACAAAAAAAAAGATACATTATAAATTCAAAAATAATAAAACCAAATAAAAAGCAGCATTCGTTAACAAAGCACATTAATATATCCAGTGTGCACTAACTTGACCACTGGAAACCATTATTAGTTGTCGAAAATTTGCATGTCGATGAGTATGACCTCGAGATATTGTAAATTTTCTCCAACAAGGTCCCAAAAGATACAAAAAAGTAAATCAATGATCAACTGTGACAACAGTCTTGACGCTCAAAATGTATTCACTTTTTCTGATCATTATACATATATCCGTATACAAAAAATTATGATGAATTGTGTGTTTTATTTACATATATTTAACCCAGACATGAACCATAACTATATATATATATATATATATATATATATATATATATATATATATATATATATATATATATATATATATATATATATAGTAGAAAAATGGAAGATTTCTTGGCCTATAGGTAATATAATAAATGTAAATGCGAAGATTTACTTCTTCGCTAGTGCAGCGAAAAGGCCGTGAATGAAAAATAAAAATAATGAGGACTATCTTTGATTCTGGTCTGGGTGACCTCCTGCTATCGATTTCTGGGCCCTTACCCATCAGCGGGCAGGCTTACACCCAGGGTGGCTGAAGAACAGACCACGATTTGACCAGAATCAAAGAGAGTCCTTATATCCAAAATGTTCGGAAAGGATGGGTAAGATGTAGTGGCTCGCGCCAACTAGTTCACCCAGTGTTGCTCCAAAAATGTTTGGCTGCTAACACAATAATGGCTGCTAACACAATGATGGGTAAGGGCCCAGAAATCGATAGCAGGAGGTCACCCAGACCAGAATCAAAGATAGTCCTCATTATTTTTATTTTTCATTCACGGCCTTTTCGCTGCACTAGCGAAGAAGTAAATCTTCGCATTTACATTTATTATATATATATATATATATATATATATATATATATATATATATATATATATATATATACATATATATATGTACAGGGTGGTCAAAAAAGTTTGCAACAAATGGAAAACTTTTTTATTTGCCGTTTCTCAAAAAAATTTATTCTTGAGAAAAGTTGGTGCTTGTTTCAAAACCTTTAAATACCGTGACAGTTTTTCTAACATTTGCGTACTAAGGTTATAAATTATAAAAAAGTGAAAATCGCCGAAGAATAAACTACCCCTATTTTTAAAAATTGACGAAAATTTTATTTAGAAAAGTTACTTAGAATCTCATAAAAGTCCCAAATACAAAATTTGAAGTCAAAATTGTAAAGAAAAAAGTTTGCAATATTTTTCACAATTTCATATCGCCCGAGTACGGCTCTGGCTCGTTTTATTTTTTTAAATGTGCGACTCCTATTCATGCGACGGTAAAACATTAAAAGAATAATGTTTTTTAAGTTTTACTAACTAGTTTTAGTGATTAATTTTTTTTATACAATTCAAGTTGTTTTTTTGTTTCAATGAGAATTTTCTGAAACAGTGTGCAACAAAAATCTCCGAAGGAGATTTAAACAAACCAGTGGTACTGTAAGGAACACGAATAAAGTCTAATTGCAGCAATTTATTCTAATGTTGCTTTCTTTTGCATAAATTTGGTAAGCCATGTTGGTGTTTAGTATCCGTAAAATACCTCCCATTTGTGAATAAATTAATAGATTTGGATTTAATTTAAGAAAATAATAATATCTTAAGCCAAATGGTGTAAACTTGTATCAGTATCTTTATTTTATCCATAATTTTAACAAAATAAACCCCTATTAGTTCACTTCTAGTTCGATTCATAGAGAATATTTTTATTAGTTGGCTTGGAATGCATTTGTTTTAAATTAGGATGGTATCTTGCCGTAGCTGTCATTTTTATAAATGAAAGTCATAAAGACGATTTTCATAGTAAAAACAGTTTAAAATGCCAGCTTCAAATTTGTCTTTGGTGGAAAAAGCAGAAATTATATTGATTTGTGGCGATAACTATAAAACAGTGAGAGAAGCTGCCGTTATTTTCAATATGCGCCATCCTGACAAATATGTCAGTTATAGTACCGTGCAAAGATTGTTGCAGAAGTTTAAAGAAACTGGGCCCCTGGAAAGTAATTATAAAAAACCTCATGAAAAAACTGCCAGAACAGAAGAAAATGAGTTAGCTGTTTTGCAGACTGTAGTTGAGTCACCCCAAATATCTACTCGGAAAATTTCTGACCAGGTAGGAGTAGGAGTAACATAGGTTAAGACGATATTACATAAAAACAGTTTTCGTCCATATAAACCCCAATATGTGAATAAATTATATGATACTGATTACCATCAGAGATTTGGATTTTCTGCATGGATACAGGGCCAAATAGAAGAAAATCATGATTTCCCCAACTACATACTTTTTACGGATGAATCAACCTTTACCACGAACGGTGTTGTGTGTAGCCAGAATTGTCGGTGGTGGGCAGACGTCAATCCAAATTTTGTAATTGATCATAGGGATCAAAAATATCAAAAGACCAATGTATCTATGGTGTGGAATTTTTAATGGAGAGTTAGTGGGGCCATATTTTTTTAGAGACACTCTAAACGGAGAACGATATTATGCCTTTTTGGAATCTGTAGTCCAAGATTTTATTGAAGAGTTGCCTATAAATATTCGATTAAAGATGTGGTATCAATACGACGGTTGCCCAGCGCATAGTACTGGGCAGGTTTCTAATTGGCTAGATGTCACATTTCCCCAGCAGTGGATAGGAAGGTATTCGGAATTTAACTGGCCACCTCGTTCACCAGACTTATCACCTTTAGACTTTTTTCTTTGGGGATATCTGAAGGAAAAGGTTTATAAAAATAGGCCTTTTCAAAACTTAGAAGAACTCGAAAATACAATAAGAATTTGTGCGGCAGAAATACCACGTGGTATGCTAATTTCAACACTTAATGAGTTTAGGCTGCGTACAATAAAGTGTATAGAGAGACATGGTGGTCACACTGAGACTCAACAAGGATTGTAAATAATTCTTTAATTTTTTTTATTTTTTGTTCATTATTGTTTTAACCATAAATATAACCTTGTAACAAAAAAACTAAACAGCTAGATTCTCCAACGCTAGTCCGGTCTAATTTGACAACCAAAAGTTTTAAACTGACAAGTGTAAGAATAAGACATTTAAGTTTGATACTATGCATTTATTTCTGAGCTGTTTCGCAAATTTATAAAGAAAAGGGCAATTTTAGTACGTACTTTCGACAAAAATAAAACTAATTTGATTACAGCAACTCGTTCCAAGATGAAAATCATTTGGAAACCCAGCAAATGGCTGAAATATCACAATACTTCATAACTTTTTAATGACGACTTATTAACAATGACACGACAAAAACCTGTCAAAACATAACTGGTCAACTATAAGATCTTAATTTAAACCAGTACTAAATCTTAAACTTTCTTAGTGAATCTGAACGATAGTGTCTTCTGATAAACTATTGTAAAATTCGTCAATATTATTATTTTGTTAAATTAAATCTAAATTTACTAATCTATAAGACTTTAATTTGGATTACGACGGACTCAAAGGTGTAAGGTATTTTACAAATACTAAAAAGCAATATGGGTAACCAAATTTATGCTAAAGGGAGCAACAGTATAGAGAAAATTGCTGCAGTAATGGTTTAGACGTGTTCCTTATAGCACAACTGGTTTAATTAAACTGCCTTTTGCGAATTTTGTTGCACACTGTTCCAGAAAATTTTCATTGAAACAAAAAAACAAGTAGAATTTTATAAAAAACATTAATCATTAAAACTAATTAGTAGAACTTAACAAAAATTATTCTTTTAATATTTTTTCGTCGCATGAATAAGAGTCGCGCATTTAAAAAAATAAAACGAGCCAGAGCCGTACTCGGGCGATATAAAATTGTGAAAAATATTGCAAACTTTTTTCTTTACAATTTTAACTTCAAATTTTGTATTTGGGACTTTTATGAGATCCTAAGCAACTTTTCTAAGTAAAGTTTTCGTCA
>CAXARB010000299.1:210000-338916 GCA_963971165.1 Philopedon plagiatum
ATATCAAAATTAACTTTTTAGTCTAGAGCGCCATGGATATGTTTAAGTCGCTAATATTGGTATTAGCAACAGAGGAAAATGTTTTTAATGGAAACCGAAATTATAACAACAATAGTAAAATACCCTACTTATGGTTCCAAATGTTTAAAATGTCCACAATCTTGTTGATGGCAAAGCCGGACCTTTTCGACAGTTGCTCTAACTACATTCCTTAATATTCTCGGATTAATCCTGTTGATTGCCGCCCCCACTTTATTTTCTAATTCAAGACGAGTTGTTGAAGGAATATCGTAAACAGGGACGGACTGGGTCCGGAAAATTTGGCGGGCTATTTAAAGGTAAAGGCGCCGATTTAAATTAATAAGCTTTTTTAACTATTATTTTCACTTACACTAAAGGGCGCCAGGGCGTCTTGTAAACAAATGGCGCGGCGGGCTGCGCCCGCCAGCCCGCCGGGCCAGTCCGTCCCTGATCGTAAACTTCATTTTTAATTGTACCCTATACAAAATCTAGAGGGGTGAGGTCAGGTGACCTGAAATATTTGGAAAATGAAATAAATAAAATTATAAATTTATAACTGAGTTCGGTTTTACCTTGATGGCCACCTAACAGGACCGTTATTTCCAATCCACTTTTCACCATAAGTATAATTTAGGTAAACCCTCACTGCTCCTATGTTATGAGGAGGGGCGTTATCTTGTTGAAAGAATAGGTTTTCTTGATTAATCATTGGAATTTCGCCAAGAAGCTGCTCAACTTCTTGGGTAAGAAAATTTAAATATCTTTCCCCTGTTAAGTGCCCATCAAAGATTATAGGACCTAAAATCCTGTCGCCAAGAATCCCGACCCGACAATTAAACCCAAAACATTCCTGAAAATTGCCTTCCTCCATCCGATGTAAGTTTTCTTGACCTCAGTATCGTTTGGTATTTCTGTTAAAAACACCCAAATTCGTAAAACGGCTTTTGTCAGAATAAATAATTTTGGAGGAAAAGGTGTTATATTCAAAATATTTATCTAAGTACCAGTTGCAATATTGAAGTATTCGATAATTGTTATTTTCGTAAAGATGTTGGTGCAACGGATATTATTTATTATATCCATGTAGATGATTTGGAAGTTTGACACACTAAAGAGATCTCCTTAACTAAAACATTAATATTTACCAGCACGTATGCCAAGACGTCAATTTCTTTTCCTTCACTGATTAATTATAACTGGTTCATTTTTATTATTTGCGCATTTTTGGACTAGCTTTAAGAAATAATGACGTGTTGGGTGACGGCGTTCAGGATATCTTTCGGTGTAAAGTCGAACTGCATCAGTTTACTTTTATCTACACTCACCAAAAACTAAAAGCATGTCAATTTTTTCACTTCTTGAATAATTTTTCATCTTGTAGATTAGAAATTCCAAAAGTATTAAGCCGCCTTCTCAGAGCTTCGTGCTGTCGCGGCGACACATCCCCACTTCTATCTTATTGGGTGTCGCGGCGATAAGCACCGGCTGTCGCCGATGAGCCGTCCTGTCGCCTGTCATTCGATGAAAACCTAACCTTAGATGATTTTCATAATTTGTAATTGTTTTTGTACGTGAAAACTCTTTTTTCTGTGCAAGATAATTGTGTCTATATTCCGTTTTGAATAATCCTTGTTATGGAAAGGCGTAATTTACTAATATCATATTATCTTTGGCGAAAAGCTAAAGGCTCCAATAATGCTAATGAAAACCAGACAAGCCTAATTGTTTGTCTTAAAATTAATATTACCACTTATATACCTATACATATGAAAAAATAATTTCTTTATAGAATTCTGAAGATGGTTTAAGCAAATAAACCGAAGCGTTAAAACAAATTTAAAGCTAGTTTTACTGACCAATCGAGAAACCAAGAAAACGAAAATATTAAAAAATATTAGTTAAGGGTTTTTGTCTTTTAACTAAGTGGATTGAAATAAAAAATTGTTCTCTTTACTTTTAACTTATTTAATATTAGCTTGCGCCCGCGACTTCGTCCGCGGTATAACAATTTTACTCCATTAGAAACTTTGAAGGTTCTATAAATTACTAAATTCCATAAAAACCACAAACAAAACAAAACTAAACGCGCGACAGCAGCAATGAAGTTGAAATAATCCAACTACACTGGCGACAAGCAAACCCAAACCAGCGGCAAAGAAGTGGGGGTTAGGGGAAAATAAATATTCAAATCCTATTGGTTGGAAGTATGTCGCTGGCGACACAACGAAGCTCTGAGAACGCGGCTTTAAACAATACTGACAACAAAAATCCACATTCAATAGACATTAGGTTTCAAAGCCACCTTAGTTCGGTTGTTTCACGACATTACTATTATTATCCTCCCAGTCATGACCTACTATCTTGACTAAACGCTATAAAAATCCATTTATGGAACAATGCATTGGTTCAACGTAGGGGTAACGTTTTTTTAGTCTTTTAGGAGTAGTTGAGTTAAAACCTTATAATGTGGGATATCAAATTATTCGTAATAAAATGCTCTTTTATTCTAACTGCACGAGCCACCATGTTCCCATTTGAAAAAAAACGGGTAAAATAAATTTGAAAATTAAATTGCACATAATTTGAAAATTATGAATAAAAACAGGAAAACGTAAGTTTTCCCTTGTTTTTAAAACTGAAATAAACGACTTTAACATTCTCATAGCACTCTAGACTGAAAAATAAATTTTGGAAAAATACTTTTTTTACTTGACAAAAAGTGACCAATGGCCCATATTTGCATTCAGAATGTTACTCTGAGTCAAAAACAAGAAAGAAATACCGGGTGTCCCATTTAAAAATTAAAAGTTGATTTCGTTTCCGGTTAAACCGGAAGCTGGAAAAGGTCAAGTTATCTGTTAAAAAATGCAATTTTATCTCTTACAAACACAGTCCAAATTATATCTTTTTATCTTAAAAAACAAAAAAGTTATAGGGGCGAGCCACCCCCTTGGGACACCCGGTATATATATAAAATGATAAACGGTACAAATCCAGCTATGGAAATGAAACCTCAAAACATCTGCTTCAGTAATATACAATACTAACGCCTTCAAGCTTGTCCAAATTTAGAAAATTTGTCAAAAATTGTTAAAAAGTTTTGATTTTCAAAAATAAAAGTATCGATATGTAACATTTGGAAATGTGTGCGTTTTCATAAGAAGGACATAAGATTTTAATCTAGTATATTTTAATGTTTCACAGATATTACAGTCATTTATAAATTGATTGATATCATTTTTCATTTTAGGCCAATAATACTGTTCTTTAAGACAGTTATATGTAGGTTTCAAAAATACCTCTATGATTTTTGTTTTCCTTGATGTTGATGCATTATATTTCTAAGCATAGTTTTTTCTTCTTTGTCGGTAATAGCAGAGAAAAACCAAGACAGAGAGAAGAATATCTCGTACTGATTTCATTCATAAATACGATTTGCTTTCTATGACCTCCAAAGCGGCCTGACGCACTCTACTACCGACGATTTTGGGTAATTATAAAAAAGTACTAACAAGTAAATTTCTGATACCTACTCGGCTTACAGAATGGGCATATATTTTGAGGAATACCACAGGTCGGATATGTTGATTAGATTGAATTTGGATTCTCTAGAAAGTAGACGTATTCGCTTTGACTTATGTTTCGTTTATAAACTGATTCATGGCTTGATAAACTGCCCCCGCCTGCTTGCGAAGGTTCAACTTAATATCCCTTGTAGAGAACTGCGAAACTTCTCTCTGTTCCATATACCTTTTCATTCCACCAATTATGGTCAAAATGCTCCTATTGACAGGACTCTAAATTTATAGAATGAATGTAGATATATTCACATGCACATTGTTGGGTTACACGAGATTGATTAAATCATGTAACTTTTAGTGTTTCTTTGTTGATTGTTGAGATGTTTTTGTACCATGGGCGCCGGAAGACTGGACTTTAGGGGGGGGGCTAATGAGGGAAATATAAGATGGCTAATCTAACACATATAAAAATAGGCCACAAACATTAGATCCTTGGTACCTGTCTTGCACCAGGTAAGATTTTTATTGGAACATGATAAATTTGATATTCTGGCGGTAACCGAGATGTGGCTTAACGGAGAAATTGATAGTCAAATAGTGGATGTGCCAAATTATGTTTTTCAGAGTCGATAGGAGCAATGGAAGAAGTGGTGGTGGTGTTGGTTTCTATATCAGGTGCTGTTTGCATGGGGGTCTTGTACCAAAATTTTCTGAGGCGACGTCTGCACTTGAACAATTGTGGCTCCAGGTAAAAATAGGAACTGTTACTTATGCACCTGCTGCTCTTTACAGGCCACCAGGGCAAACTGTCCAGGAGGCTTTAAATGTTTTAGAAAACCCTATTGCTGGCATGTTGCCGAGATCGGATGAAATGATATTGCTGGGGGATATGAATATAAATTTTTTGTCAAGTCTTCCTGCAGCGAGTGCGTTTTCTGATTTATTAGATACATTTAATTTTATACAAATAGTTGTTAAGCCTACTCGTATGGTAGGTAGCTCATTTTCCTTGTTAGATATCATTGCAGTAAGTCATGTAAATGTAATCGCTGGGGAGGCCCAGCATCGGGACATGCATGAGGTAACCGATCATCAGTTAGTTTTTTGTTATCTTAAAGCTATGGTGCCCAAGGTAGGAGTGAAATACAAAACATTTACAGCCAGATTCTCCAACGCTAGCCGGTCTAATTTGATAACCAAAAGTTTTAAACTGACAAGTGTAAGAATAAGACAACTAAGTTTTTTACTATGCAATTACATCAGAGCTTTTTCGTAAATTTATAAAGAAAAGGGCAATTTTAGTACGCACTTTCGACAATAATAGAACTAAATTCATTACAGCAACCCGTTCCAAGATGAAAATCATTTGGAAACCAAGCAAACCGCCGAAATATCAGAATAATTCATAAGTTTTTAATGACGACTTACTAACAGTGATAGGACAAAAACCTGTCAAAAGATAACTGATCAACTAGAATATCTTAATTTAAACCGGTACTAAATCTTAAACCTTCTTAATCTGAATGTTAGAGATTTTAGCAGTTTTTATCAAGAAGCTTTCGCGCTTGATATGCATTGTGTTCCTTGGCAGCATATATTTTTTATTGCTGACATTCAAGGAAAGGTCAAGTTTTTAACAAATAAATTCTTAACTTATTTAATAGGCATGCACCATGCAAACCGGTACGAAAAACCAAACCAAAGGCACCATGGTTTACTGAAGTCTTGTGTAGAATGAAAAAGGAGCGCAACAAGTCACTTAGAAAGTATAAAAAATCGGGAAATGTAAATGACTGGGTAGAATATAAACAAATGAGAAACTTTGTTACCGCCTCAATGAGAAATGCTAAACGTGCATATTTGGACTATGTTCATAGAACTTATAATGCTAGGGAAACTTGGAATGCCCTGAGAAGTTTAAACATTTATTCTCATAAATCCACTACCATCCCAGGTGCCCAGTGAGACTGATCCTGAGACAGTTCAGTTCTACCAGCAAAATAGTGTGGCAGATGTTGACTTGTGTACATTGGAGATTATACTTGAGAGTGATGTGGCAAAGGCTATTGCTTGTATTAAGTCAAATGCAGCGGGCTCAGATGGAGTGAGCTTGCAGATGTTAAAAATTTGTTGCCCTTACATTATTCCTTATATCACCCATGTATTTAATTCTTGTATACAAATGGGACAATTTCCCACTGGTTGGAAGACTGCCATGGTGGTTCCACTGCCCAAAGTGTCTAACCCGGAACAACTGAACGATTTGCGCCCCGTGAGTCTGCTGCTGGTGTTGTCTAAGATCTTTGAAAGGATTATTTATTCGCGTTTGATCTCTGTTATGATGGAAAATAAGCTTTTCCCAATATATCAATCAGGTTTTCGTAGCGCGCATAGCACGACTACTGCAGTATTAACGATTTTGGATGATATTCTACTTGCGGCAGATCGGGGGGGAAGCAACAACACTTGTACTACTTGACTACAGTAAGGCATTTGACACTATATGGCACGAGATGCTTTGTTCTAAGCTACATTACTGTGGTTGTTCAGGGGAATTGGTTCAACTGTTTCGCAGTTACCTTAGTGATCGATACCAGTATGTCACTTTGGACCAGAGTAGTTCCAGCCCAAGACTGGTAAGGAGAGGAGTTCCACAAGGGTCAATGTTGGGACCTTTGCTTTTTGTGTTGTACACTATGGATCTGCACAGGCTTGCCGGTCATTGCTCGATCCATCAGTATGCTGATGACAGCCATACCATTCTCAGTTATGTCAAAGAGGGGGTTAGAGAAGCTTATCGAAATTTAAATGTCACTTGATAAAATTTACAGTTACTCGACTAAACATCGTTTAAAATTAAATCCCAATAAATCTATTGCAATAAGTTTTGGTACTCCCCTTGGCGGTGGGGTGCTGATGGGGATCATCAGTATAAACGGAGTTGTTGATTCGGTGCAAACGGTGAAGCGTCTGGGTATAAATATTGACAGGGATTTGCGTTTCAGAACTCAGGTAAAATTTATTGTTCAAAGATCATTTAGAAATCTGTATCGAAGTAGGGGAATACTGAATAGACAACTTAGGAAAAGTCTGTGTGAGTCGCTGGTGGTGAGTCATTCTAACTACGCCGATCTAGTGTATGGACCTTGTTTGGACTATCGGTCAGCTGCACGTATACAGATGATTTAAAATTCTTGTATTAGATTGATATTTTCGTTAAGACGGAGAGATCATGTTTCGTGCAGAGATTGGCTGAGTTGGGGTGGCTCAGGAGAAAACTGCATTTGGCTTCTTTTGTAAATGGTCCAACGGGTGCTCCCCCGTATATAAGAGAAAAAACACAATTTCGCTCTACGGTTCATGATGTAGAGACTAGGAACACCCACCTTCTTCAGATACCCACGCATAAGACCGCTCTGTTTCAACGTTCGTTTTCATATGTGGCAGTTAATGTATATAACCCTATACCTAGACATATTCAGGCAAATTCAATATATACATTTAAAAGAATATATAAAAAGTTTCTTTTCCTTCAACAATGTAATTAGCTACAAATATTTATCAAGAACATGTGTCTATATTGATATCAGATATCACTGTTGTGTCTTTTGTGAATTCAAGTTATTGTTTCTGTACGGCTGTTATGAATTGTTCTTAATGTTAATTATGAAATGTTTTTTGCTATATGTATTTCTATGTGAATTTGTTTGTTAGCAATTTGTTTTTTGTAACCTCGGTTGAGTGGAGCAGTATAATTCTGGGCTTCGCCGAGTGTAAAATAAAGACATTATTTATTTATTTTATTTATTTATAAGGTATATTTTTTTGATTCGAATGATTATTTCCAATGATCATTCAATTATTAAAATCATTCGAGAGCTAATATTTCGATTATTTAATTCATTCGATTCCCAACACTAATTATTATTTCTGTTTTCTATGTACATGCGCCTTTTCTGTTTACCTGATTGGTCTAATTTTTTTGGCACTATCCATATCTATATGGGAGATGATCAAGGTGAATTTGAGTATCTAATAATATTTTTACTTCTTAACGGTGTATTTCTGGTTATCTATAACATTTTGTATAAGTCGTGTTTTATCTGTTAATTTAAGTTCATGTTTTATCGCGTTTGTAAAGCTTAAAGAAATACCTTCGCTATGAAAACTATCACGAAATTCATAACAAAATTTACGTATTTCTTGTTTTTCTTGGTAATTACAATGATCAAGTCTTACATTTTTCAAATTAGCCTTCAGCTTATTAACAATATATTTTTCGCGTTTTTCAGGATATACTGAGGGGGTGATAGATGAAATTCATTTCGTTTAAGTCTATATGTTCGACTTCGAAAGTTTCAAAAAATTTAATTTCTATTGGATTTCCTCTACGATTTAGAATTGTAGTAAAATCAAAGTTATTTTCTATTTTCACAAGGCATTCTGGTATTTCAAGATGTCCTTATTGTTGATAAGGGAATATACCGTATCCGTTTGAAATATTTACGAGAATTTATATTTTTTGAATAGTTCTTGCATCAATAACATAAATAATGTCTGTATGATTGTGGCGGATTTATATTTAAAAAGATTTATTGTTTGGGTGTTACGCCACTCTACTGTTAAGGAAAATTAATATTTTAAAAAATAATAAAAGTCACTGCGTTTAAACAAAAAACAAATCCTGAAAAAAGAAATGTTCTGTACACTGTCAGTGACTTTTAATTATAAAGAGTATGCCTGACCCTAATCTATCTCTAAAGTCTATTTATTTCGACGATAGACCGAATATAAACAGATGCACGCTGCCTACAACTGATCGATTCAAACGGTGAAATTGAACAGGGCCGCATTGAGAATGAGAAGGAAAACTTTAAACTGCAAAACTGTTCACAATTAAATAAATACTAAAATAATTGCCAGCCTTGACAACCGAACAAACAAAACAGCGATTAAAAATCAACGCAAAAAATTAAAACTACAAAACAAGTCAAAACTCGAAAGAAAGTCGAACAGCCTTTTTCACTAGACAGTAGTGATGTAAGGATACGTATCCAAAAATCCGTTGGATCCGAATATTAAAAGAATCCGGATTATCCGGAACCGGCCGAGAACTTGAATACGGATTCGGAATCAAAATAAATTCGCATCGGGTGGTTACTAATGCAAAGTGCAAAGAGAAAACGGAATCGGAATCGAGTGTAAGCGAACAACACGGTCTGCGATTTGGCATATTTGATATTGTGCTTTCTCTTTTTAATGATATTTCCTAAAAAAAGATGGCATAGTTATCGGGGTAACGGGTATCATATGAGATGAGTCCCATTGGTTAAACTAGTCCCGCCTCACCCGAACCGAATTCAAACGAGAACGGCGCGACGCGGTGCCTTCTTATCCCTAAACTTCGACTTCGACTGGTATGATACCGATACCGCATCGACCTACCTAGCCGTGTATCCGGATAGAAAATGTTTTAGTCTGTTGCATGCATACGTATACATGATCTGTAACCGCTTTCGCGCGGGTCCAGAAATGGATTCGAATTCGGATAATGGATACGGATATTAGCTGATTCCGATTCCGTATGATTCGGATATCTAATGAATACGGATATTTACAACACTACTAGACAGCCTAATTACAATCCTGCGAAATACCGCCGATAGCTGTCTGGCACGCCTCTTTCAATTTAATGTCCGGGCGGCCAATACGAATAGGAAGCTGGTGGAGGCTCGACGAGATCGTCTGACTATGACGTGTAGGGTTAATATTTACATCGGTCTATCTTCGAGATGTCTATACTTTAGTGTAGTATATATTCGGTCTAAAACCTAATCTGAATAAAATAATTTTTCTGACGTTTCGAGACCTAATATCTAGTCTCGTTATCAAAGAATCTAATAAATTCAAACTAACTATATTAAAAATGAATAAGTAATTATAAAAAATAATTTAAAAAGGATACAAGAGTTTTCTGATAGAATTCTTCGGATTTATTCGAAAATATTTCTCTGATAATCGTTTCGTGCTTTTCTGTCAGCACGAGGTTTGACATTAGTCAAAATGACAAGTCTTCAGGTAATGCAGGAACATGACTATATACCGTAGGACAAAAAATATATATAACTACCTATTTATTCAATAATAAAATAATTTTTACTAACTTCCTGTCTAAGTATTGGTAGCCAAATTCTGTTTATATCTACAGAAAAATTAGAAAAACCATTTATCGTCATTAAGAATAATAGTAGCGCTTTCAATTAATTTACGCCTATTCGATAAAGTTTCTCTAGATAAAATTTTAGAATTATTCCACTCTATTCTATGACCTGTTTCCCAAACGTGTTCACCTAATTTACTTTTAAAAAATTCACGACGCCTTATTAAATCCTGACGTTCTTTATACCTAAAACAAACTGGCCTAGATGTTTCACCTATATAAAATTTATCACACTGACATTGTATTTTATAAATAACATTTTTAGAAGCTTGATTTGCATTAAAAGGTTTAATGTGAGTTACAAGAGATCAAATGGTATTATGTGTTTTAAAAAATTGTTCTGACAGAGTGGAATAATTCTAAAATTTTATCTAGAGAAATTTTCTCTAATAGGCGTAAATTAATTGAAAGCGCTACTATTATTCTTAATGACGATAACTTTTTCTAATTTTTCTGTAGATATAAACAGAATTTGGTTACCAATACTTAGACAGGAAGTTAGTAAAAATAATTTTATTATTGAATAAATAGGTACCTAGTTATATATATATTTTTGACCTACGGTATATAGTCATGTTCCTACATTATCTGAAGACTTGTCATTTTGACCAATGTCAAACCTCATGCTGACAGAAAAGCACGAAACGATTATCAGAGAAATATTTTCGAAAAAATCCGAAGAATCCTATCAGAAAACTCTTGTATCCTTTTTTAATTATTTTTTATTGTAATTATGTAGTATACCCCATTTCTGCTATTTTTGCCTTTTTTGGAAAAATTCTTTTATGGTCACATTCTACTGTCTTTCCTGGTTGCCAATATACGTGCGCACATAAAAAAGTATGTTGTTTTTTATTAATTTTAAAATTTTTTAACTTTTAGGTTAGCTTTTTCAATGAAACCCGTGGTACTTTTTCAATGAAACCCGTGGTACACATACTCGAAATTTCTGATGGAAAGACGCGCTGTTGCCAAATTTACAAATCGTTTTTCCCACAAATACTGCTAGCTTTACATAAAGTTAGCGGGAAAATGCGAAAATGAACCAAATTTAACCAAAAGGGCAAAAAGATGACCCCAACCAACACCCTGACGCACCGATCCCTCTTCGCCTGCGAGGAAAGAGACTGGTCAGGGCCCCTAACCAGGTGCTAACCCTGTTCCGACCTTAGGGTGCCCTCCGATCCACCGTTATCTCACCGTTAGATCGAAAATATTAGATCTGTCACCTAATTGACCGACTTAGAAAAGTTTTTTATGCGAACGGTGGATCGGAGGGCACTCTGAGGTCGGAACAGGGTTAGCACCTGGTTAGGGGCCCTGACCAGTCTCTTTCCTCGCA
Organism: Philopedon plagiatum; assembly: GCA_963971165.1. Classification (NCBI taxonomy): domain Eukaryota; kingdom Metazoa; phylum Arthropoda; class Insecta; order Coleoptera; family Curculionidae; genus Philopedon; species Philopedon plagiatum. The sequence goes on from CAXARB010000299.1 coordinate 221,105, forward strand.
GGCGAAGAGGGATCGGTGATCCAGGGTGTTGCTTGGGGTCATTTTCGGCTGTGTTCTAGAAGCGGTACAAAGTTCGCCAAGATTTATTTCATTTGGAATAAAAAATAGGTCAACGTGGCAACATCGGACACAGCAATATTGTTGAGTTGACAGGTGGGAAAATAATGGCGGCTAATAGCGGCTTAAAATGGAATTTTGTATAGAAAAAAGCAATTTTCTTGTATATACTAGAGACTGTTTGCCTTATATATGAAAACCGAACAAAATTTGTTTCGGTTAACCCAAGATATGATACCCGTCAGGGTCTTGACTTGCAGCTGCCTATCCCAACTTCCAGTTTGGTGAGGAGTTCAATTTATTATGAAGGTATAAAGATGTTTAATCATTTGCCACGCGGCATTAGGGAGCTTCCCACTAAGAGGTTGTTTAAAAAACAACTTCAGAGAATGTTGGTTGGTAGAGCCTATTATGAACTGGGCGAATTTTATACTGACAGATTTTGACTTATTTAATCGTATGTTATTTTTAATTTTGACAGTCAACCCCTAGTTTTCTAAATTTTTTAAGTTTTAATTTATTGATCCTAGTTACTTTTTATTCTGTTTAATTATGTCTGTCCTTTGTTCATGTATTTTACAACTTTTCTGTACCTTTTATTGTTTGTTGATTATGGTTTGTGTGATTTTATTAGTTTTAGTATTATTTGTATATAAGCAGAAATGTTCTGTTTTTATTTTGTTAAACTGCTCTGGCTTTGTCAGCAAAACTTTGGTTTTTTGATAATAAAGCTTATTTGATTTGATTTGATTTGATTTAGCTATTAACCGTTTTTCTTTTATTTTACACTTCATTACGTTAGGAAAAGTGTTGTTAAGCCTTTTACCATGTTGTGTTTTTTGTTTTTACCCCGCCCAGCACCCCTATTCGCTCCCAGGTCCCGTAAGTTTGTTTCATTAAAAATTATTAAAAAACAACATAATTTTTTATTTGCGCACGTACATATATTGGCAATCAGGAAAGACTGTAGAATGTGACCATAAAAGACTTTTTTCAAAAAACGCAAAAATAACAGAAATGGGTATACTACATAATTACCTTTTTTATAATTACTTATTCATTTTTAATTTAGTTAGTTTGAATTTATTAGATTCTTTGATAACGAGACTAGATATTAAGTGTCGAAACGTCAGAAAAAATATTTTATTCAGATTAGGTTTTAGATCGAATATATACTACACTAGAGATAGATTAGGGTCAGGCATACTCTTTATAATTAAAAGTCGCTGACAGTGTACAGAACAATTCTTTTTTCAGGATTTGTTTTTTGTTTAAACGCAGTGACTTTTATTATTTTTTAAAATATTAATTTTCCTTAACAGTAGAGTGGCGTAACACCCAAACAATAAATCTTTCAATAACACAAGTTAAATTATTTTTTAATACTTTTTGAGTTTGACTGCAAGTTATTTTCGTTGCGTATTGGTATCTGCGTATTTGGTAATTTTAACATAGATGTACTGAAATCTAAATTAGCATTTAATTGCTGCATAAGGTCTAAACCTATTAATCCGTCAAACTAATTAGCAAAATCAAATAGATAAAATTTATATACACCGGGTGTATTAAAAGTTGGAAAAATTGGTAAAGGTACTGCTTCGTTATGAAATAAAGTAGCGTGTGCTTTTTAAATTTGGAAAATTTATTCTTCCATTAAATTTGGAAAATTTTCGTAAGCAATTTTTCGACTTATAAAACTTCTTGTACTACTTGTATCTAATAAAAATTTTGCATTAAGTCCGGGTATAAGAATAAATGGTAATAATTGTATGTTAAAATTATTTAAAAATATTTCCTCATATCCGGATTTTAGTTTTTAAGAATTTAAAGAAAAATTAATGGTTGGTCTTGCAGACCAGTTTTAATAATAGTAAACGCCGCAGGCTTTATATAAAAAAAATCTCCGTTTTCTGGCCCGTAGAGGTATAATTTTTGTTTTCTTGTTCATTACTTGGTAATTATCTGGGTTAAGAGAATAATTCAAATTTATATCGTAATCATTTTGATCTTGAATTTGATTATAGTCAGGTTCGGTATCATTAGAATCATAATATTCGGTATAATCAGTATTTTCATAATTATTATAGAAATTGTAATATGAGGATGAAACGCCCTGTAGGTAACATTGGTAATAGTTAAGAAAATCAAATAGCAATTAAGCACAACGGGTTTATGTAGGTTAACAACAAAGCATAACAAATTATTGTAACTCGGCATGAACCCTTTTTGGGACATGCATTCACTTTTTGATGACAGTGATATAGATAATATACGGAGACGTTAGTAAGACTACGATGGTTTCATTTATTATTCACGACTTCATCTAACAACGATATTAAAGTATTACATGGCGATCCTGCCAGGATATTAACTATATGGAAAAAAAAAAAAAACGAATAGGAAAATTATTTTAATGGATGGATGGTGCTAAATTTATACAAAGGAAAAAATGGGCAATGCCAAGACAAAAGAGGAGATAGTAATTAACCAGGCCTCAAACGGTGATGCAAGAAGCGAGATTTCCAAAAACAGTGGGCTAAGTTTATCCGAGTGGCTCCTGATAGGTTTGGTAGCCTCAGCACTTATGCTTTTAGTTGGTTGGGCCCTAAAGCAAGTAAGAAAAAGTTTAACACGGACCATCCGGCGGGAAATATATAAAAATGAGCTGCACAAATCCAGGGCAGAACTAGAAGAGGAGGAGAAACTATAATTTTAAAGTTCTTTTGTAGGGTTTTTTTTTTAGGACAAAGAAGAACAAATAAACGAAATGGAGGTATACGTGTAATATGGACAGATTAGTAGAGAATGAGTAATAAAAATAGTAGTATATAGAAATATTTAAAGATTGTGCATGTAAGTTAAATGTAAAATTATGGTTTATATAATGAATTTATGGGAGTTCTAAAATATGGGCCCAGTTGTCAAATTTTGGAGTAGATATTTCGGATACAATATTAATGGGAGATAAAATTCGCGAGATTTGTAACTCTTTATTAAATATTAGAACTAACCTGGTAAAATTAAGACACGAGAGACGAAGAGCGCCTATAGTTCAAACCAAAATAAAAGAGGCAAAACTCTGTTATGCCCAACTAAGTTACTTATTCTTTCTGTTGTAAACGAAAGAATAAGTAAGGCTCAGTTAGGGGATTCTGATGTTAGGTACATTAAAGAGACGGTAAATAATATTAAAAAACTTTACACCGAAATTCTGAGTTTTGACAAACAAAGTGCCGAAACCGAAATGGCTTCTTTTGATATCAAAGTTTCTACGAATCTATTACCAGTGATGAATGACTCGGAAGACACTACCATTCGGTTAATAGAGGCCATAGAATTTTATGAGTCTATGCTTAAAGACGAGGATAAACCCACGTTAATTAAATTTATTTTAAAAACTCGTCTTTCAAATAGCGCTAAGCTACGATTAAAATCAACGTATGCTTCTATTACCACATTGGTGAGCGATATAAGAACGCATCTTTTAACTAAAAGGTCGGACACTGCCCTCCAGGTAAAATTGCTTTCTGCTAAGCAAGGGGAAAATAGTATTGAGGATTTTGGTAAGCAATTAGAAGATATTTTTGTGAACCTAACCATTGCGCAAGCGGATGGCATGGCGGACGCTTTTGATACGCTAAGGCCAATAAACGAAAAAATGGCAATAAAAAGGTTTGCAAGTGGCCTTAGAAATCAAAAGCTAAGCACAATTATATCTTCAAGAAATTTTGTAGCCTTGAAGGATGCCATTAGGGCAGCCCAAGACGAAGAGACTTCCTTCCAAAATAATACCCAAATTTTTACCTTTTCACCCAGAGGAAGGGGGTATTTCAGACCGTTTTCTAGGAATTTTACTAGGGCAGGAAGGCAGGGAAGATTTTGTAACGATTATAACCGCAGAGCGTCTTACAATAATGCTAATTTTCAACGAAATAGTATTCAACAAAACAATCATATTCCAGTATATTTCAATCAGCGTACTCAGCGTTTTCCGAGGTATCATAGAGGTCGGTCATTCACTAACGGTAATAATAATAATAATATTATAAGAGGGTCTCGGGCACTAGGTCACAGAATGAATTTCGCTGAGCAAACTGAAAATAACCGTCGCGAAAATACTACGAATACAAGTACTTCAGGCGATCAGTGCTGGGATTCCCTTTCACTCGATACGACAGCTATCGTAACGCTTTCGATACTCGATAGTCAAAGCGATATCGACCAATTCGATGTCGTTTATGCCATCGCTTTATTCGATATTGGAAACCGTAGTATTCGTAGCACGCATGCGTAGTGAATTATAACCCAAGATTATTTTGTTGCGAAATTTTAAAATTTATAATTTATTTGATTTTCTTCTATGGCTGTGTGGCGTGTGGTTCGGATTGTATTCATTTTTTGCCTGCTTGTTTTCATCTAAAAAATGCTTCCAATTCTCGATATTAGGTACCCATACACCAGCAATCATTCCTATCATTCTTTCCTTCGGTATTCTTTCCTCTTAAGAAATTGAAATGAAACAAAACATGTTGTATCCCACTAACACAAACATAATCTTGTTGTCTTTCTGGCCAGGTTTTACTGTAGGTTAGTCCTGTTGTTTTTCAAAAGAATTATATTCCTTTCAGAGTCCACCAACACAAAATGCCTTTCTCTGCAGTTTTGTATAATAAATTGAACGTGCAGGTAGTTAGAGTCCAACTTTGCGGCAAATTTCTGAAATTATCATGTCAAGTGAGCCTTTTACTTTGGAACGTAAAGATTTGTCTTGTCTTGTCTTGAAAGAGCGCACGGATGATAAGCATGTTAGGAAAGACCGTGATCAACTAACCAAGGAGTTTATCGTGTCTCTCCAGAACGTAAGAATATCCCCGAGAGGATTAAATGAAGTGACGGCCCATCATGTCTTAATCCACTAACGCTCGATAATCTTAAAAGGAAAGAACGTCAAAGGAAAGAATGGCAGGAATGATAGCTGGTGTATGGGTACCTATTGTTTTGAGGAGAAGAAATATTGAATCAAACATTTACAAATTACTTTTTTTAAGGCTTGCAAACACTGTGCCTCAAGCCCGTTTTTAACATATTATGTAATTGCATTACTTTATAAGTGATTGAAAAATGAACTATGAACTTGCAAGCCCTTCGAAAAGACTTAAAGCCCTACTAAAATGGTTTAAGCACTTTCAATGTTCGTAAACTCTCTAGAGAGCTTGCGAGCTCATTTTCAAGCTTCAATTACCAAGCCTCAATTACATATGGGCTTGAAGCCAAGTGTTTGCAAGCCCTAAAATAATTGGTAATTGCAAGCCCTTTAAATTAACAATGAGTGCTTTACCCAGCTCTGCCCGCCACTATAAAATAATTATTTTAAAAGATCGTATTATGCAGTAGTAAAATAAGAAAAAAAAAATTAAACATCCCATTTATTTTCATATAAAAACATGCTGACATATAATCTATTAGGATGTTCCAATGAGCTTCCTGTACCTTAAAAGCCCTAGAAACAAAATAGTTTTTTGTTTCATCCAAACTTAAAAAATCAGTTGAAAGAAGGATCAAAATCAAAATCAAATCATATTTAATGTCAAAAAATACAAAAGTACTTACACGCGTCAAAAGAAAAATATACATATGTATTATATATATAATATATATAGACAGCTTGTTTACAATGATACAATCGTCACATATTAAAAATTACACTACATATATAAAATCTATAAAACACTAAAACTACAAAACATTGAAGTTAAAATTGAAAAATTCTTCATGTGAATAAAAAGCATTTTCTATTAAAATTTGTTTTATTTTACCCCTAAAATTATTTTCAGGCAGTTGTTTGATACTTTCTGGCTAATGGTTAAAAAAGTTTATTCCCAAATATCTTGGGCCATTTCGACACCTCTCCAGGCGGGAATGTTCTGGTATTGTTATTTTTATTTCTGGTGTCGTGGCTGTGGACTTCACCATGCACTTTGTACGTTCCCCTGTTGGATTTAACATAATATGTCAGGCTATCCAGGATGTACTGGTATGGGAAAGTCAAGATGCCAAGGGCAGCAAAGGCCTGTCTACAGTCCTCCCTGAATCACAAACCGCACAGCCTTCCTCTGGAGGCCAAAAACACGCTTTGACCTGGGTACGTGACCCCAAGCCAACAGAGCATAAGACATTATTGAGTGGAATAAAGCAAAATAAGCAGTTCTAAGTACGGGAACACTAACACGCTCGCTAAGACGCCTCAATGCAAACAGACCGCTTCCAAGCTTCTTGGCAATCTGCTCAATCTGGGTATGCCACTTAAGTTCCTGATCGATCATCACACCCAAGAATCCTACGTGCGATGCTCCATCATTAACATCACTCATGTTTCTTAGTGAAAACACTAATTGATGTGTCTTTGCCTGATTCAGAAGGCTTCAGGATCATTTCTGAACAGTGTGTTTATTGTTTTGTTATCCAAAATGTATCAACTTGACTACAACATTAGTATCCGATTTTAACTGGAAAAGTCTAAAATGTCTTTTTTTAAATAAATACATTTTATATATCTATTGGTGTAGTAACATGTTTCACATATGTGAAATTAAAAAACAAAAAGCAACTTGCAACACACATAAACAAATAATTCTAACCTAAAAATCACTGTTATCTCGAAATCGACCGAAACGGGATCTCTAGAGGTACCGAAAGACTCGATATCGTTTTAGACGATCCGCGATCAGCTGAAAACAAACGGGAATCGGTTTTTTGCGCCAAATAGAATATTTCGATATCGAATAGCATTCTGGAATCCCAGCGCAGCAAAGCTCAAATTTTTTTCGTGCCTAAAAATGATAAATGTAATAAAATTTTTACTCATTCCGAAAAATGTTCAAACTTCGTTTCTTTTTTTGTAAATAATAGAAAGGTGGATTTTTTGGTCGATACAGGGGCATCATTGTGTGCGCTTAAATTAAAATGTTTAGATCCAAAAATTCCATTGCATAAAGAAATTATCGAAATTAAGGGAATTGGGGGTAACATAGTGTCAGTGGGATACGTATATTTAAATCTTAGTATAGGAAATACGGTATTTAGAGAAAAGTTTTACATTTTTGATACTTTGGCGTGTAATATGGACGGTATAATCGGCGAAAATTTTTTGAACAAATATAAGGCCAATTTAAATTACGAAGACCATACCTTAACTGTTTTGAATAACAAAGATACAATAATTTTAGATTTAAACACATATAATGATTTTATCCTAGTAATTCCTCCTAGGTGTGAAGTGATTCAGTATGTAGCTACGGGCTTACATGAGGGATGTGTGATAATGCCAGATGAGTTATGCCAGGGTGTGTTTGTGGCAGGTATAATGGCGCAGCCTAAACAAGGCAAAGTACCTGTCAAAATTCTAAATACGCGTGAAAGTGAAGTACGTTTGAGAAATTTTCTACCGAAAACTGAAACGATAAATAACTATAAATGCTGTCAATTTACCCCTCAGAAAAATGATGCTTCACGAGTGAAAGAATTATTTAAGCTACTGAAGCTCAGTTATCTGAATAAGGAAGAACAAGATTCTATAGAACAAATTTGTGCCAAATTTTCGGATGTTTTTCATATGCCCGGGGATAAGTTAACTGTTACAAATCTGTATAAACAATCAATTCAAGTTAAACCAAATACTCAGCCAATTTATAGAAAACCATATAGACTTCCGCAAGTATATAAGGAAGAAATAAATAGGCAAATTTCTCAAATGTGCGAAGATGGTATAATTGAGGAAGCGCAGAGTGAATGGTCGTCGCCAGTTTTACTGGTACCGAAAAAGAGTGACGCGTCCGGGGAGAAACGTGCTAGATTAGTTTTGGATTATAGATTTTTGAATCAAAATTTGGTAGACGTCAAATTTCCTATCGCGAATGTAGTCGATATATTGGATTCTCTCGCAGGAGCTCTTTATTTTTCGCACCTAGATCTCAGTCAAGGGTATTACCAAGTAGAACTAGAGGAACAAAGCAGGAAGTATACGGCTTTTACCACCGATCGCGGTCAATGGCAGATGAGGAGGCTTCCAATGGGGCTGAAAATTAGCCCTTGTGCTTTCTCAAGGCTAATGGCCGTGGCAATGGCAGGTTTAAATTATGAAAAATGCTTGGTGTACCTTGATGACCTTATAGTTTTTGGCAGAAGTCTGAACCAACATAACAAAAATCTCCTTGATGTTTTTTCCAGGCTCCGTAAAGTGAATTTAAAACTGAACCCTTCTAAATGCGAATTTTTAAGAAAGGAAATACTTTATTTGGGTCATGTGGTAAGTTCCGAAGGGGTATCTCCCGATCCGGACAAAATTAAAGCATTAAAACAATACCCAGTCCCGAAAACCGCTGATGAGGTAAAGCGCTTCGTGGCTTTTGCAAATTATTACCGGAAATTTATCCCAAGTTTTTCGGAAATTACCGTACCCCTTAATAAATTGTGTCGGAAATATGCGAGATTTGAGTGGACGAGTGAATGTGAAAAAGCTTTTATATCTCTTAAAAATGCTCTTATTGAATATCCAGTTCTGGACTACCCAGATTTTTCAAATCAAAATGAATTTATTGTACAAACGGACGCATCAAACTTTGCTATCGGGGCGGTAATATCAAATAAAAATAATAAACCAGTGGCATATGCCAGTAGAAGTTTGAATAAAGCCGAAATCAACTATCCAACCATACACAAAGAACTTTTAGCTATCTTCTGCGCTGTAAGATATTTTCGCCCATATTTGTATGGTCGGCGCTTTAAAATATTAACTGATCATAAACCGCTTATATATCTTTTTAGTCAAACCGACCCCGGCAGTAGGTTAACAAAATTCCGTTTGTGCTTGGAAGAGTACGACTTTTATATTGAGTATATAAAAGGGAATGAAAATGTTACGGCGGATGCATTATCTAGAATAGTTTTATCTTCAGAAGACTTGAGAAAGATGAACGAAAGTATGATTGCAGTTATGACTAGGGGGCAATGTAAGCGTGAATAGGTGCAGAAGGAGGCGGACGATAAGGATAATGCTAACAATGTTTGGCTTGATCACCCAAATATTGCGGAAATCCTTAAGCAACCCAAAAACGGCACCGAACTACGTTTGACGTCATCGGCACAAATAAACTCTTTATCAGAACATGTTACCGAACGCGTGGGAAATTTATATTACGTTCCATTAAAACTTACCTTATATCTAGACCAAAACACTCGATCAACATTGGCGCGAGACGAAATGTTGAGAGATTTGGTTGAGATATGTAGAAAAGCTAACATAATTGAATTATATATAATAAAAAATAAAGATAATATAGAATTTATCAAATGGATAGGTAAACAAATAAAAAATAAAGCAATTTGGGGGGGCCCCCGTATAAATATTGTACAAGGTGTTAGCAAAATAATGGACAATGATGAAAGACGGGTTATATTGAATGATTTCCATTTACTCCCAACTAGCGGGCACGCGGGTGTCAACAGAATGACAAATAATATTAAAAAATTTTATTTTTGGCCGGGGCTGGATAATGATGTTCGAAATTTTGTTAAAAGGTGTGAAATTTGCCAGAAACAAAAACATTCGAATCATTATACCAAAGAACCAATGGTTATCACCTCTACAGCCACTTCAGCTTTTCAGAAAGTATATTTGGACATCGTAGGACCACTTCCGGCTGACATAAATGGATTTGTTTATATACTGACGCTGCAGTGTGAGTTAACTAAATATGTTGAGGCTTATCCGCTAAAAAACAAAGATGCCGTGTCTGTGGCGAGGTCTTTTGTAGATAACTTTATCTTACGATATGGTTTTCCTCCGGAGACAGCAACAGACAGGGGTTCTGAATTTATTTCCTCCACAATGAGCGAAACGTGTAAACTTCTAGAAATAAAACAAATTCTCTCAACGGCCTATCACCACGAGAGTATCGGTGCTCTAGAGAATTCGCACAAGGTTCTAGGTGCATATCTTAGAATCCAAACACAAAACCATGAGGCGGCTTGGAGCACTTGGCTGCCTTATTGGTGTTTTTCATATAATACTACTGTACACACCGAGACTAAATATTCTCCTTTTGAGTTGGTTTTTGGCAAAAAATGTCGGATTCCAAGTAACTTAATTAGTGAGGTGGAGCCTATCTACAATTTTGAGAACTATCCTCTTGAGTTAAAGTATAGATTACAAAAGGCTCAGGAAGATGCTAGGGCCAACTTGTTAATGTCTAAAACTAAAAGAAAGCAGCATTTTGATGATAAAAGTAACCCGGTCCAGTATAAAAAGGGCGATATGATCTTAATAAAGAACGAAAAGGGTGATAAAATTTCAAATCCTTGCTTTCTGGGCCCATATTTAGTGGAAGAGGATGTACCACCAAATGTAACAGTTTTGAAAGACAATAAGCACGAATTAATCCATAAAAATAGAACTAAGTTATTTTATCAGTAAGTTAGCGAGTAAGTTAGCAAGTAATTATGGATAGAAGGGCCCTACAACTCTATTCTTCTAATTCTCTACTTTTATACACCTTTCCTTGTTTTCACTATTTCTCTATGCTTTCCATGCTAGTTTAAGGATTTATTATTTTATTGTACTGTAAGGACATACTACTTTTACAAAAGTAGGAGGTTTAGCTATATAGAAATACTATTTTGTGTTTATTAATAAAAATTTTCTTGATTGTTATAGCACATACCTAGTATGGGGTTATAGCTATGAATCTCTCAGGGTAATATTTACGTTCATATTATACTCTTCGGGAATTTCTATTTCTGAAGGAAATATAAATTCTTTAAATTGCCGGGGAGGTGTAATATGAGGATGAAACGCCCTGTAGGTAACATTGGTAATAGTTAAGAAAATCAAATAGCAATTAAGCACAACGGGTTTATGTAGGTTAACAACAAAGCATAACAAATTATTGTAACTCGGCATGAACCCTTTTTGGGACATGCATTCACTTTTTGATGACAGTGATATAGATAATATACGGAGACGTTAGTAAGACTACGATGGTTTCATTTATTATTCACGACTTCATCTAACAACGATATTAAAGTATTACAAAATCGCCATTTGAAAATTTTTTCGATTGATTAGCAAAACTGATTGATTCTTGTGTAATAAATCGTTTATTTTGATTGTTTAAGGCATTGTTTAGAATCGTATTTCCTGAGCTTGTGTTCAATGGTTCTACTTTAGTTTTTCGCGACATTTGTCCGAAATTTTGGTTGTCCCTAAATTAGGGTCGATTCATACCAAAATTTTGATTATTATACGCAGGCCTAGCAAAATTTTGATTATTTGTAAAATTAGGTCACGGTCGAGAAAAAGGGTTATTTTGAGAAAAACTTGGGAAATTATTTTGTTGATGAAAATTCGTAATGGTATTGGAAAATTATTATTCTGTGGAAACACTGGCGTTGGATTATAATATGGTCTAAAATAATTTTGAGTTGGTATATACATAATAATATGTCGATGCGGCTGTATTCGGCTTATTATTTTTGTTTAAAAAAGTAGACTGTTTCAAGTTAGAATTTGCTGTAATTGTATATAAAATAAAATTTCCTTCCTCACGAACACATGCCATTACTTTCTATAAAGAATCTGGATTTTTGTAATTTGGTAACAAGTTGTAAATTGTAAGGTAAACCATTGAGAAATGTTTTTAGAGCAAATTCGTCATAACGCTTAATTTTAATTAATTTTGTTGTTTGATCATTAGGTTCTCCATTTAAATTAGAAAATAATAAACTTCGAGAATTTTGAATAATCATATCAAAAATTACTGGACTTTTGTTTTTAAACAGTTTTAAATTTAGAATATCTTGGATTAGGCAATCGATCGATCTCTGATCGGAAAACCGGTCACTAAGACATTTTTTTATTAGCCCATGTATTTAGTTCGGATCTAGAAACAATTTATTCGGCTGCACGACCTGTTAATTTACTTAGAATCGTATAAAACAACGCAACAATCAAACAGGTATTTGTTGCGTTAACGTTTTGTCTTGAAAGCTTTTTAATAAAGTTTTGACCGCTACTAAGAAACTACTTAATAATTTTGAGTTTCCATCAAAATGAGGAATATTATCAGATTGATTTTTCAGGCACTGTATTGCTAGTTGAACTGATAAATAATTAATGAATTAAGAATATTAGTAATATAATCTACTTCGGAATCAATTTTGAAAGTTTAAAAGAAACACTCAGTAGGTAGGTATACACGCGAATAAAAGTAAACACACTTAAAACTAAATATTTATGCTTAATACTATGAAATATAATGAAATCTTTGCAAGGACAAATTACTAGTAATATGAACAATGAAGTTACACTGTAAAAAAGAATTTTTGTCCGTACAAAAAATGCAAAAATTAGTTCAAAAATTCTAATGAAAAAATTCAAAAACTCAATTTTTCACTTAGAAAAGGAAAATGGCGAAAATATTTATTGGTGTTCTTAACCTAGCTGGTTTGGCAATGTTTGTCCTCCCCTGGTGTTTCGGTCTATACGTAGTATAAACTTTGAAGTTTTGTGGTTTTGAATGTATTTTATTAAACTTTTAACAAGTGACTATTTCTATTACATTTTTTTTATAAAAAATATTAAAGTGTCTTTTTTATTATTATTTTGACAGAAGTGTTGACATTTTTCGTTTCTATAGATTTTCCTATATTTAAATTGTTGTTCAAACTTGATGTTCAGGTCGTCTAAACATACTGCCCGCCTTGAAATCCATACGGTTTCAACGTTCTATGATTCATCATTAGGTAAGATGCACAGCTTTACAACAGGTCGCTTAAAGATGGAGGTTGCAGTTTTAATGGTAGCAGCCCTAACAACGCCATCAGAGCCAGGATGAACTTCGTTCACCACACCCAATTGCCATTTAAGAGGTAGTAGTCCATCTTCTTTTACCAGTACAACAGATCCCGGTTTTAGCAGATTGGGAAAGCTTTGTTTCCATTTAGTTCGCTGTTGCAATTCAGAAATGTATTCCTTGGACCAGCGTGCCCAAAAATGCTGAACCATCCTTTGCAGTCTCTTGAACCTTGAAAGTCGATTCTCAGGAATGTGAATGTAGTCTTCGTCGGGGATAGTGGTTAGTGGTTGCCCAATCAAGAAGTGTGCGGGGGTTAAAGGTTGAGGATCTGAAGGATCATGACTGAGAGGAGATATAGGTCTCGAATTTAAAATAGCTTCGATTTGTGAGAGGACTGTATAATATTCTTCAAAGGTAAGCGAATTTGTACCTATTACTCTTTTAAGGTGAAACTTTGTGGATTTTACTCCAGCTTCCCAGAGGCCTCCGAAGTGTGGAGCTCTAGGTGGAATCAGATGCCACTTGACACCGTCACAACTGAGTCGCGAATGAATTTCATCTTTATTTTTAACCAAAAGTCTTTCAATTTCATTTTTCGCCCCAACTAAATTAGTTCCGTGATCTGAATATATATCAGAACTTATTCCGCGTCTAGAAAAAAATCGCCTTAACGCAGCAAAAAAGGCATTGGTGGACAAGTCTCCAACAAGCTCCAGATGTATCGCTCTTGTTGATAAGCATACAAACAGACAGACCCATGCCTTTACTGTTTTATAATTCCTTGCTAGTCTATCCTTTATTAATACCGGGCCCATAAAATCGATACCAGTAAATAAAAAAGGTCTGCTTGGTGTTACGCGGTGTTTCGGTAAGTTACCCATAATATGTTGAATGCTAGAAGCATCAAAACGAAAGCACTTTGTGCAAGATCTAACCACCTTTTTTACTAAGTTTCTGCCAGCTAGAGGCCAATAATGATTCCTTATAGAGGCCAGAAGATTTTGAGAACCAGCATGCAACAGTCTAATATGCTCATATTGCGCAATTAACAATGTTAACCTATGTTTTGCCGGCAAGATGGCAGGATGTTTTTTATGTTCTACAAATGCAGAATGTCTCAACCTACCTCCTACTCTCAAAATTCCCTGTCCATCCATAAATGGATTTAGCATTATTAATGAACTTTTATTTGAAACTTTATTGGTTTTAGACAAACTGCGTATTTCTTCTTTAAATTCCTGATATTGCGCCATTTTTATCAGTTGCAATAAACCTTTCCTTAATTCATTGCAAGTGAGAAAACCACTTTGTCTCATGCTTTTAGATACTTTACAGTTATTTATAAACCTAAGGCAATATGCCAGAACCCTTTGCAATTTACTCAGAGAAGAAAACCTATTAAAAATATCATAATCATTTATGTTAGATATCAGCGCAATTGACTTTGTGCGCACTTCAGGCAATTCTGTATTGTCAAGATGGACCGCGGTTATTGGCCACAAGTCATCAGACATAGAAAGCCAAGGGGGGCCATGCCACCAAAGATAATTAGAAATAAGACTTCCTGGACTGAGGCCTCGAGATAAGTGATCAGCAGGATTTTCATTGGTCTTTATATAATTCCACTCATCAGGTTTAGTGAGGGATTGTATTTGTGCAATCCTGTTTGCAACAAATATTTTAAAATCTAGAGAATGAGATTTAATCCATGCTACTGCAATTGTAGAATCACACCAGTAATATGTTTTTTCAAATGGAATATTTAAAGAGTTTTTTACTTTATGAGCAAGCTCAACAAGAAGGAGCGCCCCACACAGTTCAAGCCGCGGTATAGTTACCACTTTTAGTGGAGCTACTCTTGTTTTAGCACAAAGTAAACTGACATGACAGTCTCCGGCACTGTCAATTGAGCGAATAAAAATACACGCCCCGTATGCTACCTCACTAGCATCGGAGAAACCATGAAGCTCAACAGAAATAGGATTTTTAATAAGAATAGTCCTAGGAACCTTTAAATCATTCAAGTCAACCAATTGGTTGTATAATGTTCTCCATTTGGTTAATACATCCAAAGGTACAGATTCGTCCCAAGACAACTTAAGCTGCCAGAGCCTTTGAATAATAATTTTTGCTGTAATCACCACTGGTGCAATAAGACCTAAGGGATCAAAAATTTGTGCTATGCATGACAAAATATTTCTTTTAGTGACTGGCCCTTCCATGGTCATTTGACGAATTGAATATTTGAAAGTATCATTCTTTGAGTCCCAATAAAGACCCAAAGTTTTATTCTCATCAGACTCACCAAAATGAACGGAAGTATTTTTTGACTGTGGCTCCGTTGACAAGACTGCAGGCTCATTTGAATGAAATTTACGAAGATCAAATCCTCCTGACAAAAGAACTTGAGTAATTTGAGTTTTAATATTTTTGACCTCATCGATAGTATTGCCTCCAGTACAAAGATCATCAACATAAAAATCTTTAGCAATTATTTGACTTATTAAGGGATTAGATTGCTTACATTGCACAGAAAGTTCCTTAAGACACCTTGTAGCCAAGTAAGCTGCTGGACCAGTGCCATAGGTAAGTGTGTTTAGTTGATAAGTTTTTATTTCACAGGATGGATCAGAGCGCCACAATATCAGCTGAAGGTTGCGCTGAGTTTTGTCTACATAAACTTGCCGATACATCTTAGCGACGTCGCCTGTGAGAAGAATATTATGTTTTCTTGCTCGCAAAACGATGGCAAATAGGTCCTCTTGTACTGTAGGCCCTACCAGAAGAATGTCATTTAATGAGTAGCCACTGGAAGATTTACTTGACCCGTCAAATACAACGCGTAGTTTTGTAGTTGTACTGGAATTATTTAACACACAATGATGTGGAAGATAAAAGGAATCCATATTTTTTAGTACATCTGTATTAATTTGAGACATATGCCCAAGCTCCTCATATTCATCAAGAAACCTACTATACTCAATTTTAAGCTGCTCATTTTTTTGAAGCTTTTTCTCTAGATTTAAGAACCGTTTTTTAGCTATTTCTCTAGACTCGCCTAACACTGAAATAGGTTGTTTTAAAGGTAGCGACACCACAAAGTGACCATCTAAATTTTGTTTAGTAGTAGTTTGAAAAAGGTTTTCACACACTTGCTCATCAATCGATAAAGATTTTTGAATATTTCTTTCCTCTAGTTCCCAAAATTTAGTCAAACTGTTTTCAAGATTTTGAGTTATGCTTAAATTACATGTAATTTGAGAATTAGGCTGATTAGAAGCTATGCTTCCAGAAATTATCCATCCTAGTTGGGTTTTTTGCATAACTGGTAAGTTATGACCTAGTTTAATTTGACCCGTGTTAAGCAAATGCCAAAATTTGTCACAACCGATCAAAATGTCGATAGGACCAGGTTCATTAAAACTGGGATCAGCTAATATAATATTAGTGGGAATTTTAAGATGAGAAATATCTATGACCATAAATGGTATTTTGTTAGTTATTTTTGGTAAAATTAAACATTTTAAGTTCATTTCATAAGAGCTTTGACGTGCTTGTATTGTGATATCAGTTTGCTTTAAGACCTTGGAGTTAGTTTGCCCTATACCTGTCACAGAAATATTAGTGCTACTAATATTTAAACCCAGCTTGGCACACATTCGTTCTGTGATAAAGCTAGATTCACTGCCACTGTCTAACATAACTCGACACGTATGACTCTCACCGTTTTTATCAAGAACATTGACTATGGCGGTTGATAATAATACCCTTGGCACACTATTTACAGAATGGTAAGCATTGACATTATCCTGAGCATTTAAAGTATTTTGTTTATGCTGGCTTGCATGCGGCATAGTAGGCTCAGGATTTTGCAAGTTGCCATTGAGAGCTTCATGATTTTGACTATTATTAGCCTCAGATTGAGTATTAGGTGTAAAATTAGTGTGCAATAAAGTATTATGCCTTTTTGAGCACTTTCTGCAAGGTTGAGAACGGCACTGCTCAGTAGGGTGGTTATTTCTTAAACAGTTTAAGCACCATTTTCGTTTTTTAGCTTCAGTCATTCTTTTATTAACATTGAAATTGAGAAAAGTCTTACAATTATAAACAGTGTGATCCTTGCTACACAGAGAACAAATAGGTGCATATGTTACCGATAAACTATGCCTTCGATTACCTTTCTGATTATTATTTATTTGCAAACTTTCTAACACTCTACATTTATCATGTAAAAAATTTGTAAATATCTCAAGCGTAACTGCATCATGCTTGGAATATTCATTTTCCCACTCTCTCCGAGTAGAATTATCTAACTTTAACGATATCATATGTATAATAAGTGCATCCCAGGAATCTACTGGTTGTTTTAGTACGTGCAGAGCCCTAAGATGACGATTAAGGCCATCCAAGAGGTTACGTAAACTTGTATGACACTCGACTTTTACATAATCGAGATCAAAAAGTGCTTTAATATGATTTCTGATTAAAATTTGTGTGTTTTCATATCTTTTAACCAGTAAATTCCAGGCTATAGAGTAATTAGCAGCAGAGCTTTCCAAAGATTTTAATAAGTCAGCAGCAGCACCTTTTAAAGATAACCGTAGGTAATGAAATTTTTGAACCTCAGGTATTGAGTCATTATCATGTATAAGAGAATGAAAAGTGTCTTTAAAAAATAACCATTGGTCATAGGCACCATCAAAATTAGGTAAAGGTATGGGAGGAAGCTTCACATTAGGTCCCGATTGTAGATTTTGGCTTCTATTAGAGCTTGATGCCACGGTTCGATTATCAAAATCATCCCCCTGACTTTGCCCCCCACCTGGAGACGTTGGAGCATTGTCTTCCAGAGCAGTTTTTGCCTTAGAAATATATTTAAAATATGTATCTTCGAACTCTTTAGTTTCAATGTCAAACACGTCATCAGTTATGTCGGTGCTAAGATTTTGAATATTAGTTTGAACCTCATAAAATGTATCTAAGCAAGGCTCTATAGCTCTAATACGCAATTCAAGATCTTTAAGTTGTAGATCCTTTCCATCTGAGTTACCCTCTATGACTTTTTTAAAGCGCGTTAATCTAGCTTTAATATTCTTTTTTTCATTTTTAAGAGTATTTAGATTTGCAATTTCCTGATTATCAGTCATTGTTTTGGTTTATTTTTTATATAAAAATAAATGTTTTAGTTTAGATTAATCCTATTTAAACAACACAATACGAAGCAAGTTTAAATTAGGTAAAAAATTAAGAAGAAACAAAGGTTTAGGGAAGTGATTGGAACGCACTGACCTTGATTCCAATTTTCAATTGCTTCTCTTTCCACTTGTATGATCCACTATCGCCGCTTTGTCTCTACGGGAATTCTCAAATTGCCTTCGTAGAAAACTGGACAAAATGGACGTTTTTTAATTGGCTTTTTCTTGCGTTATCCAGCTCGACTGGACCATATGTTTCGGTCTATACGTAGTATAAACTTTGAAGTTTTGTGGTTTTGAATGTATTTTATTAAACTTTTAACAAGTGACTATTTCTATTACATTTTTTTTATAAAAAATATTAAAGTGTCTTTTTTATTATTATTTTGACAGAAGTGTTGACATTTTTCGTTTCTATAGATTTTCCTATATTTAAATTGTTGTTCAAACTTGATGTTCAGGTCGTCTAAACACCTGGTCTTTAATATGTAGCTGGTTCGGTAATGTTTGTCCTTCCCAGGTCCTTAACCTAACTGATTCGGCAATGTTTGTCCTCCTCAGTTTTGTCTAAGTCCAGCGATGTTTGTCTGTTGGTAGACCAGGAAAACCCTTCGATATACCCTCGATTGTTGACCAGGACTCCTGAAGTTTAGTATGCTGCGCTTGTTTTCTTGTCCGGCGATGTCCTTCAGTTGCCACCTAAGATCGGTACTTTCTGCTTCTAATTGACACACTTTTGGACTCTTCTCCGTAGGTTTTTTCGAGTAAATTCTTGGAAAAAAACCGCACCAAAATATGCTCTTTTGGCACGTCTCAAAAATCCACCAAGGCTTCGCCGGACCGACGGGTTCCGGTTTTTAAAAAAACACTGCTCTTAAAACACGTATATCAACCTCTCCTCTCCGGTTTACATATTCTATGCCGGATTCTCAGTCAAAATGACTAAATATCACAGCATGGCTGAGCACAACGTGATTAGTTAAAAAGATAAAAAAAATCATATTTTGTAGGTGAGTTAGATCATACAAGTATAATTGTTGCGTAAAGCGAGAAAAAATGCGAAATAAGAAAAATAGACGGCAGTTGAAAATAGAATTAAGAAGAGAAGTACCTCCCAGCTGGTGGGAGGTCGACCTCGTGCTAATCTTCTTCTACCCTCAATAGCGTAGTGGACTGTATGCGGTAGCGGTTACGCAACACATGCACTAGCGGGTAAGCGAAATAACCTACAGCAATTAAAAGTCGAGAAAAGATTCACTTCAAAGTCCTGTCGTCACATTAAATATTTAAATCGCGGGAAACTAATCAAATATTTAGAATAAACAACAAAATACAGAGACACATTAATAAGTAAATTATTACTTAAAGAAAGGCTTAGGTTGGTAAGCGAATGCGTAACAATAATACTAGAAGAGAATGAGGGTATAGAATACCCTAGTGAGATGGCGGGGAGGGGACTCACACAGCTGAAGTAAGTCTTGGGAAACCCTAATGAGACGGCACGAAGGGACTCACTTACCTGAAGCGAGTCCCTTTCGCCGTGTTCAGGATTTCCCATGGCAACCGTAGCTTTTGTGCATTGTCATGATAAATACCACCTTTGCCGGTAGTGTCATCCTGTCACAAACGAGCATAGTGTTTTTATGGTATTTTAAGTATGTCCTATCGGTACTTCTTTCAATCATCAGCAAATACTTTTTAAATTACAAATTATAGCGGGATATTTAAAACATACTGCATATCTACGTTTTTCTAAGCGTAAGAAACATGATTCTGTATTGTTTAATTAAACATCTAACAACTCTGTTTAACAGATCAGATAAGCAACAACAAACGTGCTAAACACAGATTTAATATAACAGGAAGTACAATGGTGCAATATGTACTTTAGCCTGCAAAATGTACATATTTTAAGGAAATGTTTTTTCTTTTGGTTAATAGCTGATAATGGCACATTGTAAATATTCCTTACTCCGTAGAAAATATTTATATAAATTAAGCATTAAACTTGTGAACAATTGTATCTCTCTTTACAGCCAGGGGCCGAAATAAAGAATTTCTTTTACATATTTCGACCAGTGTGTCTTGTTCATTCCTCTTCGGCCCAGGCCGAAAGCGCACGCTTAGCTGTCGTATAGCAGATGCCTAACACCGGCTCGGGTATTCGATGGATGGATCGAAAATCGATGCATCGAATTTCGATCCATCGATATAGCAGAAACATCGACCTTACATAATTCATCGATGTTGAAAAAACGTCGACTGAAAAGCATCGATATATGTATGTCGATGTATCGAATTTATTAATTAATTTTTGTATTACAAATACATGTCATGGCGCCGTTTTGTTGGAAAAAATGTATCGTTATGGTGTCAGGGGTATTCCCTTTGATTTAGTGAGGTCTAAAGGTGTGTTGCCTATGGGGCGGCTGACGCTCGAGGCTGCCGCACAGCGTCTGCTGACGCCAGTATATCCATTGACGTTGACGCTTGCGTCTGACGCTCGAAAAGAAACGGATAAATTAAATTGTCACATGAGCAGTACTAGGCGTCAGACGCTGTGCGGCAGCCGCGAGCGTCAGCCGCCCCATAGGAAACGCACCTCTACTTGGATAATCGGTGTCAATTTGTAAGAATAAACAATGTTGACGGAGGTACTAGGCGGATCTTTCAAGGAGTGCCCCAAGGGTCAATCCTGGGCCCTTTTCTGTATCTCATTTTCGCTAACGACTTAATTCAGTATATTACTACTGAAAATGTCAGGGTGGTTTGCTATGCAGACGACACTAACATCCTTATAACAGCGGATGACTTCTCCACGCTGAGAGTTTCTTGCAAAAGTGTTCATAGTAGGGCACTGTTATGGGCTGAGAAAAACTTTTTAAGATTGAATAAGGAAAAAACCATATTATTGTATTTTACATTGTCTAGGCATGTTACAGAGAATAATTTTAGATTATTTCAGAGATCGTTGGATGAACTGAAAGATGCTAGGTGTAACAATTGATTTTAGGCTCCAATGAGGATTTCAAGTAGATATCCCTGTGCTTAAAATTACGTAGTGCCTGTTACGGGCTGCACTTTTTATCTGGACAATGTGGCTTGGCCACCCTCATGTCGCTTTATTTTGCTAACTTTCATAGTCGGCTTAAATATGGTATTCTATGCTGGGGAAATAGTAGTCAAATGGGTAGGGTTTTTTGCTTCAGAAATGAAGACTTCAGCGCCGCGAAACATGTAGGATGGCTTTTGGACAAAATAAAATTTTGACAGTCTTTAATATGTACATGGAGGCTTGTACATATGTTTATAGATAGAGGCACCTGTTTGATGACTGCCGTTTGGTCATAATTATAATATCAGAGGTTTCTCACGGCTGCTGCCGTCGCGTCGCGTCGCCTCATCGAACAGCTGCCTACCAAAGGTCTTTTTACCTTAATTGATGTAGATTTCATAATGCCATAGACGTGAGCGTAAAAGTAGCACCCAATGTCAATATATTTAAGAATCGGCTTAAAAAATTGCTGTTGCAAAAAAATTATTATAGCCTTAGATAATTATTTTTCTGAATAGACTTACTATGACGTTTTGTCCAATTATATTGTGATGTATTGCTTTAAATTGGATAAATAAATGATATTATTATTATTATTATTATTATTATTATTATTATTATTATTAGTGTTATTTTCGGTGTTTAAATAATCCGTCTTTATTAACAAAATATGTTTTTTAGTTGTAATACCCTGTGTGTTTAATGTTTGTTTTGTTTTGTTTTTCTTTAAGAATGGGTAATTATTTTTTATAATGTTTTGGTGTTATGTTTTGTATTTAAATAAATTATTTTATAACGAGAAATGTTTTTAGTTATAATAAAGATATTTTTCTACAATTACAATTAGTCCATACGCTAGGTACGATCCTGTATTTTTTTTAGGTCCCCGATATATTTCTTTTGCAAATCATTTTGATAAGTTTAAGAAAACATATTTTTTTTGTTACCAGGCTGGAAAATGGTCAGTTATGTTTTTAAAGGCTTTTCAACATATACAGTGTGTCTGCATATGCAGCATATCGGAAACTTTTTTATTATTAATTTTACGAAAAAAAGTTATTCTTCATAAAAAGTTCTGCATAGACCAAAATTCATATTTTCTGACAGGCCTCGTATATGGCTGGGAAATTTCGATATCTGATGGTTGAATTTTAGGTTTTGGACTTTTTATGAAGAATAACTTTTTTTCGTAAAATTAATAATAAAAAGTTTCCCATATGCTGCGAACTTAAGCAGACACACTGTATATTCGTAAATTTTGCTTCTTCTTCCTCATATAACCCGTATATTATGTTCGTATTTTAAAGTTAAGTAAACTATTTTTATCGGTTTAATTTACCATGGTATGACACTAAAGGTCTGAAGTCATCCAAGTTTCGAAAACAATATTTACATCAGGGTTTGTAATAAATGAATAAAACTATACATGTAAAACATATTTTAAAAATTATATTTTTTTACGTACACTTTATTGGACTAAGGATTTTGGCACTGGTCTGCAGTATGACAGTTACAAAAAGAGCTACATGGTAGGCCCGCGACGCGACAGCAACAGGAATTTTTTCGAGAGCATTTGACACAGTTGCAGCTTGGTACTAATTCTTCAGTAGAGGAGAAAATGTTGGTGCCAGATATCCTCTGTCTTCTTTGTACCCAAATAAAAGAGGCTCAAGGGGTACCATTTTTTTTGCTAAACAGTTATTTTGGGTATAAACAATATACAGTGTTCTCGAAATATGTAGTCCAATAATAGATGCAGTCGTAGGTGTAAGCTCTAATAAGGAGGTCATCTTCCCATGATGAAACTTCCAATACCTTAAGTCGTCGAAAGTTTTGGAAGGATCACTTGTATCAAATACTCATCTGCGCATCGAACTGAATTTTCGACGTCGAATTCAGATACACCTGCGTCAAAAAAAATATAGAATATTTATAATAAAATTAGTCAATATTTTGTACCTTGTCCGTGCAGATATTTTTGGTTCCAACTTTGCTCATATAGTCAGCTTCAGATAGGCGATAAAGTGCATCAAGAACTGAGTACAATGCTGAACCGTGACGGGCAGCAATAATATATAGTGGAACATCTCCTTTTATAGCTCTTGATCCTGCTCTTATCCAAAGTTCCTAAATTATTCAACAGTTAGTGTGATAAAAAAAACCTTTAGTCCACTGGCTTTAGAGGTTTGTAGATGATATAACGCCATAACAACTATGTCAATGTCTGAAGACAGGATGTAAATTTTCTCGTGTCCTTGCGTGCATTGTATGCAACATCATTCGAGTATCTGCTTCCTCTATATCATGGTTTTGTAACATGTCTCAATCTAACTCTCTTTTAAAACATTTATTGCATAAAAATATTTTCACATGTCATTTTCCCTGCATACGACATGCTACATATGTACATGTAGGTATTGTAGGTACATAAAAATGAACTAAATATACATATATGGGATTGACATAGGTTAGTCTGATATTCTCCTGCGTTCGTAGCACTACATAGAAGTTCAACTTCAGGCCAAAACAAATCACCATATTGAAGAATATAATTTAATAATAATAATAATAATAATAATAATAATAATAATAATAATAATAATAATAATAATAATAAATCGATATTATTTCTCGCTACCGTCACGGCGCGCCGTGGCGCGAACTGGCAAAATAAGGCGATCACCACGATCACGGTGTGTTAAAGAATTATTATGTTATAGCCAGGGAGGCGAATTATGTTATAGTCAGGGAGCAACTAATGAATGTAGTTAACTTTGTTAAATGAAAAAAGTTGTAAAATAGGTAAGTATAGCAGAAAATTAATTTTTTTGTACAGTGTTGGTTATTTTTTTACTACTCTATGTCTAGTAATTTTATAAAAACTAAAGTGACCATATTCTTGTGTGGTAACAAAGAAAAAACAATAATATTAACATCAAGAAACACAATGCACTTATGTTATCTCGGGGACCTTTTACTTAATACAGAACTACTGCTAGCGGCTGTATTAAATACAAAGAAAGCTTTTTCGCTGAGATCACCGATATTTTGCGCTTTCGAGCAAGAAATTTTAATTTTGCGCTTTAGGGCAAAAAATTTTAATTTTGCGCTTGCTAAATGTTGGTTTTCATGGTAACATTGGCAATAACAATAACAACCAAGTAAAAAACCCAGAACTGCCACCAGATGTGTTTGACGTTATATAGCATAACTTCAAATATTTAAAGGTTTCTAAAAAAATAATAAAAACTGTTTTAAAACTAAAAATCTAATTTGACTAGTTAATTAACTTTGAAAAAATGTTCATCGATGTATTTTCAAAAACATCAATATGTCGATACATCGATGTCATAAAACATCGAGGCAAAATCCATCGATGTAGAAACATCGATGTTTTGGTCCGATATATCGATGTATCGAAAAACATCGTGCATCCCTAGGCTCGGGACCCATGAACTTCGACGCTGCACCTCTCTTTGCGGGCAGGTGGGCTGTTTCATCCCTCGAGGCCTGCGTGTTCCGGTATTCACACCAGAATGATTTTATTCTCCGACTCCAGTCAGCACCTCGCAACAGTTCCACACCACCTTCGAGTTGCAACAGCTGAATTCCAGTGTTTTAAGGACAGCTTGACTGTCAGAGAATATTTTCATTGATTTACCTGTGTACTGCCCTTTTTCCTAGCATTCTTACACTTTCCTCAGTATACACCTTTGCCTGTAGGTCGTCAATGACCCCAGGCTATGTCAGCTCTATTTTTGGGCTACTGCCATATCTTCCATCTCCGATACCCTTGCTAGTTTTGGATCCATGGTTAAAAAATAAGCAAATATCTGCCCTAAGTAGGTCAGTTTTATTCTGAACCCATTCTTCCCTTCCGGGATAGATTACAGTGTAGGGAATATAGTTGCTGAAGCTCC
The DNA here is from genome assembly GCA_963971165.1 of Philopedon plagiatum. Classification (NCBI taxonomy): domain Eukaryota; kingdom Metazoa; phylum Arthropoda; class Insecta; order Coleoptera; family Curculionidae; genus Philopedon; species Philopedon plagiatum. The sequence goes on from CAXARB010000299.1 coordinate 246,183, forward strand.
TAGGCATGATGTCCGAGGACATACCCAAAATGCTCTCCAGTAGACTTGTCTCACTCATGACCATGACACATGCCTGCATGCTATTTGTCGCATGATAGAGTCTGTACGTGGCCCATCCTGCCTCTCTCCAGATATATGTGGAGAGGAAGTAGTTCTAATAGGCCCTCCATAGATATCGTTGGCGTGGTGCGGAAGACACCTGGAATGGCCAGATGCTTGTCACTGTAGACTGGAGAGTTTGGCTTGAGCCAGACGCCCTTCTTAATATAACCAATATAGCGTTTAGGTGACATGCGCCAGAATTACCATAAACTCTGCGACGCGTCCCTTTGCGAATTACTGTTTCCATATGTGAGTTCCAATTGGGCGTTCTGTCCAGAATTACTCCAAGATATTTCATTTCATTCACAAAAGGAATAGTTTTACTTTGTACGAAAGCAGGTCTTAAGTCTTTCAGCTTCCTTTTTTTTGGTAAATGGTACAATGACCATTTTGTGGGGGTTGACAAACTTCTTCGTGTGTGTGTTTAGCACTTCCTGAGAGTGTTTGAGATCAGCTCCTCAGATTTGCCTTTGATTAATATGACTAGAGGGCCCATATTTTAGAGATCACACGAATTAGTTCGCATACGAACATGTTCGAATGAATTTTGCATTGTTTTCATTTAACAAATTGTAATAATGTACAACATAATCATTCTATGTAAAACGATAAATTGCTGGTAGGTCCTATTTGGCCTATCAGTTAATATTTCAACGTCTTCTATCGCTTCAATTACATTTAAATGAATTAAATCATTTCAATTCATTTTACTGTTTGGGCAGTTCTGTCACACCATCAGCATTCAATGCTATATATCCACTCGAACCACGGCATACGAATAAATTCGAATACGAACTTAACTTGCACGTTCAAAAATAGAGTTGTTCATTTTTTGTGCGAAATGGTTATTTTTCGTATACGATCTTCTTCAATCATGCTCGAAAATACGGGTTAAGATCGTCTGCATATGCCTCCACCTTGACCTCCCACAGAGCAAGTAGGCCGTCCACCAAGAGCAAGGGTAAAAGAACCTCACCCTGAGGACATCCCTTGGCAGCCCTAAACCTGACTGTCTCTCCACCCAGAGAAGTCGTGATAGTTCTGCATTCGAGCATAGTCCGTATCCAGTTAAATATTCTAGGTTGAACCCCTCTAGAGATTGTAGCCTCATAGAGCGAGTCTAGTCGTGCATTATTAAATGCTCCTTCTATGTCAAGAAAACCGGAATCGTTTATCCATGATGTAGGTAAATTGTTATACAGTATGTTCGCGGATTTATAAATAAGATTCATGTTATGAAAAATTTCATTTTTTATACAGGGGGCATAAAAAATACGAAAACGTTATTTTACGTAAGAGTAAACATACCTTGTTTATCATTTCTACCACAAGAACAAATATGAAATATGTTTTAAATTAAACCCTAAGCCGAAGTACAAGATTTCATTAAAAAATATATATTAAAAGTGACGGGTTTTATCACATTACTTTCCCAACTATTCTCTCTCACACCTTTAACCAGAGTACTAATTTCTACATATTTAACAATAATGACACCTATGGACATGTTTGTCAATGTCTCTATTAAATGAAGCAATTATTTAATTTAAAATACTTCTCATCAAAATCTTATCTACTGAACAAAGGATTTTTATAGTCCAGTGTTGGAATTAAACTCAAAAGAATATAATATAAACTAAGCAATACAATAAAGATATCAAAATTCAAAAACTCCACCTCCATATTCGACACGTTTTTCTAATTGCTTCCTTAGATATCTGAAGGAATTTCTGATTTCTTCCTGGGATATTGAACGAACAGCCTGGGTAATTCTGCCTTTTTGCACGTCAGTATTATTTGATATTGGAGTGGCATAAACAATTTGTTTTAAACGGTCCCATAGAAACATATCGGCCAACATTAAGTCGGGACTCCTTGGGGTCCACAAAATTGGGTCATTTCTACCAATCCACTTTGGACTAAATCTGCGGTGAAGCCATTCTATTATCTCGCGAGCGCAATGTGCTGGATAACCATCTTGTTGAAAATGCATTTTTTGGCAAAAATTTAATGGCAAATTTTCGAGTTCATCGCTAAAAAATGTATCCAGCACTTCTAAATGAGATATTCTATTGCAGGTGTTATTAAAAACATATGGGTCTATAATCCCATGGACAGATATCGCGCACCACACATTAATTTTTCTAAAATAGTGTCTTCGCCTCATTACTCTAAATTCGGGGTTTTCTCAATACCAGTACCTGACATGCTGAGATGTTACAGTTCCATTAGTAGAAAATGTACATTCCACAGAAAACATTATAAATTTATAAAAAGGGATATTTTCACTTAAATTTCGATCTCCCACCCACAAACAAAAATCTAGTCTTTTCGCCTCATCTCCCTCTTCCAATGTTTGGTTAAAGTGGGGTTTTAACGGAAATAATTAATTTTCTTTTAAGAACATCTGAATAAGAGTTTTTTTCACTACTTGTAGTTTCTCTAACAGACTGAAGAACTAAAACTGTGGCAGCATCGTTTTGGTCACATTTCTTCTTCTCCTGGAGATTCAAAACCGAACCAGTTCTTTGGAACCTTTTTATTGTGTTGTAGATTGTCATTTCAGTTATTGGTATTCCTACAAATTTCTCCCTAAATTGTTCTATGATGTAGCGGTATGATACTTGGTCATCTCCATAACACTGGACTATAAAAATCCTTTGTTCAGAAGATAGCATTTTGATGAGAAATATTTTAAATGAAATAATTGCTTCATTTAATAAAGACTTTGACAAACATGTCATTATTGTTTAATATGTAGAAACTAGTATACTGGTTAAAGGTGTGAGAGAGAATAGTCGGGGCTTTAAAAAAATAATGGGATAAAACTCGTTACTTTTAATATTTAAATTGTTTAACGAAATCTTGTACTTCGGCTTAGAGTTTAATTTAAAACAATTTTATATTTGTTGTTTGGTAGAAAATGATAAACAAGGTATGCTTACTCTTACGCAAAATAACATTTTCGTATTTTTGATGTTCCCTGTATAAAAAATTAACTTTTTCATAACGTGAATCTTATTTATTTTACAAGCAAAAACTTTTATTAGGAGTGACATTTTTACGTATCTTGCAAAATTTGGTCCATTTGTCCTCTTCTAAACTCCATCCGCGGACATTTTGTTTGCATAGAGTTCCTTTCTTGATTATAGTGTACTTAATTTGTGTGTAATTATTTTTTTAACAATAAAATTTCTCAAAAACTACCGTCTAAGTATTGTATTGCGCTAATATGCAAAAATACCGCTGCAAGTGCCCTGAACAAACTCTTTTTTTCATGTGCCAAGCAGGCGCGGCCCGTCCATAAGGTCATTTGGTCAATGACCCACCTAAAATTTTCAGTGATCTACCTAATAATTTATTTTTTAATTTTTTAAAACCAAAAAATAATCTTTTGTTTCAAAGTTCCATGCGAAAAGCCCCCAAGAAAGAATCAAGCCAAGACATCCTCAAAGGATATCCAAGCTTGCTCCGGGCTGGGTCATATTTTAAATTGATCTTATAGGTTTATATGGACGATATAAATTCATTAAAACTAAGAGAGAAACAGACATACGCCCTTTAGGAAAGAGACACAATTGGTCGACGGCCCACCCATAATATCTGGCCACTCCCGCTATGGAAATACTCTCAAACCGCCCCCTAAAATATACTATTTCAAAACATTTCGTTCGGAAAAAGAAAAACTAATTAGGTACCTAACATGCGAATTGTATTTGCATCGTACTAATAATATCAATTATTAGTGGTTAAACATAAAATAAATACGATTTCTGTCAGGCCAGCGCTAGGCATCTTATTTAACGATATCGGACCGATTTTCTTATAATAACGAGCGTAGTGCAGCGTTATAACCGCAGCGAGTTAATCTCACGGTCGCGGTTTCGAATCCGTGCTGGGGCAAGAACTTTTTTTTTTTAATTTTTTGTTATTTAAAAATTTAGATCGGCTCTAAAAGGTGTATTGGCAACAAGTTGTTCTTCGATAAAATATTTTAAAATTGTTAGATTGTTGGCAATCTCATATTTACTACAACTTACAGCCTGTACGTGCGTAGACAAATATCGTATCGTATTACTATGTCTAGTCGCCAGCATTGTATTTAGTAAAGAAAACGGAGTTTCGGCAGCGTTCCTAATTTTATTTTACAAATAATCATGCTTTTATCTCAGAATTTTGTTCTGTTTATATTCTGGGATATTAGTACAAGGCGCGACATCTATTGAAGAGACGCTAAACTTATCACAACGGAACCCGCTAAAATCTACTATTTTAGAGTATTAAAACACATAGAAAAAAAGCCATAAACAAAAAAGTGATACTAAAAGTCATAAACATCAAGAGTAGTAATGTTCAATATTCTGCAGTACCTATTTTATGATTTTTGCAGTGTTTATTTGTAGGTAAATAATTTCTTGGCACATTATTAAAAAACCTTTCTTAATTAAAAAAGTGTATTTTGCTTGTTGCGTTGATATCACTAGTTGGCCACAAAATTTTGACCCACCTGTAAAAAAACTCACGGGCCGCGCCTGGTGCCAAGATCCCAAGAACAGCCAATATAAGACGTAGTGCAAAGTTAATTAAAATTTTTACATAAATATCATTAAATGTTAGTAGGTATTGCCAAATTCAAGTAAGAATATTTTGCTATACATTTATTTTTATGTAATAATAAATCATATTATCGAACAAGTGAACACAAATGTTGAGGATATCACATGGTGTGCTTGAAGCAGCGATAGGTTTAGACGAAATGATACCAAAAACGAGTTGCAAGGCTTAATAGATAAGTATCAGTAGTTTCAAAATCCGTTTTAATTGAAATCCTACTCGTTCATATAGTGGAAATATCGAAAAATCAAATTTTTACTCTGAAAAACGTGATAAAACTATGTATAATGCTTTCTTTTTAATTTGTATAAAAATGTTTTTCATCCTAAGAAGTTATAATAATTTATTATTATAATTCAAAGAAAAAATATTCGAATCTAACTTCAATTCCGTGAAGGAAGCGTGCTAAGGTTAGCAACGCGTTAATCAAGGTAGTGTTTCGCATTTGGTTTCAACTGAACCCTAGATCTTCCAGTTTAACATAGAAAACAGTTGCACGTATCTCCACTCCATTAAGTCTTGTTTCAGCAGGTAAAACTATATATGCGGCAAGTAAAACAAAACGCAAATAACCAAAACACGGCGGTTAATTGTTTACAATTTAGTACCTATGCACTTTTCTTCTCCTGAGGATACAAGTGCAAGTGGTCGTTCATTTTAACTGTGTCGGAATTTGTACACTACGATTTTATTGTTACAAGTTAATATTTAATGAAAGTTCGATAAGTAATTTCATGGTTTATTGTTATATACGCGCATAATTAGCAAGTTCATAATATCTCTTACGAATACATCAATTCACGATCGACGAACAAGCAGCGTTTTCTTGCTGTTAGTTCGGCGATCGTTAATATAATTGATGTATTCGTAAGACGTTTATATTATGAACTTGCTAAATACGCGCGTGAGTACTCACGAAATCTAGAGTGAAAGAAAACGCTGCTTGTTCGTGAGTACTCACGGAATCTAGAGTGAAAGAAAACGCTGCTTGTTCGTCGATCGTTAATTGATGTATTCGTAAGACTTTTATATTATGAACTTGCTAATTACGCGCGTAAGTACTCACGAAATCTAGAGTGAAAGAAAACGCTGCTTGTTCGTGAGTACTCACGGAATATAGAGTGAAAGAAAACGCTGCTTGTTCGTCGATCGTTAATTGATGTATTCGTAAGACTTTTATATTATGAACTTGCTAATTACGCGCGTAAGTAGTCACGAAATTTAGAGTGAAAGAAAACGCTGCTTGTTCGTGAGTACTCACGGAATCTAGAGTGAAAGAAAACGCTGCTTGTTCGTCGATCGTTAATTGATGTATTCGTAAGACTTTTATATTATGAACTTGCTAATTACGCGCGTAAGTACTCACGAAATCTAGAGTGAAAGAAAACGCTGCTTGTTCGTCGATCGTTAATTGATGTATTCGTAAGACTTTTATATTATGAACTTGCTAATTACGCGCGTAAGTAGTCACGAAATTTAGAGTGAAAGAAAACGCTGCTTGTTCGTGAGTACTCACGGAATCTAGAGTGAAAGAAAACGCTGCTTGTTCGTCGATCGTTAATTGATGTATTCGTAAGACTTTTATATTATGAACTTGCTAATTACGCGCGTAAGTACTCACGAAATCTAGAGTGAAAGAAAACGCTGCTTGTTCGTGAGTACTCACGGAATCTAGAGTGAAAGAAAACGCTGCTTGTTCGTCGATCGTTAATTGACGTATTCGTAAGACTTTTATATTATGAACGCTAATTACGCGCGTAAGTACTCACGAAATCTAGAGTGAAAGAAAACGCTGCTTGTTCGTGAGTACTCACGGAATCTAGAATGAAAGAAAACGCTGCTTGTTCGTCGATCGCGAATTGATGTATTCGTAAGACATTTATATTATGAACTTTCTAATTATGCGCGTATATATCAATAAACTAAGAAATTACTTATCGAACTTTCATTAAAAATTAATTTGTAACAATAAAAACGTAGTGTACAAGTTGCGACACAGTTAAAATGAACGACCACTTGCACGTTTTCAATTAAAACGGATTTTGAAGCTAGTGATACTTATCTATTAAGCCTCGCAACCCGCTTTTGGTGTCATTTCGTCTATACCTATCGCTGCTTTAAGCACACCGCGATAATTTACCACTGTCAAACTATAGCGTAAAATAAATTTAAAAAATAATTTATTTGAGCTTATTATCAGGTGACCAACCGTCCTATGTTGGCCAGAATGGGTTTAGGTCTTTCTCCTATTGTCCGGGGTAAACAAAATGTCCTGTATTTCCTGGTTTTCCCGGATTTTACAATTTTGTTTAAAAATGTCCTGGATAATCCAGTAATGACGCTCCTTAGACATGTATATATATATATATATATATATATATATATATATATATATATATATATATATATATATATATATATATATATATATATATATAGGCAAGAACTGTGGAATTATATGGGAGCAGAAATGCTCATGCTACTGTAAGGCCTCTGATGAGTCGATGTGGTGTCTTTTAACAACTTAGACACCGAGGAAGACGAAACAGTAGTTCTCCAGATAATTCCAAACATACTTAACTATATATATATATATATATATATATATATATATATATATATATATATATATATATATATATATATATATATATGTATATAATTTATAATACTACATATGATATAAAAAGTAAAACTGGAATTTGTAGTTTGTTGGCCAATATAAATAAATAATATGAAGTTTTTTTTGGTTGTCACCTGTTTTGGTTCTTTGATTTTTAAGAAACACCTTAGCTTATTACCACATAACAGCTAATATACCTTAAACAAATACTTTGAGGCTTATACTTCTTCAATTTCTACAGATGGAGGTAAAGTCAGGATTTGTAAAAAAAATAAGCAAGTCATCATAAATGTATTAACTCTCGGCAACAAAGAAAATAAAATACTTATGTTTGTTAGTCTGCAAATTATCCCATTGTTACTGTTGAACAGTCTTTTAAATCAAATTGAATGTCTCTTATCCACGAAATCCTAATCTCTGGGAAGTAATCAAGGAAATAATTTATTAATACTCGAATTTACACTAGTACATCAGCCATAGTAGCACTTTTGTTTACATAGCATGGACGCCACAACCAATAGGATCACGTTTTGCAAGTTTTGAATTTTGTATAAAAATTTGTAGAAGAACATATTTTTATTTCTTAATAAGAACTAAAATAAGTGGATAAAAGCAACCGCCATAAATATTTAATTTATGTAGATAATACAAAAAAAAATATTTGGATTATTACTGCCTATTGTAGGTACTTTTCATGAAACGTCTAGACTGGTTTCCAAAGTGTGGGTCGCGGCAAGAGCTGCGGGGGGTCCTCGGGGGGGTCGCAAGAAGTTTTTCAAAAAATTATTCAACAGGCCCACAATTGCGCAGGTTCTGGGAAATTTTTTCTACATTCTCCCAGAATATAACATGTCGATCTCAATATTGTAATTTTGTTTCGTAGTTGTAATAATTCGAAACTGAAACTCAGATTACGCCTTACCACTGTCACAAGTTGACAACTAGACTTAAGTAACTGTCAATGGAAGCAACTATTTTACAAGCTTTTATTTTGCTTTATTTTTAGGTCAAATATTGCGATTAAAATTTCGAGTAGTTCTAATTAAGCTAGAGCTTTGAAATTTTGCACATGTGTATAACTCCGGTGACAGTATATCTAATATTGTTCTAAATCCAATTTGGCGGACACCTCAAGATGGCGGATTACCTTTTTCTTTACAATCCCCTTGATATGGGTATCAAATAAAATGTTTGACGAGAAGAATACGATGAGCTATGTAACGTCATTCTAAATCCAATATTGCGGACGCCGAAAGATGGCGGATTACCTTTTTTTTTCACAACTCTCTTGACATGGGTATGACAGGTAAAATGTCTTGTAATAATGATGCATTATTAGACGTAACCACGATACACTTACAACGGTATGCTACGTTATGACATCACTTCGAGGGAAAATCTTAAATTGATTAGGCGCTTACCTGAGAAAATGAAATATGACAATAATATCTTAATAAACGTCAACTCAACATACTACACGACAATAAACTGACCTGTAATAATATTTTAATAAACGTCAACTCGACACACTACCCAACAATAAACTGACCTGTACCTATGTTCAAGGGGTGCAATCGTCTCTAGACGATTGCACCCCTTGAAAAAAATTGGCTAGAGTCAATTTAGGATTTTCCCTCGAAGTGACGTCATAGCGTAGCATACCGTTGTAAGTGTATCGTGGACGTAACTAAAAATTTAAAAATAAAATATTGTAAAAAATACTTTTAAAAAACAAGCTTTTCCATTGTGGCAATGCTAAATGTTATTTATAAGTAGACGTGTTCGCGTGGGTGGATCCTAATAAAAGTAGTATCAAAGTTATCACTGAAACAGATATATATTGTTAAATTTGTTGTCTTAAAAGTTTGTCGCTTGAATAGAAAAGAAATAAATACATACTTAAGTATCTACTTACAATTTCTGTCAAACAAAATTATTGCCGGTATGAACTTATCGCGCGCGACGAGCTTTTAAGACAATAAATTTAACATAATATTATATCTGTTTCAGAGAGCTGGCCATTTGGTTTCAACCAGAGCCACTAATCCAAAAACAACAACAACATCTGTTTCAGTCATAACTTTGATACTACTTTTATTAGGATCCACCCATGTGAACTACGTCCACTTATAAATAGCATTTAGAAACGCCACAATGAAAAAACTATACTTATTTTTTTCGCTTTCGTACATCTAAATAATAAAAGCTTGTTTTTAAAAAGTATGTTTTCCAAGATTTTAATTATTCTATAACTTAGGTATGCCTAGAGATTAGAGATTAAAGTGCGCTACCGTTACCGCTGTAACCGTAAAATTGACGAGGTAATTTTGGTAATTTTCTTTATCGGTAATTTTCTTTATCGGTAATTTTCAAAAACATTTTATAAATAAAATCAGACTCAGCCGACCATCTTTTTCATGCATTATTCGCCACTTAACACTTAATTGGGAGGATATATTTCAGTTTTATTTTTGTGAATATTATTTTTTGTTCGTTTTAAGAATTTGTATTTTTATTATTTGTTAAAATATTGTTACAATTTACAGTGCTACATAACATAACATAATAAATAGGTTGTTTAGGTAAAAAATACGTAATAATGACCCTGATGATACTAAGAACAAGAGTTTTAAACATATTTAAAAAAAAAGCATAAAATATATATTATATTATGTCCATTTTGTCCTAAATGTATGTTATTTAAAATATTCCCAAAATTACCGGTAAATTACCAGATTAACTAATAAAACAAACGTTAAAGGTTTACAGACAAACATCAATCTCATTAATATAAGCTATCGACCCCGCAGTTGCCAGCAGGAAGTCTTCGGGACTGCCATTATAGGACCTTATATGGCACTCCTCAATAATGCGTTTGATCGTTTGGTTTTCTTCGCAGTCGCAGTGGGGTGATGGCTGTTTATCCCATTTCTGCAGAAGGTGTGCGCATCTGCCATGTTGAGTTCTGATTCTGTTGAGTGTGGACCAGGTTTTGCGTGGTAGGTCAAATCCTGGGGGCTTTTGGGTAATGCAAGGCATGTTGTTACCTTGCTGAGTGGTCTATTCTTGAGTCCATACATTGGTGAGGTTGAACTCTTCTTGCATTGTGCCCTTGCCGTTTTAGTTGGTGCATTTCTAGAGCGGAGGCGATTGCGGTTAGCGTCCTCAATATCTTGGTGTATTGGCAGATTTCCATTTTCCATGATCTTTTTGTACTCGCGTGTAAGGGCATTTATCCGTCGCAGGTGTGGAGGTGGAATATGGAGCTAGCCATTGCGTGGGGGTCGATTTGATGACACCAGCGATCATTCTCATGGTATTATTTAGTTGAGCGTCTAACTTCTTTGGGTGTGGGCTGTTAAGCCAGACTGGGGCACAGTATTCAGCTGCCGAAAAAACAAGCCCTAAAGCAGAAGAGCGTAGTGTGGAAGATTTGGTTCTACACTAGTTAGCTTGGTTTGTCATTTTACATCACATTTAATAGACGCGGCGAAAAACGGTGACGCGAAGCCATAAGAAACTTTAGGCCGAATTTTATAAAGTGCTCTTAAACCTTAATTTAAACTCCGACTTAAACTGAATAATAATTCAAGGTTTAAAGTGGCGTGTGGTGAAATTTCAAAATTGTATATCTCTGTTCCTACTTATAGGACCTGTAGCAAATTTAGGGGTTTTAATAGTAAGCCCACTGGTAATGTTTTGATGAAGAAAAATAAAATTTTGTGATTAGCGAAAAAAAGTTGATTTTTTGTGCAGTTTCCCCTGGGAAAAAAATGAACACGTTTGGGTATTTTATTTATTATTTTTTCTAAATAATTTTGACATAATTTTGTTGAGAAAGTTTAAATTTTACGAGAAAAAAAATGTGAGAAAGTTATAGTCATTTGATCCTTTTTTAAATTATATTTTAAGTTTAAAAAAATTCAAATGACCCTATAACTTTCTACTAATACGTTGTTTCCTTTTAAAATTAAAAATTCGCGACAAAATGATGTCAAAATTGTTTAGAAAAACTAATCAACAAAATACCAATACGTGTTCATTTTTTCCCCAGGGGAAGCTATGCAAAAAATAAACTTATTTTTTCGCAAATTACAAAATGTTCTTTTTCTTCATCAAAACATTCCCAGTGGGCCCACTATTAAAACCCCTAAATTTGGTTACAGATCCTGTAAGTAGGAAAAGAGATATACAACTTTGAAATTTCACCAAAGGCGTACCACGGGACTGTAATGTGCATTTTAAAATCAGAGTTTAAATTTCGATTTCTCCTTTTCTATTTGGTTCAGTCCTGTTAGTATTACGCAATGGCATTTATGTCAATGGTATTCTGTGCGGTACAGCAATAACCTAAAAATTCATCTAACATTTTATTATACACCTATGATTTAGTACCAACCGGTTGGTTGGATGCTCTAAAACATTATTTAAAAATCCTAACAGTTGCTGAACAGAATTTTTTGAAATTCTGAACCTCTGCATAAACTGAGAATCATTTAAAATGTCTCCATATAGTTGGTGCGGGTGCGAAATATTCTGGCACGCCAGGATGGCAATCCAGAGTTAACGAGTACTCGTCTAGACCTATACGTTTATTTCCGAAGTGAAGATCGGGTATCTTCGGGACGTTTTTTCGATGAGCTTTGCATCCCATATGTGGTTGGTTGAAGCAAGATGGCGGCCTTTTTATCTTAAGTTTTATATTCTGACATTTTATCGCTCTTAAGCATACAAGGTCTTAAACAATAACAGTTTCGTGTATCAAAACGGGAAAATGTTCACTTGCCGGACTATAACATAAGTTGTCGACAGTAGCGGATCCAGAACTACGTTGGGGGGGGGGGGGGGGATTCAGGGAACAGGAATATATAATAGTTATATGTATTACTGATGACTTGGGGGGGGGGGGGGGGGAGGGGGGTCATAACCCCCTGGATCCGCGCTTGGTTGTCGATTGGTATACGTTTGTATGTAGCACCCCTACGTTAAGCTTCGGAAATAAACGTATATGCCTTGACAAGTACACGGTAACTCTGGATCGCCCTCCTGGGCTGCTCAATACCATTGATAAAATCTTGTTCGTCGTCCATTAATAACTCTTCGAAAGTTTCAAATATATCCATTACCTATAAAATGCAGGCCCGGTAAAATGTAAAACAAACATAATATACTAAGGTCATAAATTACAAAAAGGTGAAAATCGCTGAATACTTACTTCTATTCTTAAAAATTGACGAAAATTCCTAAATACAAAATTTGATGTCAAAATTGCAAAAAAAAAGTTTGACATATTTTTCAAAATTTTACATCGCCCGAGTACGGCCCTGACTGGTTTTATTTTTTTTTAAATGCGGAAGGATAATTTTTGTAAAGTTTTACTAGCTAGTTTTAATGATTTATTTTTTTCATGAAATTTTACTTGTTTTTTTGTTTCAATGCGAGATTTCCAGAACAGCGTGCAACAAAAATCTTTGAAAATTTAACCTTAAATTGTATTTTGGATTTTGATGAGATCCTAAGCAATTTTCCTTGAAATATATATATATATATATATATATATATATATATATATATATATATATATATATATATATATATATATATATATATATATATATATATATATATATACCGGGTGTCAACGAGATCACTTTCCGGCTCCCATTTATTCAGTTTTTAATCGAACAAGATGAAACTTGGCAGGAGTCATAGGCTAATAAAAAGACACTTTTCGAGGTACTTGTCAAATTTCGACGACTTCCGGTTTAGCCGGAAGTGACCCCAACTTTGAATTTTCAAATGAGACACCCTGTATATTTTTTGATTTTTGGAATCTAGAGATCATTCTACGTACAACTGTATTATAGTTATTACTTTTTGTGTCAATTTAACATTTTTAGAGCTAATTTTTTGTTTTAATCTAGAGTGCCATGACCCACCTTAAATCGTACTAATAGACGTTTACACCTGCACAAAAATACCTACACAATTTTATCGCCTTTCATTTGTCTTACCAGGGCGTTCAAAGTTGACTAAGTCACTTTTTTGATAATAACTTAAAAAAATTAAATACAACTATTAAACTTTCATAGTATAATTAGATGTAGTTTTTTATTACGAATCCAACGGTGCACCACAACATCAAAATTATCTTGGATTTTCTAAAGAAAACTGCATTTTATTGTCATAGCCATTTGTTATGGTTTGATCAAACATGTAACTGCACGACGCGACGATCAAATATTATATCCAGTTAGCCATGACAAACAATTAAATTATAGCTGTTTAAAAAATAACGGAAGGAAGCCTAAAAATATTGTTAAGTTTGCAATGGAAAACAATTGAATTCAGGATAAATGATAGAATTTTACAAATTTGTAAACAATTATTTTTTCTGGTGTTTAATACTATGTTTCTGGTTTGTGGCGAATTGTTTACAGCCACCCATTATTATTATTCAGTTTTGTCAAGGCTAAGTAGATATCATATTTGATCGTCGTGCAGTTGCATGTTTGATCAAACCATATAAAATGGCTATTGCAATAAAATGCAGTTTTCTTTAGAAAATCCAAGAGAATTTTGATGTTGTGATGCACCGTTGAATTCGTAATAAAAAACTACATCTAATTATACTATGAAAGTGTTATAGTTGTATTTAATTTTTTTAAGTTATTATCAAAAAAGTGATTTAGTCAACTTTGAACGCTCTGGTAAGACAAATCAAAGGTGATAAAATTGTGTAGGTATTTTTGGGCAGATGTGCACGTCTATTTGAACGATTTAAGGTGGGTCATGGCACTCTAGATTAAAACAAAAAATTTGTTTTAAAAATAGTAAATTGACACAGAAAGTAATAAAAATAATACATTTGTCCTTAAAATGATCTCTAGATTCCAAAAATCAAGAAATATACAGGGTGTCTCATTTGAAAATCTAAAGTTGGTGTCACTTCCGGCTAAACCGGAAGTCGTTGAAATTTGACAAGTACCTAGAAAAGTTACTTTTTATTACCCTATGACTCCTGCCAAGTTTCATCTTGTTCGATTAAATACTAAAGAAATGGCAGCCGCAAAGTGATCTCGTTGACACCCGGTATATAATATATACCTATATTATATACAGTGGACCCCCGGTAATCCGACAAACGTTTTGCAGGGTGGTGTCGGACTATCGAATTTGTCGGATTATAGAGTACTGCCTAAGACCCCCTATAGTCCGGAATTTTTTGAAAAAGAGTACCTTGTAATCTGACAAATTACAAATCAAAGATTCTACATATTTGAACTACAAATCATACTACATATGTACTCGTATATATGTAATATGTACATGTGGAATTTAGTAAATTAAACATCACAATAGAAAGCTTACATTTTATTATAAAAATATCATCATCAATGCTATAGAACTTACAAAAAATAATAACTAAACTTATTTACGTTAGAAAATAATTATGTTCAAACAAATGTACATATGTACTAAAAATGTAAGTGTTTCACAGGATACTACGAATAATCAAAAACTATAAATACAAAGGATAAATATGAACCAATCAATTTATAAAGCATGAAAATATTCATCAATTTTTGTTGTTTAACGTTGTCGGATTACAAGGGGCGCCGGATTAGACAGGGGCCGGATTACCGGGGGTCCACTGTATATTCAAAAATTTAAATAATAATCCCCATTCGAAATTAAAAAAATATGTAAGGACAAGGACTAAAACTAAATTAGGCGGGTATTCGAAAATCAACAACAAACGGTGGATAATTGGAGCCGACGCGAATTTTGTCGATTCATTCCTATTCAGCCTTTGATTCTTCTCTTCTTGTATTGGTATATCTCGCATCCTCGAAGAATCGGCAGAATCTCGCTCGCCACCGCCGATACACGTAACCTGCATGAATCGATTTTTTGATATTTGAATACATGCCAGAATCGAATACTTCTATATTTTGAATTCGAATAGTCCCTTCACTAATAAAAAGTTTTTAGATGCATCCTTGCAAAACAATTTTAAAAGAGAAAAGGAAAATTAGAGTTCCTGAACAGGGTGTGTTGAAAGCACTAGGTGTGTGTGTGTGGGTGTGTAAGGGGGGGGGGGGGGGGGTGTGGAGGAAAATACCCAACTATACGAAAATAAAAATCTAAAATGCTTGACTTCTCTTTTGAAAATTTTCTACAAGCAAAAATGCTGACTTTTTTTTATAAATGGTCACATTTTTTAATGTTTGCTGGGATTAAACTGTCAACTATTGCGAATTTTCCCAAAACTCAACTGTCGACTTTTTCTTGGTACAAGCTCCTCATAGCCCACTCATACTCTAATTAGCCAACTCGAGCATCCATGGGGGAGACGCCCCCCCACCCAACAACATTTAAACAAATTCTGGACAAAGGACTGGAATTTACCTAACTAAAAAACCACTGATGACTCAGGACATTCCTTTTCTTCACAGCTGTGGGGTCTTAGCTTGGACACCTTAAATATTTCCTTTTATATCCCCTTCTAATAAAAAAATGATTCTGATTTTATGATTAAAGTGTGTCATCATCACCAATTATTTCATTATTTATAAATAGGTATAAAGGAACAATTCTCAAGTAAACTAAAACATAAAGGTACTTGAACATATAAATAAATGTCCAGACATTTAGGCACATACAAGGTATTTTGTCCATGAACCCATGAAATTGTAACCTTTTAGAATAACTCTTAAAATCATAAAAATCAATAGATGCCTAAGTACCATTAATTTAACTGGTATTCTAGGAATATAATTTGTCATATTAAATTAGGTAATGTTATTTTCATAAAACTAAACAAATTTTGCTCAGAAAAAATTAATGAGTCTATATAGGTATTATTTTTAGAACTGATTCATCTTGTTCATTTCCACAAAGAAATTATGTTCCTCCCTAAATTACTTAAATTTTAATACAATAAAATATGTTTAGTACCCGTTCTTATGTTGTGTATGTATAGATTTTAGCAATGCAAAAGTTCCCTTCCCATTACCTACTTGTTTGACTGAATGTTTTGTAATATAAACACCTACACTACAACATGCATTAATGATAACCAAATTAAAGGTACCTAACAATGGATCTAGATATTACATATGTGACTTTATATGTAATTATTGTTGTGATGCTTTATAATTTTGACTAAAAAATTATTTAACCCTAAATCCTTTATCAAAAATAATATGAGGAATATAAATCCAACTTAATAATAAATGATCTTGGCCTAAATAGGTTGTTGATGTTAAACCCGAGAAGACCAACTGAGTAATTGATAGAATAGATAATACCTACTAATGTTAGTTTTTTTAGGACGACGATACGATACCTTATTAAATCTAACAAGATAGCTACTACCTCATTAAATATTTTCACCAAGCAATCCAAAATAATATTAGATTAGATTTGACAGATTAAAACTTTTAATACCTATTTGTTTTAGATAATATGGAGATAAGCAAATCCTATCACATTTCACTATTAGTCAATATAAACATACGTTACGTTCACACCCTTGTACAAAACTTAACCATACAGAACAAACCACAGGCAGAAACTAATCAACTGATCACAGAAAACCGAAAAATAAAAACGAGGTTTGGGTTTTCTGTGCAACTGATTCCATTTTTGGAGAACCAAATTGAAATATAGACAGATGATTTATTACAGGTCTCTTTCTTAACATCCTTGTTTGCAGGCACCGAGTCGGAACATCAATAAATTCCATGAGATGGCGCACAGCAGACCCCGTATTTAGAACGACTTTATACTCATAGTAAAATCATTTAAAAATCCTATCTATAATAAACCCTTTATTTTTCTATCTATGATAATATCATTTACATGGCGATGTTTAGTTACCTTCACGCTTCACGTACATGTAGTACAACCAGAGGTACAACTACCAAATTATTGTGAATGATTTGAAGAAAATTATCAGCTTCACAGCTAGAGATGCACGATGTTTTTCCATATATCGAAAACATCGATATATCGGAGCAAAACATCGATGTTTCTACATCGATGGATTTTGACTCGATGTTTTATGACATCGATGGTAGGATTGGTTGGCTAGATCGATGTACCGAAATATTGATGTTTTTGAAAATCATCGATGAACATTTTTTGAAAGTTAATTAACTGGTCAACTTAGATTTTTAGTTTTAAGACAGTTTTTATTTTTTTTAGAAACCTTTAAATGTTTCAGGTTATGCTATCTAACGTCAAACACATCTGGTGCTAGTTCTTGGTTTTTTACTTTGGTTGTTGTTATTGTTATTGCCAATGTTGCCATGAAAATCAACATTTAGCAAGCGCAAAATTAAAAATTTTTGCTCTAAAGCGCAAAATATCGGTCATCTCAGCAAAAAAAGTCTTCTTTCTATTGTAATTGTAGAAAAATATCGTTATTATAACTAAAAACATTTCTCGTAATAAAATAATTTATTTAAATACAAAACATAATACCAAAATAAAAAATAATTAGCCATTCTTTAAGGTAACAAAATATTTTTAACACACTTTTTAATAGTTAATGTCTTTATTTTCGCAAAATACACCACAACTTAAAATAATCCCTCACGCCACGTCGAGCTGTCCCTCCAAAAGTACCGCTCCCTCCTCTCTCGTTCGCCCGTTCGCCGTCAGAGGGTCCAACGCTGCCATTCTTCTGCCCAGTCCGCCGTTGCCACCTTGTCGCCGGATTCTTCACCTTTTACAGTCGGCCATCCTGCAAAAATTAATGCCCTCATTAATATAAATCAACTTTCTAAGAGATCAATCAGATCTTGTCGATCCGTGATCTCGTCATCACTATCAGTGTTGCTTTCGCCATTCTCACAATCCCCAGATGTAGTACTACAGTAACGCCTCAAAGAATCAATCGCCACAACCGCCCTGAAGGTTTTATACCCTCTTACGCCTTTCACAGCTGTTATAACATACCTGTCATGACCCAACACTTTTGCTATACGATAGGGGCCATCGTACTTATTAATCATTTTTCGATTAACCCCTTTTCCGCCGGAACATGTGCCCGCCTTTCGCCATAGCACTAAATCACCCCTCTTATAGGTATTGGTTGCAACCTTTCGCCTTCGATCATATCGAGCTTTCATAGCTCTACTCGCCTTGGTCAAGTTTTCACTCGCCTTAGTGCGCCGTTGGAGCAAGGCCTCCGTTATCGCCTCAAAGGTGTCCGTATCGCCTTGTGCTAAGTTTGTCTCTTGCACATCGCCAGTCAGCTCTGCATTTGTTCCACTTGTTTGAGTAAACATCAGTTGTGCCGGAGAAAAGCCAGAACTTTGATTTGCTGTTTGATTCATACCCCATATAATTTCTGGAAGCTTCTCATCCCAAGTCACTTCAGATGCTGCACTTGCTTCAATCGCATTCAGCAAAGTGCGGTTCTGTCGCTCCACTTGACCATTCGCCCTGGGTGTTGCAATTGCATTCAGCACATGCTTAACACCCTTTTCCGCCACATACTTAGCAAACTCTTTGCTAGTAAACGCCAGTCCTCGATCGGAAATAATACGCCGTGGATATCCAAATTCGCCAACTACCTCTCTCAATTTTTGAATAGCCTCAGAAGACCGTAAAGTCCTCGTCGGCTTCGCCAAAGTGTACTTAGTAAAAGCATCTACCACCATGAGCACATATTGATTCCCTTTTGTACTTTTGGAGAACGGGCTAACATGATCAATATGTACCGTGTGAAATGGTATCGCCACCTTTTCAATAGGGTGCAGTAATCCTGCTGCCCGCCCATGGTCGCCTTTCCCAAAAGCACAGCTAATGCACGCCTGCACATACTTTTTAATAAACCGCCCCATTTTAGGAAACCAATAAGTTTGTTTTACCAAATTCAAACATCGTTCAACGCCCGGATGCCCAATGTCATCATGATGTCTGCGCGCCAAATTAAATCTCGCCATTGATGGAACATACAATCTATCGCCCAATAAAGTTTTTCTATATAATCGCCCATTTACTACCTTATACACCTGTTTCACGCCTTTATCCGCCGTTCCTGCAGTCAAAGCAGTCACAATCGCCTGCGCTTTGTCGTCTTGTAACTGTACTGTTAAAAACCAATCTCCCTCTGTCATAGTTACCATACATACATTTGCCGGGTTTCTACTCAAAGCATCAACATGTTGCATCTTCGCGTTAGGTCTATACTCAATTTCCATGTCATATTCCTGTAGCGACATCCACCATCGAGCTACTCTAGGTACCAGATCTCTCTTCAGCAAAGTCGCCCTTACTGCCGAACAGTCTGTTACCACCTTAAAGTGTACTCCGATTAAATACACCCTAAAACGCTTTGTCGCCTCCACTATCGCCAAAGTTTCAAGTTCATAGCTGTGCCACGCCTGCTCTGCTATTGTAGTAGCTCGGCTATAGTAGAAAACTGGTTGTAACGCCTCATTCTCCTGTTGTTGCAGTAAAATTCCTGCCACGCCCCATTTACTCGCATCAGTATGTACTTCAGTAACAGCCTTACTGTCATACAATGCCAAAACTGGTCTTTCTGATAGCAAACATTTAAGTTTGTCAAAAGCCGCCTGCTCAGTCGCCTCCCAGCGCCATGATATGTCCTTCTTAGTTAAATTTGTCAAAGGTCTAGCGATTATTGCAAAGCCTTTCACAAATTTCCTAAAATAACTCGCCAAACCTATAAACTGTCTAACACCATGTACGGTAGTAGGTGTAGGAAACTGTTTTACCGCCTGTACTTTCTTTTCGCCTGGACGTATACCTGCAGCACTTATTTCATGCCCCAAATATTCTAATTTCGTCTCTAAAAATTTGCACTTTGATAAGTTCAATTTTAACCCCGCCTTCGCCACCATGTCAAGAACACGTTCAAGCAGAAGTAAACCCTCTCGCAGTGTCGCCGTAGGCAGCAGAACGTCATCCATATACGCCAACACAAGATCATTCTGTAATCCTTGCAACATTTTGTTCACCACTCGTTGAAATACCGCCGGTGCATTCGCCAAACCAAATGGTACACGTAGATACTCATAGTGGCCATCGGGAGTCACAAACGCCGTCTTTGATATAGAATCTCCGTGCATTGGTACCTGATGATACCCCTGCGCCAAATCAAGGGTAGTGTAGAAACATTTTCCCGCCAATTTGTTTAACTGATCCTCCACCAAAGGCATGGGACTACGATCCTTGATAGTCACAGCATTCAGCGCTCTGTAGTCCACGCACATGCGCACATCGCCATTCTTTTTAGGTATCAACACAATGGGACTAGCATACTCCGATTCACTTTCTCTTATAACGCCACTTTGTAAAAGACTATCCACCTTATCTCTCACTACCGCCCTTTCATGCATTGATAACCTATAAGGTCGATACACCACTGGCCGGTCACTTTCAACTCGAATTTTCATTTCGCCTAACGTAGTAAGACCTAGATCAGTATCGCTACTTGAGAAACACCCTCTCATTTTTGACAGTAATTGGAGCAATCGCCGCCTATCATGCGCACCTATGTCACCTACATGCACACATGTCAAATCAAACATACTACTTTCGCCATTATCGTCATTTAAATTTGTACTCACCGCAACTTTGTGTACCTTGACAGTTGGACCTAACATCGTCGCCCTTGCCATCACTTGCCCAGCTTGCCACTGTACGGGTTGGGTGCCACAGTTTGTCACTGTCAGCACGCCAGCTGATCCGCCTTCCAAAATGTGGTTTCCGATTGCCACTAGTGCTCCGTTGCACTCGAATCGCCTTGCAGGTACCCAGCATTTCTCGCCAACATGCATGTCTTCCACCTCCACCTCCACTTGAGCCTCTTCGCCTGGGGCTACCAGAACATGCTGTAGTGGAAGCACTCGATGTGTGATTTTCGCCTCGATATCATCTTCATCCAAAGTTATCAGCTGAATGAAGTTTTCCGCCTTTTGGGTAGAAGTCAACTGCGCCTCGCCACCCTGCACTGTAAGTTTGACGCCAGGGGTCGCTAACGCCGGTTGCCCTAAAAGAGGATCAGCGCCAGCAAGGTCACACTCGGCGATTAACGCCATTACAGTTAAAGGGACACCATCCACAGTGACTGGTAGCTCCGTCTCGCCCCTCACTGTGCATAGCGCCCCGCCAAACCCTTTCAGAATTACGGAAGATGGTCTAACTTTGAGGTCGCCGAGTAAGTCAAAACATTCGCCCGTTATCACATTTCTCTCACTGCCCGTGTCTATATACGCCCTCAAACGCCTACCATCCTCCATAATTGCCGATTTCTTATAAGTATTGTCACACACTTCAACAATTCTTACCTGCGCCCGCCGTTTTGTGAATGTATGGCCACCACGTGAAGAACCAGCCGCCTTTGGTCCACCCTGTCGCCTCTCCGGACACGAGTAGTGGTCATGTCCCGGTTGCCTGCACCGGATACACCGCTCCACTCTTGGGTTCGGGCAATCCCTGCTCAGATGACTGCCTATCTGCTGGCAGTTATAGCACCGAATACCTGTCTCTTCCACCGGTCGCCTTGATATTTTCTGGGTAGTGCCACTCCCTTGTTCGCTTGTGTTACGCCTCTTGTCGCCTGTTTGCTTCTGATACCTGTCAAACGAAGACAGAAACCCAGTATACAGCTCGCCAGGAGAACTGCATTTGAACGCCCTTGCATTCCCCTGCAATTCCCTAGGGAGACCGTTGATCACACATGAAATTGCCTTTTCGTCTGCAATTTCACACCTTGCTAGCTTTGACATTTTGTCATGATAGTAATGAGTCATGGACTCGCCTTCTATTTTCACCCGCGCCAGCATTTCAAGAAGTAGCTCAGCATAATCGTGCTGTCTTGGAAATGCCTGTGCAATCGCCACTTTCCACTCGCCCCATGTCTGGTCATATCGATCGAGCCTATTATACCAGCTCCTTGCAGCGCCCTGCAATTTTGCCTGCATAAAATAAGCCCGCTCGTATTCCGACCATCCATGAATACGCCCTAACTGGTCGATTTTACTGAGCCACCTGTCAACTTTGCAGTCTTTGTTATCAGGATCGAATGGTTCCAGGATCTCAGCGCCCGCCCGAGTCCTAGTCGCCCCTGAACACGAAGTGTTGCATGCCGACTCCGCCCCGTCTGCCTCGCTACCGCCAGCTACCGCCTTATAACTAGGCTCACCTGATGGGCCCGCCTGAGCCCCCAAGCCACGAGCATTCTTTCCGCCGGTTACCTGCTCCATTGCTTTAGCAGTCTCTCTCGCCACAATTTCTTGGATGATTTTTGCTAATCCGCCTTCCAACAGCTTTGCTATTAAATTCGCCTGGTCGCCGTCTTCATTTCTTTCCACCTCGGGCTCGTAATCCAACTCTGAATCGCCGCTCAAACTTGCTGGTCTCTCTTTTTGATTTTTGTCTGCCATTTTGTTTCGTCACCTCTGATTACACCAACAGGACCGCCGAAACTAAAACTTTACCGCCTTGTTTTCACGCAATTTAATAACGTCTCGCCACTAAAAACACCACTAGCACGTAGTTTATCCCACTTCTGAACTTTTAACACACTTTTTAATAGTTAATGTCTTTATTTTCGCAAAATACACCACAACTTAAAATAATCCCTCACGCCACGTCGAGCTGTCCCTCCAAAAGTACCGCTCCCTCCTCTCTCGTTCGCCCGTTCGCCGTCAGAGGGTCCAACGCTGCCATTCTTCTGCCCAGTCCGCCGTTGCCACCTTGTCGCCGGATTCTTCACCTTTTACAATATTATTTTTTCAAACTTATTACATACAAATATGGTAAAAAGACTTGGCAACGCCTGACTTCAAAACAAATCTTTTTTTCTATAAGTGACGTTGCTCGCTGTTTTTTGTTTGGCCATGACCAGTGGTGCGCTGTTACTAAAAAAAATTTTGAGGACCGATAACTACCTTTTTTTTTATCGCGAAGCGCCATTTTTATCCAATCTGAATTCATATCAGGATTTACTGGTTTCAATATATGCAGTGATTTACATAACACCCTGTATATATATATATATATATATATATATATATATATATATATATATATATATATATATATATATAGATATATATATATATATTCAATATATGCAGTGATTTACATAACACCCTGTGTATATATATATATATATATATATATATATATATATATATATATATATATATATATATATATATATATACAGGGTGTTATGGAAATCATTTAATATATTGGAATGGGTAACTCCTGATATGAATTCAGATTGAATAAAAATATTCATAAATGGTGTTTCACTATAAAAAAAGGTAAATATCGGCCCTCGAAAAAAATTTTTTTAGTACATGCGCGCCACTGTCATAAATACATGGCCATATAAAAAACAGCAAGAAATGTCAGTTACAGAAAAAAATTTTTTTGTTTCGAAGTCAGGCGTTGCCAAATTTTTTTACCATATTTCTATGAATCAAGTTTGAAAACCTAATATTTTTGTTACCTTTAAAGAAAGAACTCCTAGTAACACTAATTTCAAAAAGCTAAAATATTACAACACAAAACAATACAGAGAACTGCTCTTCAAATGAAGTGTAAAATAATAATCTTCAACTAAACGTACTTATTAGCACTGGAAGTGGAAACTTTCTTCTTCACTAAATAATAGGCACAAATGTCCAGTGTTATCCTTATAGCACTGGAAACGTTCTTTTTCACTAAATAATAAAGTTAATATACTTATAATAATAAGTTACAAAACTCCATTAATGTGTAAGGAATGTAAACAAAGTGATGACATTCCCAAACCAGAGAAGTATATCGAAATTATGTATTTAAAGACTTTAGTGGACGAACTAAAGAGTAAAAATGAAATTCTTCAAGAAAACAATAAACTTCTTAAAGAAAAAAATGCTTACTTGAAAAGAATATAGAAAATTTCGTAAATTTCTAACCTAATAAAAAAAGCCGTAAAACCAAAAATTCCGTGAAATTAGCTGCGAAAGAAACAAAAGAAGCAGAGGGCGTGTACCGTTGTCAATTTCGGTTACGGTTTTGTGTCCCGTAAGTATCGGTAATCTGAAAAGTTGGCAGATTGGAAACGCAATATCTGTCATTAATGTCACCGAAGAAACCGAGCGGTTAACCAGGTTTGACAACGGTACACAGCCAGAAATTGGCATCGAACAAAACGACTTGGCACAGTAGGACCACAACAACAGTCTAGCGTGACTGCAAGTCATCCCAAGAAAAAAGAAGAAAATGACAGTGACTAACCCTACTTTCAACTCCTTCAATATTTTTCTATGCTTTCAAAACAAACAGAAGCTTACAGTAAAAAATAAAAGAAACAAGTGGACCCGAAACTGAGACCAAACTCAATCGAAGGCAAAAAAAAAGGATGCAACCACTTTGAAAGCCGCTTCATCAGGTAGCTATTCTTGGTTATTTGTATCACGACTGTCTAATGACACAAAACCTGAGGACATTGGAAAATACCTAAAATTAAATTATAACATCGACTGTGAATGCGAACGGATAATAACAAAGTGGAAGCAGAAATATAGTTCTTTAAAATTGGTGTGCCCAAGGATAAAAAGTCTGTCATTCTTGACGAAAATGTTTAACCAGTTGGTATTCAAGTAAACAGTTGTTTAAACCTAATAAAGTTAGAACCTCAACAGGGGCGAAGCCTGGTGGTAGCAAATCGTCATGTATAAAACTGCTACATTACAATGTCCGCTCTGTGAGAAACAAGCTTCACGAGCTCGAGGCTGCCACTGCTGATTGTGACCTGGGAGTCTTATGTTTAACAGAACATTGGCTGGAACAGGAAGAAATAGATAGGCTGAGCCTGCTGGATTATGTTGTCAGCGCATCTACATCACGAAGTCAGTCACGTGGTGGTGGAATAGCTGCATCTGTCAAGTTTCTAGGGCTATACCTAGATAGGAAGCTGAAATGGGATGTTCATGTAGCTAATGTTTGTAAAAGACTTGGAAGTAGTGTATTTGTTTTACAAAATTTGAGTGAATGTGTTTCAATAAATACCCTGAGAACAGCATATCATGGAATTTTCCATAGTGTTATGACATATGACATTATCGCATGGGGACGGTCACCTATGCACAAGAGTCTTTGGTCTCCAGCGAAAGGCAGTCAGAATCATGGCTGGCCTAGGGTACAGAGAGGATTGTGGGAATGCCTTTGTTCAGTTGGGAGTTCTTACCCTTCCTTCGGCTTACATCCTGCAAAGTTTGCTCTACATCAAAGGACGACCTACTGTCTTACCAAGACATACATGACCATGACACTAGGAATAAGACCAACTACGTTCCACAACACTGCAGGTTGGGTAAATGTCAGGCTCGACCAGAATATTATGCAATAAAACTGTTTAATAAGTTACCCCAAAATGTTAAAGAGCTCTCTACTCAGCAGTTTAAAATGAAGGTGAAACAGTTCCTAATAAAACATGCTTTTTACATCACAAAACAGTATTTAGATTATAGTTTTAATATATTTTAATATTTTTATTTAGATTTTTTAATGTGTTTGTATTATTGTGTTCATTTCGAATTATAAATTTGAATGCATTGTATTGTCAGGAATGTTTTTATTATTGTCTAAATATGAAAATTATTTTATCTGTAATTGACGTGTGTAAACAATTTATTTGTAATAGCATGAATAAATGAATTTGAATTTGAATAGAAAATTAAACTGTTTTAAACCACGATTGTATAGAGATATCCAAATAAAAGTGAATAGGCCTTATAACTTTTTTATTTTTAAAGATGGAAAAAAATGTCAAATATGAAAGCTTTGGGGATTTTTAGCTTTATACATATATCTTATCAGCAAAATAATCGAGCATCGAATAAAAAAATCCAAAAATATGATAAAAATCATACCATCCAATTTAAAATAAGCGAGAAAATCGATGTTTTATACTATATTTCTTTTATTCGATACTCAATTGTTTTGCTGATAAGATATATGAATGATTGATCCATAAAAATCCCCAAAGCTTTCATATTTAACATTTTTTCTCATTTTTAAAAATAAAAAAGTTATAAGGCCTGTTCACTTTTATTTGGATATCCCTGTACATATTACCACGTACACAGTATATCCAATTTGAATTTACTTTCCTAAGACTGAAGCTACAGGCAGGTACACAGAAAAAAATATACAGTATTTATTTACATAAGACAGTTTTTATTATATGTATAAGTAGATTATTATTAAGGACAGTAAACAAATTAAAAAATAATAGTAGGTACCTATATAAAATAAGATACATATATACCGGGCCAGGGTGTTTATTTCAACTGATATCATTATGGAGTAGGTATATTTTTCAGTAGCGTGGCCAGCTTCTAGGGGGGGGGGGGGGCAGGCTATAATGGGGGCAGCAAAAAGTGATCGTTTTGATAAAAAAATTATAAATTGAAAGCAGAAAAATAAGATTACAGAAATATGCGCCGCAGACGAAATTTTGGAAGAATTGTTGCAAAAATGCTAAAAATATATAAAATAATGCAAACAAGGGGCGCCATCAAAGAGGGGGGGGGGGGCAAAATGAAAAGTGGAGAGCTTCCAACTATACACTAGTGGTTAAAACTTGAAATGGGCACCCCGTATATAAATTTGTTTAAGGGCACAACTATAGTGATGGTAGTGACCAGTGGCATATGGTGAAATTTCAAAGTTGTATATCTCTCTTCCTACGTTCAGGACCGGTCCCAATTTTATTGGTTTTAATAGTGAGCCCACTGGGAATGTTTTTGTAAAGAAAAAAAAAACGTTTTGAATTTGCGAAAAAAAAGTTGAATTTTTGCTTGAGTTTACCAGAACCTTCCCAGTGGGCACACTATTAAAACCTCTAGGAATTAGGAACAGAGATATACAACTTTGAAATTTCACCATATGCCACTGGTCACTACCATCACTATAGTTGTGCCCTTAAACAAATTTATATACGGGGTGCCCATTTCAAGTTTTAACCACTAGTGTATAGTTGGAAGCTCTCCACTTTTCATTTTGCCCCCCCCCCCCCCCTCTTTGATGGCGCCCCTTGTTTGCATTATTTTATATATTTTTAGCATTTTTGCAACAATTCTTCGAAAATTTTCGTCTGCGGCGCATATTTCTGTAATCTTATTTTTCTGCTTTCAATTTATAATTTTTTTATCAATACGATCACTTTTTACTGCCCCCATTATAGCCTGCCCCCTTCCCCCCCCCCCCCCCTAGAAGCTGGCCACGCTACTGAAAAATATACCGACTCCATAATGATATCAGTTGAAATAAACACCCTGGCCCGGTATATATGTATCTTATTTTATATAGGTACCTACTATTATTTTGTAATTTGTTTACTGTCCTTAATAATAATCTACTTATACATATAATAAAAACTGTCTTATGTAAATAAATACTGTATATTTTTTTCTGTGTACCTGCCTGTAGCTTCAGTCTTAGGAAAGTAAATTCAAATTGGATATACTGTGTACGTGGTAATATGTACAGGGATATCCAAATAAAAGTGAACAGGCCTTATAACTTTTTTATTTTTAAAAATGAGAAAAAATGTTAAATATGAAAGCTTTGGGGATTTTTATGGATCAATCATTCATATATCTTATCAGCAAAACAATTGAGTATCGAATAAAAGAAATATAGTATAAAACATCGATTTTCTCGCTTATTTTAAATTGGATGGTATGATTTTTATCATATTTTTGGATTTTTTTATTCGATGCTCGATTATTTTGCTGATAAGATATATGTATAAAGCTAAGAATCCCCAAAGCTTTCATATTTGACATTTTTTTTCCATCTTTAAAAATAAAAGTTATAAGGCCTGTTCACTTTTATTTGGATATCTCTATACAATCGTGGTTTAAAACAGTTTAATTTTCTATTCAAATTCAAATTCATTTATTCATGCTATTACAAATAAATTGTTTACACACGTCAATTACAGATAAAATAATTTTCATATTTAGACAATAATAAAAACATTCCTGACAATACAATGCATTCAAATTTATAATTCGAAATGAACACAATAATACAAACACATTAAAAAATCTAAATAAAAATATAAAATATATTAAAACTATAATCTAAGTACTGTTTTGTGATGTAAAAAGCATGTTTTATTAGGAACTGTTTCACCTTCATTTTAAACTGCTGAGTAGAGAGCTCTTAACATTTTGGGGTAACTTATTAAACAGTTTTATTGCATAATATTCTGGTCAGCCTGACATTTACCCAACCTGCAGTGTTGTCAAGTCAAGTCAAGTCAAAATAAGCTTTATTTTATGGAACGTAGTTGGTCTTATTCCTAGTGTCATGGTCATGTATGTCTTGGTAAGACAGTAGGTCGTCCTTGTCTTTGATGTAGAGCAAACTTTGCAGGATGTAAGCTGAAGGAAGGGTAAGAACTCCCAACTGAACAAAGGCATTCCCACAATCCTCTCTGTACCCTAGGCCAGCCATGATTCTGACTGCCTTTCGCTGGAGACCAAAGACTCTTGTGCATGAGGTGACCGTCCCCATGCGATAATGTCATATGTCATAACACTATGGAAAATTCCATGATATGCTGTTCTCAGGGTATTTATTGAAACACATTCACTCAAATTTTGTAAAACAAATACACTACTTCCAAGTCTTTTACAAACATTAGCTACATGAACATCCCATTTCAGCTTCCTATCTAGGTATAGCAGGGGACAAAAATGATATTTTTTGTGAATTTTGACCAGCTGAACATGATGGCGCAATTAGAATTACCGGATGCTTCGGGAAAACCTTTTTTTTAAGATCAAGTAAATTCTAATCACACCACGTTGTTCAGCAGGTCCATTATAAATATCTTTTACGGTTTGATACATTGACCGGCAAAAATAGCCTTTTTTAACATCGTTCTTTAAACATACTTTATTATTAAAACAAAACATGAACTCTCATACAATAAAAACTCCTATACAATAATAACAGTATATACATATGTACATAACAATACAAATAAAAAATAAATTCTATAAACAAAAACCACGTCCTGAGTAAACAAAAATATAAAGCTCTTGACATTGTAAAATAAAATGAAAATTGCACTCTGTAAAAAAATAATGATATAACATGTAACATTCAATAAAAAAATATAATATTCTCTAAACAAAAACAATATTCCTAACAATGAAAATCAAGGAAAGCTACATACAGTCTTTATATTTTATTTTCTCCTAGTTCTTGAATCACAGGTCATGTTAGGGGATCACAGGTCACATTAGGATAGTCACAGTCGGGTATCACAGGTCACGTTGTGGTATTACTGATCACATTCTGGAATGATATGGTCACGTTTGCCAATATTTCGTCCAATCCGAATTAAAATGTCTCGTTGAAGCTATGCTGTTCTGGTCTTTCTGTTCAGATGGTAAATGCTCGCGAAGGTTATGCAAGGGAAAGTAAATGATTAGTAAAAACCTATCAATTTAACTTGCTGGATTTGAATTTTTTAACTTTATCATCATGCCCCTTTGTGTAACGTCTTTTTGGTAATTTATCTTTCGCGAATTTATGAATATTGAGACGTATAATTTTGTTAATTATTTGAGTATTGGTGTCATGAATATCACAGAAATGTTCATTTAGACTTGAAGAGTATTTAGTTTTAAAGTTATCTTCTAAATTAGTTTCGTGGGCATGATCACTTAAAAATCTGTACAAAAGTGTATGTATTTTATCCACCAACTCTTACAAAAACTTACGGCATTAAAAGGGCTTTCTACTTTTTCTTTGTTGTTTTGATTACAATTTTCCAATTTATGTGTCCATGGACAGGCCGGTCAAGTCAGCATAGGCCTTTAAAAGCATTATCCTAAAAAGCAAACGACAAAGGGAAATAAAAAAGACTATTCAAAACCTACTGACCTTGAGAGGTCATAAAACAAAATAAATAAAAAAGTACACATGCTATTCTTGCGACTACAAAAATTCGTACTCTCTCCACCTATTACCATTATGCACATTAAAAACCAATAACTTCATCAGTTCAGAAAATATTATTTTAAATAAAAAATTATAACTGTTCATAAAACAAGCAAAGAAAATCTATACAGTGTATCTACTATTGGGTGCAAAATATTTTCAACGACGTTTAACCATAACCATATATTTTTAAATAAATTTAGTTGTGTAAAACCTTATTAAAATCATTTTTGACATATTGGTTATAACACATTGGCGTACTAAAAAGGTTCTACAAGGAATTGAGAGAAAAGTTTATTTAGTATTATAGTATAATTAAGAAACTTAACAAAAAAAACTTTTAACGCTGCATAATTAAGTGATCTAAAACACTACAAATTAAGAATATTAGTATTTTGTGTATCCGCCATTAGCATCTAAAAGAGCATCCAATCTTCTAGGCATAGACGCTACTAAATTACCAAAATCGTAATTTTCTAAATTCTGCCATTCATTAGTAATGGCGTCTAAAAGCTCTTGTCTGTTTCGAGGCCTAAACTCATAACTGTAGATCTGTTTGACCATATAACCCCATATGTTTTCCACTGGATTCATGTCGGGACTTCAAGCCGCCCAAGGCAAAACATTGATATTATGGTCGGTTAACCATTCCATAGTAACATGAGCCGTGTGTACTGGTGCATTGTCCTAAAAATTTACAATACATCAAATACTATGAAACAATTGATGGTAATAGATAGTTACCTGTTGAAAAATAAAATTATCTCCAAAACGTTCTTGGACCGACGGTAACATTACATCTTGTAATATTCGCACGTAACCTGCTGCGTTAAGGCGGCCATCTATTATATATAAATTACCAGTGCCTCGAGCAGAAATCCAACACCAGACATGAACTGATAAACTTCCACTGTTATCTGTTGGCTGTATATATTCCTCATTAAATCTATGCCCTCTTGGTCTATAGACTCTAAGTTTACCATTATTTGAAGATTGGAAAACTTTTTCATCAGAAAAAATTACATTTTCCCAGAATTCCTGGTCTCTATTATTTAAATCATTTGCCCATTCCATTCTTCTAATTTTATTCGCTTCTGTAAGACGTGCTTTTTGCTGCAGCGAAGCTTGCAACCCCACTTTGGCGTATTCTTCTCCGGGCCGTCCACTTGGAAGCGGTAAAATGGGTTTCTGCTTTTGCTTGTATATATGGCTGTACTAAATGGGCGCTGTCTAATAAACTGTACTAAGTTAACGTCCTGTTCTGCAGTAGAAGCTCGTGGACGACCGGCACCAGGAGCTCGTCTGAGATTCTGATGTTGCAGCCACTTCTGTTTCAAATAAAAAAAATTTTGTTTTTTGACAGTGCAGCTCATCTGCAGTTCGTTGGTACGACCATCCTTCTTGCAATTTAGCTATAGCAAAACCCTTCTCGGCCTCGGTAAGTAAATGGTTGGGCATGATGTTTTAAAATATTTTAAACTAATTTGGCACATCGACTGACAATGACAATACAAAAATTACTGGTTGACAACAAACGCCACTGAACTTAAGGAGATTTACAAAGCTAAAATAAGTCGTTGAAAATGTTTTGCTCCGAATAGTACGTGGTACGTACAGGCATAAATAGGCAGGAACCGAATATTTAAAAGAAACATAAGTATCGTACATACCTGTGTGATGAACCATCCTAAAATTTGCAACAGTTTCTATGTTATAGATGAAATCAAAAGATATAAAAAGAATAGGGAATGAAACTGTTTAATCAAAAAATACAAATAGAATGTTTAATTATAAAATAATTATCAGCCTGTCACAAATCGCGGCGAAATTTGACACATATAACGTCGACTGAGTGAAATGATGGTTGCAGAACAATTATCCTACAGTGCCACCTCTTTTTACGGTGGCATACCTACTAATGGTGTATCGGTCGTGTTTCCACTTATTCAATTCAAGTTTCACCCATATTTATATTATTTCTAATTAAAATAAAAGTTATACTTCTGTCCAATTTAATAATATTGGCCATGGTGTAGTGATTTTAGTATAGATGGCACTAAGCACAAAATAGTTTTGCTAAACTTCTATATTGTCTGGTTAAATTGTTTTGGAACGAAAACATCGACGTCCATTAGTGATTGGACCCCACGGATCATACTTCCGAAACTATCTCGGAAATGACCTGGACCTTTTGTGCTCGACATCGCGTTAAATAAAGTGGATACAAATGAGTATTTCAAGATTAAAATTTTGCGTATAAAAGCGTGAATAATAGAAGGAACGGGGGCGCCATAATAAAAGACCTCTAGCCCTACAAGTTGAGGAAGGGTGGGCATCTGTCCGAATATTCTCGACATCTCAGCGTGTGCCCGTGACGCAGGGTGCACGTGTAGTTCGTTGGGTACGCGAAGCCTTGGTTGAGAAGTTTGGGTTTTATGACCCGTGGAATTTAATTTAAAAATTAATGTTTTGTATTGTAGAAAGGGACAAAATCTGAAAATTCGGCATGTGCCCGTGACGCAGGGTGAATATAGAGTTCGTTACGTTAAGTATGAAGACCGAATGAAGATGCGAAGCTCTTAGTGACCAACTTTGGGCTTTATGACCTGTGGAATTTAATTTAAAAATAAATGTTCTGTAGGAAGTGGGACTTGGCTTCGCATCTACAGGGACCCCTAAATTTCGGCTGCTTGACTTCTTGACGTTTGGAGCTTTCACAGTTTGCGTTGTTAACAAGTTTACCGATTTTGTAGCATCAGAGTGGTAAAGCATTCGCTAATTGACCCCGCAGGCGTTGGTTCGATTGCGGGCCCGAATGGAACTTTTTTTTTAAATTTTTGTCATTTAAAATATACAAAATTAGGAAATCGCCTCTAAAAAGTGTATTGGAAATACTTACTCCTTCCTCCATAAAAATTTTGTTTTGTCTTTTTAAAGGTCCCGAGCAAAAAATTAATCCTGTCTAGGTACCTTAACCTAAAAATTATGTTTGCTTGAGAAATAATATAATGTCTTCTTGTGGCCATGGAGCTGAGAAATACGTTCTCGGACAGGTTTGCTCAGGATCTTTTTTGCTACTTTTTAAAGGTTCCGAGCAAAAAATTAATCGGGTCAAACGTCAAGAAGCCAAGCAGCCGAAATTCCGTGGTCCCTGTAAACGCGAGTGCTTCGCGATGGTAGGGATGCACAAAATTCAAGATACGCAGGGTGAATGAGTTCGTTAGTCGTTAGGTATGAAGATGCGAATGCGAAGCCTCTTAAGCCCCCCACAGACTACGATGTTTTTCATCCGTTCGCATCGGCGATTTGAACCGTCGCGTCGTGTTGAAATTCAATATAGGACAGATATTAGAACGGACGGTTCGGCACGACCGTTTTCGGCCATAGACTATCAGTTTGGCACGCCGATTCGAATCGCAGCAATGCGAACCTTAGACAAGGGAAAGATAGTGGACGCGTAACGATGCCTGCCTGCCTGTTACCGACTGCCACATAAATCATGGCCGGCCAAAACAGCAAGGTCTCTCCAGTGGCGTATCGCGCAAAAGGAGTAAACGAGGATTTTAAATACGGTCATATTGATATAATTTATTAAAAATAAAGTTGTTTTAATGACGATGGCAGTTTTATTGCAACCTAAAAGTTACATTTTAGTTTAAACTAATAGTATGTTTTTGTTATGGATACTTTCAAGTTGTTGACTTATAGAACCAGAAATGAACTGTATAAAATAAGAATTAGTTAAAAAACATTTTTATTATACTTCTTTGAAAACACCTTATTTTCATCTGTTTTAGTAATAATGTAAGATGGGCTTTTTCGGGCTAGCGCACGGAAAGAGCGCACGGAAAAAATTTTCCTGGTCTCCAGTTCTTTCAGTGTGCTGAATGAAGATACCGACTATTTTTTGGCTTTAAAATAGAAATATAGGTATAGGAAAATAAACTAAACTCAAGAAAGTCTATATGCTATCTGATATTTAATATGTACCTATTTTGTATTTTATTTCGTAAATATTTGAATATTTAGATGAATTTCTGAAATATTTTTTGACGTTTTGTCAATCTTATCTGACATAGACAAATTTAAATCACCTTTTAAATGATTTGAAAGTTACCATGAAAACGCATCATACCTGCCAAAGACCATATTGTCAGCGTTGTTAATTTTCTGTCAATTAAATTCATTCTAATAAAATGTTCTCTCAACCTGAAAAAGTGGCATCTTTCATTATTAATAGTTAATTTTTAATTACTCTAGTAGTTTTTTTTTTAAATTCCGATAACAGTTGTGAAAATACAAATATTCCAAGTTTATTTTGTATGTATGTATTTTTTTATGTTATATTTTGTTTTATGTTATCGTTTTCAAAGAAGTATAATAAAAAATATCGTTCATTACACGTCCAGAAATGGATTTTCCGTGCTTGCTTGACTTCCCGTGTTCGGCTGCGCCTCACACGAGAATTTGTCAAGCGCGCACAGAAAAATCCTTTTTTCCGGACTGGTAATGAAATATACTATTACATGGTTAAATAGGTTTTTTTTCAGATATTGATTATTTTTCGTTGTTTGTGAAAAATCTGGTTTAGCTTAATATAATAAGAAACACAAATGCAAAACAAATTTTTATTAATTTTAAATAAATTAAGTACTTGTCATTTTGTTAAACACAAAAAATATAAAACTACATACAAACATAAAAGACAAACTATTTTACAGCATCAAAAGTAATTAAAGGATAATAATTATTGTTAAGTATTTATCATGTACCTATAACTGAAGAGAAACTCT
The DNA here is from genome assembly GCA_963971165.1 of Philopedon plagiatum. NCBI lineage: Eukaryota > Metazoa > Arthropoda > Insecta > Coleoptera > Curculionidae > Philopedon > Philopedon plagiatum. The sequence continues at coordinate 281,322 of CAXARB010000299.1, forward strand.
TGCTTCTACCAAGATCTGTTTATTCTCAAAAAACAAACTCCTCTCTCCCCATCATGCATATCCCTGACAACCATATTTTCTCGCCGACTTCTTTTCCAAGCTGTAACTGGTACACCTATTATCTAACACCTCTCTCCCTTATAAAAGAAATATGTACATAACTATGCTAATAAACATAAAAATCTTTCAAATGTGCAGGTGGCTTGCTTGTACGCCCTGTACTATCATTAGTCACCTCGGAATGCCGATCCTCACCCGGAACATCGAACGCTTCGGGGACCGCGTATGCATCAGGAACACCTGCAGATGTCGAAGGTAATTCTGAAGGTATTCCATGATTTACAGGTGTATCATGGTTTATACAAATTTCATCCGAGACTGCCTTTGAAATAGACAATCCGATTTGATCTTCAGGTGGTACAAAATAGTCAAAATTCATCTCGTTATGTTGAGTTGAATTTCTAGTATTTTCACCTATGGATCTAACCTGATTTACATGTCTTTTCCACACCTTTCCATCATCTGTATGTATAGAATAATGTAACTTACCTAAACGCTTTTTGACTCGACCAAAAATCCACTTTTTCGAACCAATATAATTTCTACACGCTACTCTTTGTCCCTCTCTGCAAAATCTACACCTTTTAAAATCGTTTATATTTGTGTGCGTTTCAGTGTTACCAGGTAATACTAAATCTATTCTACTTTTAATTTGCCTTCCAAACATAAGTTTTGAAGGTGATGTATCAGTCAATGCATGTGGCATTATTCTGTACTGTAATAATAGTTTTTGTAAAGAATGATGTATATCCAAATTTTTATTATCGTACTGTAACGATTTCAATGACTTTTTAAGAGTTTGTACAAATCGTTCAGCTTGGCCATTTGTAGATGGATTATAAGGAGCAGTTACTTTATGAATAATCCCATTCATTTTCAAAAAAATTTGAAATTCTTTAGAACAAAAACTAGGCCCATTATCTGTAACGAAATAAGTTGCTATTCCGAACCTAGCAAAAATTTCTCTACATATTTTTATTGTACTTTGAGCTGTAATATCTTTCATAATATGTACTTCTGGCCATTTACTAAAAGAATCAACTAAAATAAAAAAATAATGCCCCATGAAAAGACCTGCAAAATCTGCATGTACCCTTTGAAAAGGTTCTGTTGAAGGTTCCCAAAAATGTGACTCAACTTTAGCCGGATTGTTTTTTACCTGGTTACACTGTGCACAATCTTTAACTAATGATTCAATACTTTTATCGATGCCAGGCCACCAACAATAGCCTCTAGCTAAGCCTTTCATTTTTACAATACCAAAATGACCTGTGTGTAACTCAGCTAAAATTTGGTTTCGAAAAACTTTGGGAATAACAGCCCTGTGACCACGCATAATAACCCCTTGCTGCAAACTAAACTCAGTCTGATCGATGCGGAATCGATCAGCGCAGTGGCGGCTCGTGGACTTAAGAAGGGGTGAAGCGCAGCCAACGGAATAGCGGGGGGGGGGGGGGGTTGAAAAAAATAATGCACATAAGGGGGAATACGCAAATTTATAATAATAATAACAAAAACAGTGTTTTTCTTGAAAAAAAAAATATACATACATAAAGGGGAATACACAAATTCATAATAATAACAAAAACAGCATGTTTTTCTTGAAAAAAAATGTACATACATAAAGGGGAATACACAAATTTATAATAATAATAATAATAACAAAAACAGCATGATTTTCTTGAAAAAAAAATATATATATACATTCAAAATCTTGCGTACACTTGTGGTTGCATTTATCTATGAGATCTACTTTTTAAATATAAGGTCTATCCTTCGATCTTTGAAAGCTGCAAATCTATCAATAATATCGCCATAAAACGGTCCTACGGTACTAGCGCGATACTATTGAATTCTACTTCCGAACGCCCCAATACTCCTACACCCATGCATAAGCTTCTGCAGCGACAACTGCCGGTCGCACCGTTCTAAAATTAGATACGCGTCTCTACCGCCCGTTGCCATAGCGACCGTCGTAAACAAATCTCCTTACTTGTGGCGTACTACTCATCCTGCCGACAGTGTTGCCATTTGGGGCGACAAGTCGCCAAAATGACGACTTTTTGTCTCTATGAGAGTGTGGCGGCGATTTTCAATAAAAAGCTTATTTTTGGCGACTTTTTACAGGTGAAAAAATTGAATATACACGTTGTATACAATACGTAGGAAGAAACAACGTCACAATAATAATCATTATTGCACCGAGGGATTTCTCAAAGAGAATATCTGAACGCGCCACGAATTGTACGTCAAATTTTGGGGATTCCACCAAGCTTGTTCCACAAAAACATTTTTCTTTTATTTAGTATTGACAGTTTTCTAACCCCAATATTTCAAAAATGCTGTGGCGACAAATTGGCGACTTTTCATGCTGATCGATGGCGACTTTTTGCTTTGTTATTCTGGCAACACTGCCTGCCGATTGCGCTTCACCACCCCCGACAGTGATGTTCCGCGACGCTCTTATGAGTAATGTGTTCAACGCGCTACGGGCTGCGTTTATGTTATTCTCTTATGAAAAATTATTTATTTGATCATTTATAATAAAATTGGATCAAAAATGTGTTTTTATATAAAACATACTACATTATTAACGTAACAATGTAGCTCATAAATTAAATCAAGTTAAAAATATATTTTCCTTTTATTTATTTTTGGAAATTGTAGGTGAAGCGGTGCTTCACCTGCGTCCCCTGACGAGCCGCCACTGGATCAGCGTCTTTTATCGTTTTTCCCGTATTTAAAGCATTGAAAAGTTTACTTAACTCTAAATCTGATTTAGTAGCTTCCGCTAACATTCGTGCAGTTACTGGCAAACTATCAATCACACTAATTTCAAAAACATCTACTACGTCCGAAAAATCAGTATTATTTTCACTTCGAATAGGTAATCTAGACAAACAGTCTGCATTTGCATGTAATTTTGTATTTTTATACTTGATATCGTAATTAAAACTTCGTAAAAATAAAGCATACTGTTGCATTCTCATGGCCGAAAATACTGGCAAACTTTTATTTGGAGAGAATATTTGTACCAGAGGTCGATGATCTGTAACCAATGTAAATTTATTTCCATACAAATACTGGTGAAATTTTTTTAAAGCAAAAATAATACTGTAAGCTTCTTTATCTATTTGTGCGTACTTCCTTTGTGTTTCAGAAAGTGTTTGTGATGCATATTGAATCACCCTTTCTGAACCATCTGGGTAGATGTGCGATAAAACCGCCCCAACTCCATATGAACTTGCATCAGTTGCAACCACCAATGGTAACTTTGTATCGAAATGTACTAAGAAATTTTTGCTTTGAAAAGCTTCTTTTGCTTTTAAAAATGCATTTTCACACTCTTTTGACCAAATAAATTGAATATTTTTACGTAAAAGTCTGTTGAGAGGGAAAAGAATTGAACTCAAATTTTTTATAAATCTTCCGTAATAATTAATCATACCTATAAAAGCTCGTAATTCAGTTATATTTGTAGGTCTAGGCATGCTACTAATTGCCTTAATTTTTTCAGGTGACTTATGTATTCCGACTTTGTCTATGACATAACCACAATAGTTTATTTTATCTTTTAAAAATTCACATTTTTCAGCATTTACTGTAATATTGTACTGTAGTAACCTACTGAAAACAGTTTCAAGTCTTTGTAAATGAATTTCATCTGTTGGCGCTGAAATTTTTATATCGTCTAGGAAAACTGAAACACTCTGTATATCTTTTAAAATATTTTCAATTTCCCTCTGCCAAATTGTTGGTGCTGATGCAATTCCATATAAAAGTCTATTGCAACGATATAAACCCCTGTGTGTATTTATTGTAAGCAAGTGCTTATCCTCAGGACATACTTCCATTTGTAAGTACGCTTGACGCAAATCTATTTTTGAAAAAAATTTTCCTCCAGCCATAGACGAGAACAGTTCGTCTACAGTTGGTAACGGATGATCATCAACAACCAGGTGAGGATTAACCGTCACGGAAAAATCACCACATAATCGTACTGTATTATTACTTTTTAAAACAGGAACAACTGGTGTTGCCCATTCAGATGTATTTACCTTTTCAAGAATACCAGCTTCGACTAAATTATCAATTTCTTTATTGACAAGTGGTATTAACTTGAAAGGTAAATTTCTTGCTTTCAAAAATACAGGTTTAGCATTTGGCTTTAATGTTAGTTTAGCTTTAATCCCTGTAATTTTAGAAACACGAGGTTCAAAAATTTGGTTGTATTTCTGTAAAAGTAAATCTAATTTTTCCTGAACTGTTGTAGATACTGTATTTATAAAATGTAACTGAATATTTAATTGGCGTATCCATTCTCTTCCTAATAAAGGTGAACGATTATTTTCCGTTAGGTAGATATTTAATTTTTTTATCAAATTCTTATATTCTACCCTAACTTCAACAAAACCTACAATTTTTACTAAATTTTTACAATAACTTATTAGTTTTAACTCTGTACTGCTGATGGAAAAATGGGGAAAAATAGACATAAAATCATCGTTACCCATTAAAGTAACCGCTGCACCACTGTCTATTTCAAAAGTTAAAATTTTATTGTTTACTTTAACTTTTTCGAAAAATTTATCTCTGTACTCCCCATGCTCCACCTGTAAAATTTCCTCCACTTGATGAGTTTGAGCAGATGTTTTAAAACAGACCTTCTGTAGATGTCCGCTGTTTCCACATCCCCTACATTTAACCTTCCTATCTAATCGGCATTTCGAAGCAAGATGTCCACCACCACACCTGAAACATTTAAAATTTGTATTATTATTTGAAACTTTATTATATAAATAATGAGAATTATTGTTCTGCGTAGTATTTATATGACTTGTAATTCTTGTATTTTCTTGTTTCTTCTTATTTTTCGAAACGATTGCATTTACGTTCTCCAAATTACTTCTATTTGTATTTCTTCCACCTTGTAATTGATTTACGTCTTTTTCTGACAACTCCATGCTGGTGGCTATTTTTACCGCTTTGTCAAAGTCAAGCTCTGACGTTTCCAACAACCTGGACTGGATTCTTCTATTTGAAATCCCAAAAACAAATTGATTCCTCAATGCCGTCTTTAGGTAGGTACTAAAATTACAGTGTATTGAAAGCTTCTGTAGTGCTACAATAAATTCTTGTAACGTTTCCTCATCTTTCTGTTTCCGTTGATGAAAACGAAAATTTTCTGCAATTTCTAACGGCGCTGGAGAATAAAATTGTTCCAAAGTTCCGTAAATTTCTTGTCGTACGGATCTTCAGGAGCAATTTTATCTGATATAATTTCAAAAGATTCATTGCCAATGTAGGTAATGCAATAAATATGGAACCCGTAATTTGTCTTCAATTTGAAAAATTTTAAACGCACCTTCTAATCGTTGTAACCATCGATTCCAGTTCATTGTTTTTGGATTAAAAGGTTCAATGTAAAAAGTTGTTTGTACTTGTACCGTAGCTTTTGGTGTAACTTCTGTATTCGGCATTTCTTCAGTTCCTTGAATGGTTCTTTAAAATCCTCGTCGCCAACTGTTAAGTATTTATCATGTATAACTGAAGAGAAACTCTTGCTTCTACCAAGATCTGTTTATTCTCAAAAAACAAACTCCTCTCTCCCCATCATGCATATCCCTGACAACCATATTTTCTCGCCGACTTCTTTTCCAAGCTGTAACTGGTACACCTATTATCTAACACCTCTCTCCCTTATAAAAGAAATATGTACATAACTATGCTAATAAACATAAAAATCTTTCAAATGTGCAGGTGGCTTCCTTGTACGCCCTGTACTATCATTAGTCACCTCGGAATGCCGATCCTCACCCGGAACATCGAACGCTTCGGGGACCGCGTATGCATCAGGAACACCTGCAGATGTCGAAGGTAATTCTGAAGGTATTCCATGATTTACAGGTGTATCATGGTTTATACAAATTTCATCCGAGACTGCCTTTGAAATAGACAATCCGATTTGATCTTCAGGTGGTACAAAATAGTCAAAATTCATCTCGTTATGTTGAGTTGAATTTCTAGTATTTTCACCTATGGATCTAACCTGATTTACATGTCTTTTCCACACCTTTCCATCATCTGTATGTATAGAATAATGTAACTTACCTAAACGCTTTTTGACTCGACCAAAAATCCACTTTTTCGAACCAATATAATTTCTACACGCTACTCTTTGTCCCTCTCTGCAAAATCTACACCTTTTAAAATCGTTTATATTTGTGTGCGTTTCAGTGTTACCAGGTAATACTAAATCTATTCTACTTTTAATTTGCCTTCCAAACATAAGTTTTGAAGGTGATGTATCAGTCAATGCATGTGGCATTATTCTGTACTGTAATAATAGTTTTTGTAAAGAATGATGTAAAAATTTTAAACGCACCTTCTAATCGTTGTAACCATCGATTCCAGTTCATTGTTTTTGGATTAAAAGGTTCAATGTAAAAAGTTGTTTGTACTTGTACCGTAGCTTTTGGTGTAACTTCTGTATTCGGCATTTCTTCAGTTCCTTGAATGGTTCTTTAAAATCCTCGTCGCCAACTGTTAAGTATTTATCATGTATAACTGAAGAGAAACTCTTGCTTCTACCAAGATCTGTTTATTCTCAAAAAACAAACTCCTCTCTCCCCATCATGCATATCCCTGACAACCATATTTTCTCGCCGACTTCTTTTCCAAGCTGTAACTGGTACACCTATTATCTAACAATTATAATATATAAGTATACAGAAAACGCAAATATAAACATAAGTAATACAGTAAATGTGAAGCCTGGGGCAGCATTAATATTTTGCAACCATTTCCCTAGTGTACTACAGTGTGGTAAGCAAATATCAAAAACACTTCTTACATAATTGTATGCCTTGGGAGAAAAAAAATTTAAAGTGATAGCAAATTTCCGTAATTCTGGCGAATATGTTCTTTTTTTCCCAATTTTTCTTTGTAACATTTCTTTAGTTACAGATGTTATATTCCCTAATAGCATTGCTTTTTCATTATCTAATAAATTATTTTTTTGTAAAGTTTGTACCATTTGCTTTAAAGAAACAACTTTTTTTTATATCTTTTTAAAGACTGAGTTAATACCCGAATTTTTCTGGTTTTTGCTTTGCTTTTAGCAACCTCACGGAAAAGCTGTTTTCTTAATGACTTCTTTCGTGGCTTCAGGATCTGCTACAGGCAATGTAGGCTCATTTGAAGGGCCTGGTTGTGGACTACATGCTCTCTTTCTTGTCTACAAAAACAAACAGTTTTACTTCAACTAAATGAAAAAAATATTTTTTTAAAAAAAGCTTTTATACTTTACAACTAAAAATACCTTCTTTGACTGCAGATAGTGTGGAAGCTCAGAAAATAATGTTGGAACTGCTTCTTCATTCAGTAAACGAACTCTTGACTGCGAGTTACTTTTGTAGAACCAATGCTTTTCAAAGTGTTTTGAACAAAGGCGATCATGTTTTGAGGGCATCCAATCATCTACTTTCATGTTTTCTATCCACTTTTTGCATTGCTCTCACTCTCTAGGAAAACTGAAAGAAAAAGTTAATTATACTTAAGTAGGTAGGTACCTACTACTCGTCCTTTTTTTCCCTCTTTTATTTTTCTTTAGTTACCCTTTTTTACAACGAAACATGTATTCTTTTACACATTTTAAAATATTTAAAATTTCTTTCAAAGAAAATTTATAATTTTATAACAGTACATTAGGTACGCCTATGAACACAAGGCGTGTTTCACCAAAGAACCTGAGTTTAAATACATAATTCTGACTAAAAGTAACTAAATACTTAGATAAAATTTTGCCTATTGTGGCGTACTTTTAGGGGAAAACTTGGTTTTCCTCAGAAAGGTACTCACTTGCGTACGGCAGCTCTTCGTCGGTAGAACAGATGGTCATCGGCTAGGAACACTTACGCTTTTTAAAGGCGCCACTCAGTTTTTCATTTAAATGATTAGTTTTCAGAGCTTCTGAACTGAGAAACCAAGCTCTTTTAATCTAAGTTGGTAATAAATAAATAGACTACCTGAGATCAGCTTCAATCAATTTAATTAACCAATTATGCCAAATTAAGAAACGAAAAAAGTATGTTTATAAATATCAAATAACATAGTTTAAAAATGCATTTGTTCTGATAAAAATAAATATAATGCAGTGAAGCCAAAATTCCCGAGTTATAGTAATATATACATAACCCCTATCTTTGGCCAAAGATTACCCCAATGTTATGTACATTTATGTACAAAAGTATACTTAAAAGTCGCATGTGAATTTAATTTTAAAATAATCAGAAGGCTAGCTTACACAGGTAAATATGAAATATATGTAAAGAATGAATTTAAGAAATAAAGAGGATATCACGAAAGTTATAGTATAAAAAAAATTACGCAATTAAAAAAATGGAATAGACTGGCCTTAGGTTCTGGTGGGAGCTTCTAGAGTGTCCCCTGCATCCTGTGAAACAGACACTTGTTGGTGACTAAATGTTAGGCCGCCAATCCTGGTTACTACGGACAGCTATTTCTCTGATAGTGTATGAGAAAAGTGGAGGAAAACGTGCTGGGAAACGTGGACACCTCTCTAGCGCCTCTCTAACACCCTATCTAACGCCTCTCTAAAATCCTATCTAGCACCTCTCTAAAACCATTTCTAACGCCTCTCTAAAACCCTGTAAATAATATTTACAATAACCAAATCGTTCGAAAACATTAAAGAAATTTAACGGCTTACCTCTAGGTTGAGGGGATCTGCCTTACTATGCACATGGCGAATAAGAAATTAAAACGGGACTTCTCCCAGGAAGAATAGTCATGAATCGGCAAAAAGACATAATAATATGTATGTAAGTAATCAGACACTACTTCACATTACAATAATTGGTGCATAAAATAGCACTATAAAGGCAAAAAAACTTCAGTCAGAAAAATCATGACTCCTCACACGATTAGCAAAATCGGAGTGTCTCGAAAAACGCTGGTACGTCGATCTACGAGTACCACGCATGGGTACTAGACGACATCTCGTCAGCTTGGATGCAGCTGGTCAAGATATTTTGGAAGTTGGCGAATGCGATGGATCATGGAAATTTACAAAAATATTAAGAAATAATAAGGGTAATAGTGGTTAAAGATTTAACCGCTACACTGCCCCTCTCCAAAAGAAAAAATTAAAGACTACAAAGTGGACTTTACATTTTTTTAAGATTCATATTACCATAATATGATATGTGAGGTAGATTATTAACAGTTTACGATAATCTAATAATAAAAAATATAAGTAAGTAACCTTAGAACTTAAGAAAAAATATACAAAAACTGCAGTGCACAAAATAGTGTTGTCAAAATTTTAGTATTGATAACTCTCGCGTATCACTCGTCCCCAGGGGAGATTACAGTCGGTAGGTCACTATCGGTAGGTCACAAATCAGGTAAGGTCACTAAATTGGTAAGTCCACTAACATCTGACAACTATTTGTATAGCACTATTACTACCAATACTCACTAATAATTACATATTAGCTAATTCAATCTATTTACCACTAAATCTATTTACAGCCTATAAGAATGTAGAAACATCACTTATAGTAGAAAAACCATCGGTTATAAGAAACTGAAATAACCTAAAATGCTTTAGTATTTAAAATTTCTCACGGTATATAAACCAAACTATTTAAGTTAATTACTAGAAAAATAGTACCGATAATTTTTAAGTGTCAGGCAGGGTCTAATGAAACTGAAGTTGAAAGTTGAAACTGAAGTTGAAACTGAAAGTTGAAAGTTGAAACTGAAGTTAAAAAACGTTGTAACATGTAGTATTTAGAATTCCAACGCGTAGCGACCTCTTGTATTAATTTTTTTTCTGTATTCTTTCTCAGTTCATCACTTGCTACTACACTGTGTTTGAACCAAGTAACAATGCTCTTTACCTTATTAATAATTGTTGTTAAATCTGGTATTTTCTCAGTTGCTTTCTCAGCCACTAAATTTAGAGTATGTGCGTAGCACGGAATATGCACTTGTTTGCCAAACGCTATATCTACTGCCTTAACAATATTTGCACCACTATCAGTCACGATAGCGGTAACTACATTTTTTTTAATGTTCCAGTTTTGACAGGTTTCAGTTAACTTTTCAGATAAGTAATCCGCCGTATGTCTTTCAGACAGATCAAAAACTCCCAAAGTAATTGAGGAAATTTCCACATTTTCAGCGAAATGGACTGTTACACCCAAAAAACTTCTATTTTGCATAGTATCGCTCCAAATATCAGTGGTTATTGTAATACCATCAATACAAGCTAATTTTTCTTTGACACTTGCAGCAACATTTGTGTATTTTGCTTCCAATCGACGACCGAATGTTCCTCGGCTCGGTATTTTATAATGGGGAGCTACAGTTTTCATTAGGTGTTGAAAACCTTCGTTATTAACAATATTCAGCGGCTGCATGTCTTTACAAATCATAAATAAAATTGAATTGGTAATACTGTCAAACTTTTTACCTCCTTCAGCAAAGGACATCAAGTTTCGAAAAGTTTCTTTAATTGACTTTTGAACCGGTTCTGCTGAACTCCTATTTACATTTAAACCACCTGCTGAAGTTAAACTTGCAAAACTGCCTCCAACGCTACTGGAATCATCATCATTAAACGTTTGTGTTGAAGGTCCAGGGCCTCCAGAGAATAGGCTTAATTCCTGTGATGGCCCGGCAACTGGCTCCTGTGTATGTTGATTGGGAAGGGGACTTAATTCCCGTGATGGCCCAGCAACTGGCTCCTCTTGGATAGGTTGAGGTTGATCAACTTGATTTTCCTAAAAAAAATCACATTCTGATTAGGTACTTTTATATTTATTACCAAACATTCTGGGACCGCTACTCTTTAAGTTAATTAGGTAGGTACCTATGCTTTTTTTAAATATTATTTACTAATATTATTGCACTACTTTTTCCATAAAGTTAATAAATAAATACATAAATAACCAAAATTTACCTTGTCCTTGGCAAAATGTATTTTTAACGAATTAGTTGGTAACAATGTTAACGTCTTATGTGTTTGAACAATATGGGCCATTAAATTTGTTGTATTGCCCGAAGTTTTTAATTTCTTCTTACAAAAACGGCAGGTAGCAGTTCCATCACTATTTTTAAGAAAATGTCTCCACGCGTCGCTTTTTGGTGGAGCCATTATTAAAATAAAAGTTTACAATGTTTTTATGTATGTATATTATCCTGTTTTCCTGTTGCACGTACACTTCGCTTATCACCTACTACACTTATAGTATAGACTACTATAGACTCAACACTCAACAGTGCTACATATCTATTCTGTTCAATAAACAAAACAAAACATAACTAAATTTATTTGGGGATTTCCCCTAGTAACCTCGGCCTCGGACCGAATTTATCTGTAGTGCTGCCATCTAACATAGGCAAGACGAACTCATGACTTCCGAATTATAATTTCCTGTAAATTGCTACAAATATAAAAGAAAATTAAACAAAAACGGATATTTCGCACCCTTAGTAATAGAGTGACAGAATTCAAAAAACATGATTTTTGGGAATGACGGAAAAACGTTTTAAAAACTGTGGTTGCCGCTTTTAATAGATTATAACTTCCTTTTTATTAGAGATGATAACTTGATTTTTTAAAAGTACTTTCATAAATTATAAAAGGTAAAGATAACGTTAAATTTTTTATTAAAAATTAGGTAATTAACTAAAAAAACAGGTTACAACAGGATCATTCCAATTTAGGTCACTGTAGTTCTAAGAAAATTTAAAATTGGCTGCCCCAATGTGAAATGAGTCTATTTAGTTTTAAAAAAATCCTGAAATTATCTGACTCATATCAAAATGAGCCATTATTTTACTAAATTATTATGCTATTGTTTAGTGATGTGCCAGTTTATTAGCTACTAAAACATTAAAATAAAAAACTTTTACAACAAATTGTCATTTTTTATTCAAATACTACGTTTAAATCATTTACATACTATTAAACTGATATCATAAAAAATCAGGACTGTTACTTTTACTTATTAAATGAACGAAACTTACTTAACTACTAAACTTACTAAAAGTAGTAAAAAGTAAAGTAAGGTACTTAAAGCTTGTTTTATATAATAATTTAACGCAATGCTACAAATTAAATTGTATGTGCAAAACTTAAACAAGAAAACAAGACAATGAAACAACAACATTTACTCCAGATTTCAAGCAACAACCAGTGTGCTGCACATCATTCTGAGCAGCTTATAAATAGTTATAAAATTCGACTAAATTTAGTTCTGGCCGCCCTGATGAGTAAAAACGGTAGTTTTTGTCTGTAATTAAAACTGGATTTAGTGTATGTAACTAATTAATAATATCTTTATAGAAACTAGCATAAAAATTGGGTATTAAATTTCTCGAGATCAGGTCTCTCAGTCCTCTTTTTTTATTATCAGTCAAATCCAATCTACAACTATAAGCTTCCTTCAGAGTTATAAACATAATATCCAGCATATTTTTCTTTCTCTTATTTCTCAAGTTAATTGTTTTAAAATTGTCTTCTGTGTAGGATGTTTTATAGAAAATAGAAAAGGGTTCTTCCTTACAAAATTTCAATATTTTTATATTATTCCAAATAACGGACTCCCGTCTTTCGTTCTCATTGTAGTTGTAGCCCCAGTTCTCTTGTAAATTTTTTAGGTCCTTGAAGAAGTCAAATCCAAGTTCATAGACTGTAAACGGTGTTCCAGTTTTCTTAGCACTCTTTATTAATGGTACGTATTGGTGAGGTATATAAATGGGTCCTGATTTTAAATTCTTTTTAATTTCTCGTTCAATTAAACTGTGTACGTTGTCTCCCTCATTCTGAGTATGGCCTTGGATTAGATACTTGTGAGTAATGCTCGGAATATTCTGAAAGTTGCATACAACGTAAAGATATAAAGTCGCTATGTATTTGTTCTTATTCTGTCCGCAACAGTTGTCTGAATAGAAAATAATGTTAATATTTTTTCCAGCTGATTTTTCGTCAATGCTCTTTAAATAATGTAGTAAGCAGGACCCAATTTCGGTAGAACCTTTTTTACCATTAGCCTCGTCCCAAAAATAAGAGTAAACATTACACAGAAAAAAAAGAAAAGATTGGATCAATAGTTCCATGAATGTTAACGTCGACATGGTTGATTGAATTAAAAAACTGTTAGAAGAAAATTTATTTCGATATTAGGACGAAATTCAAAATTTGTTAAACTTTATTTGTTCATCTAACAGATATGCTCTTGATTAAATATCTCTTTTTGCTTAAACTAACCGCCTTGGAGTATAATACCATAAGGTAATACTTCATTGGACTGTTTTGTCTGTCAAGTCAATTAACAAAAGTTAACATTTTCTGATGTTTTATTTAATTCCCAAAAACCATTGCTTGTATTTAATATTCACAAACTGTTAAATTAAAGTTTTTCTCTATGATTTCAACAGTTTATTTTTTTCGGTGTATCATTATGGATTATACTCCAACCTAGTTGGAGGTTAAGTTGGAGGTTAAACTTGTGAATGTTAGTGGCTAAAGTTTGTGGTGTTTTTGGTGTTTTTAATATAGAATAACTTAGTATTGCAAATCTTTAATAGTTTTGACGTCTCATGCAGGTAAAATAAGTTGGGAAACTGGTTGCTCTAGTTGCCAATTTAAACCTAACCTAACAATGGCCACATGCTCATCTTGTAAAACATCGATCTCTGAGGAATCTGAACTCAGATGTGATATCTGCATGCAGGATTTTTGCTCAGATTGCTTTCCGCTAAGCAGCTCTGAACTCAGAGTAGTCCCACTAAAAAAACGAGTGTTGGTGATATGTTGCACATCCTGTAAATCTGCTGTACGGTGTTCCCTTTTGAATGCCGAAAGAATTCGTCACCTAGAGGAGGAAATCGGCTTACTGAAAGCAAGTATTGCTGATAAAGACCAGATTATCTCAGATAAGTCTGAAATTATAAAGCTTCATCAGGCTAGGAATGATAATAAAGTAGTAGAAATTCCTACTGCCCCAGAAATATCCAACAATACTGAACGTGCGGATGTTACTTTGAGTCAGGTAAATAGGGCAGTGAACTCTGCTTTGCGGGAAGTGGATTCTAACTTACATCAACAAAATCCAGCTAATCTTGACGCTCATGGTTCTAGATTAATAAGTGCTCTTGGAACGAGCACTCAAAATACCAGAAAGAATCCTAATGCTCAAACCAGTTGCTTCGAGGGAGTTCCTATGAAAATATGGTATCATGTGAGTCGAGTTAATAGGTCTGCAACGAATATAAATGTCATTGACTACATTAAAACAAAAGCCAACGTAATAGGAAACGAGCAGCTGATAGTGACTCAACTAAATACTACAGGTGAAACTAGTTCTTTTAAGGTGGGAATAGATAATAAATATGTACCTTTAATTGAAAAAGAGAACTTCTGGCCTGAAAATATTCTTTGCAAACAGTTTGTATTTAAGCGTCAACAACAAAATTCAGCAGGAGGAAGATTAAGATACCAACCAAATACACACCGAGAAAAATTTTTACTAACCATAAGTAAAAATCTAGTTATCCTAAGTAAAAAGTTGTATACGATATGTGACAAGTATTTTCTGTACTTAGGGTAGCAAACACTACCCAGACGGCACCAACATATTACATGAATATGCTGAGCATATATAACTGGCATATTAGAATATTGCAGGAATATGCCATATTCTCCAAGATACATTACACGCATATTCCAGGAATGTTCTAAGGTCACCATGAAACATATGCCAGGAATATATTATATCATTCCAAAATATATTTCTGGCATATATAATTCATATGCATTCGGAATATCATATGCCAAAAATATATTGCAGGAATAATTTATTAATTTCAAAATGTGAATTTCAACCTCAATAGGATGACCTATAACCACAAATGGACCGGACCAGAAAGTCATTCCTTATTAAAAATTTTGCTTTTTTGTAATAAAAATACGATATGTAAAAGAAAAAGTTTTGTATTAAAAACCAAAAACACATGAATTTTTTTATCTAAGGGTATAATAACTACCCTTATTTTCCATTTTCGAGGAAAATGCCGTTCGAAAAAACAATTTTACTGTTTAAAGTATCTTATAAAGTACAGGCAAAAGGTAATGTGCATGTGTGATTATATGTGTAATAATTAATTTTCAACTAAATAAACAACTTAAAAAACAAAATAAACAGAAAAACACTATTAGTGTAAAGATGTATAATCCTAAAAGGTAACAAAGTGAACTAACCTGTCTAAGACATGTAATTTAACATAATACAAAATCTAATATTTAATTTTTAAAGTAGAGAAAAATAATGTGTCTAGGACGTGTAATTTAACATAATCCGAAATCTAACATATAATTTTTAAAGTAAAAAAAAATAATCTGTCTAAGACATGTAATTTAACATAATCCAAAATCTAACATATAGTTTTTAAAGTAGAGAAAAAAATAAGACTAAAATAAATCAAAACTCTTGAATTTCCTATGTGAAAATGGTAATTTCCTATGTGAAAATGGTAATTAAATGGCTTCGATATCGTTGACTTCTGTGTTTTTTTTATTTTCCTTAACCCTGAAAAAAATAAAATTTAATGAAAAATAAGCATAGTACTCTAATTCTGTAAACAAAAACTAGATGAAAAAGTAATTTAAATATACTTTCAGCATTCTAGGTTTGAGAAAAAGTTTCAAAATTGGAGTGTCACTTTTAGGTGAATTACTTATTGTGGTATAGCTGCATAGCACAAATATACTTTATGCACTTGAAGTCACTAAAATAGTATTAAAAATGTATTATTTGAAAAAAATTATAATTGTTTAGTATTATCTTACATCCTTCTATTGCATCTTTCTGTAGCTTTGGTAAGGAAGACCGCCACTGCTTCTTCCACTACCTTTTCTGTCACAGCCTTAGTATCTGTGTTTTGTTTACAAACATCTGAAAATAATTCAGAGCATTACTAACATATTATTTTAACATGTAAAACACTATAGTCAAGTTTGAATATGTATGTTGAACCTTTTATCAAAGCAGATATTTTGAGGTGGGAGAATATTTTCTTCCCCTTTCCCCCAATCCAACTAAACTGTTTCAGGACTTCATCACACACAAGTCTGGGAAGTATTCTCATAATTATTTCTTTAACATTATGTCCCCCAACATGAACAAGTTTCTTTACCTAAAAATGACAGATAAAAACTAGTGTAATTTCCTTTTATTTTGAGTTTTTTTTTGCATTCTCGCGTAGGAAAATAGGTAAGAACCTTACCAAAAATTCTTTAACTTGTAAATCATCCAGTTTTTTTTCCAAATTCATGAGGTCTTCATGAGATCTTGCAGGCATATCAAGATCAGGTGTTTCATTTTCAGATACAGCTACACCTCCAGATTCTTTTGAATTTAATAAAGTAGTGATTAATTCACTGTTTTATCCCACTCGGCCATTTATAATGTGCAGCAGTCGAATAACTTGAGTGAGAAGCTCTGCAAGGATTAGAACAAAAATTAGATAGAAATAAACTCTAGATATCTTATTTTACCTTCGTGTTTTATACAGGAGGAGCATTTATTCTCACAATTATTTCCTAATGTTGCCATTTTTTTTTCCAAGTTGTTTCTTACATTTAAGACTGCTTGGGAACTCGCAATATTTTGAGAATCAGTTCCTAAAAAACAGTTAATATTAATTTCGCGGGACAATAATTCAAATAAAGAGAAAAAAAATTATATTTATGTATTTATTTATTAACGTAACCACTTTTACAAGTTGACAATACAAAAATATTATACCTACTTTGAACTTTTGGAGGAGTTGGATAGCTAATTGGTGACCTCGAAACAGTCATTTTAATCCTAGGTGACCTCCTCAGTGGTAACTCATCCTCATCAGAGCTTGAAATAAATCGCTTATTTCTCTTTCTAGACCGCTTAGGTTCCGTGCCCTCTACTCCAAGTAGAATTCCTTCACTTCCACTTTCCAAACAGCTGTCATATGTCGCCTTTGTAGCCCTGGCTGTTGCAGTGACAAAGGATTCATAAGCATGCTTGCTTAAAAGTTCAACAGCATACTTTTTCCAGTAATCTTTTGGCGACTGTTGGCTTTTTATAGCCGTTGAAATTGCATTATGTGATGATGTATTAGGTCACAAACATATCTGTTGTTCTCCTTCTTGAGTTAGCCATACAGAGGGTACAACTTCAACAGTGTTTTCTTCAATAAATTTTATTATTTGGTATCCACCCATAATTATTATATTAAATCTACAATGATACCAACCAACAGTATAATATCGCTACCTCAATACTACAACTAGATATCTCTAAATTCGCAGACTGGAGATAATGTGATTGGCAGAAGATTCACTTAAGTAAAAGTGAGGTTTATGTAATATGCATTTAATATTTTTTCTTCATATATTATCCTACTAAAATGATTTTTTTACAGACGTAAAATTTAATTTCAAGTTATAGTAACGAAACAAAAAAATTCTTGTTGCAACAAACGAATATAAAAAGATGTAGTGTTACCCACATTAAGTAAGCTTAGAAAAAAATAATAAAGGCAATGGAGCTGCAGAAAACTAGTTTAATCTTAATTTTCAAACAAATCAACTTCTTAGAGCCAAGCCAAAATGATTCAACCGAAATAAATACAACAAACAGAAATAAAATACAACAACTAGAAAATGTAAGTTATCTTGTTGTTGCACGCAAATATTATACGAAATCATAATGGTTAATGGAGTTATCTAAAAAATGACAATTTTCGAATTATCTAGTTGTAGTATTGAGTAGCGATACGATTATGGTACCAACATACTTTTGTATATGCTATAAATGATTGAAAGATTAAACAAAACTGGATTAAAATAAGGTATTCAAATATCTGCATTAAAACTAATTTGAAATTAATACGAATAAGTATTTCAATATACACATCAAAGCTAGATTTAAAATTTTAATAGTACACTAAATTATAAAAAAAATACACCTTTGTTAACATTATTGAGAAACATAAAAAAAATTTATTGATGTAACTAACTAAAACTACATGCCATCAACTGATTCTTAAATGCCGCACCTGACTAATATGGAGGCACCTAATAATGGTGTAAAAGAGGTAATATAACAAAACCACTTTGATATGGCAAACGTACACATTTGTTCAGAATTTCAGAAATATTAATAATTTGACACATCTTACTTAATTTCCTGACAAAGAAGATACTAATCAATGACGACTTACATGGAACTTCAAAATAATCAGTTTTTACCTCATATTTTCTTACTAGGACAACTGTGTCTGCTGAATCACTAGCAAATCCAAAAACAATACATATACTCCCATCTTTTAATACACAACAGTTATCCTTCTTTAAGTCAACATTTAATGTAAAAGTGGGAAAAATCACTTTAGAATACTGTGGTAAAGGTAAAAGATCAGAATTTTTTTTTTCAATTTTCAAAGTAAAGTTACTAGTATAAAACTCAAACTTTGGTTGTGAATAAAAAGAGCCTTCAGACAGACGTTTCATAACTTGCTGCAGTGCAACAATCTGAGAGATGAAGAAGATTATGAAAATTGTGTGACATGTAATGAATTCCATAAATTCTTTGAATGCCTCTTACAAAAGATAAAAGAAGTTTTTCTGCATAATCATAGAAATCACTTAGTGACGGTGAGACAAGAATTGTTATACTGACAATAAGAGATAGGAAATTCGTGTACTTATCAACTGACAAGAATGGCTTCAGAAGAATGATACCAGTATATAATAAAAATAACCGAAATTCTGTTGCCTTCCACATTTTGCTTTCTAAAACACTGCGGGATTTTCGATTAAATTCAGATGGGATATAAGGTGAAATTTGTTTTATTATAAGATCTAACTGTGTAATATGGATACCAGGAAATCTATGAGGAGGTTTACCAAAAATCCAAGTACCCACTAGTAATTTTTTAACCACACCAAGTAAAACGACATGCATATAATCTAATGGAATATCATTTACCATATCTAAATATTCAATGTTTTGCAAAATTGTATGACCTAAGTGATGATTATCATCTTCATGATTCCTGAAACCGGCATTTGTTCTCTTAACAAATTCAAGAGCTGGAAAACATACTCTGTCCTTAACGTATACACCTTCTTGACAACATTTAGTGCAAGAGGAATAACCACTATGACCTTTAATACGTAACACAAACGATTTTGCTGGAGCATCAAACAGTAAAAACTTTACTTTAAAATCATATAAAATGCCTCTGACAGTGATCTTATTCGATAACTGAACACATTCACTTACAAAATCTTCTATGAATAAATTTGAGTTGTTGGGCTTTTGGTAACCATGATACAAGGCAATTAAAATTACATTTTGCATAATTGTATTCAAACCCAATATAATACCTAGAATTGGGTAAAATTGGCTTCCGGAACTCTTACTAATAGGTAAGCCATCTATATTAATAGCAATTTCAATTTTGTCAGGAGGATTAATATCATGAACTGCAAAAAAATTATTAATTGCCACTTCAATGCCTATATAACAATATTCTCCAGGAGACACAACTTTTGTTTTTACATTTCGAATAGTTCCAAGGAAAGCTCGGGCACTGTTAGGAACAAAAATATTGCCAAAACATGGTAAAGAATGTAATAAAATCAACAATTCATTAATGGCATTGTGGGAAATTTTGTTTCTAACAGCCCACAACTTAAATTTCTCAAGATATTCTAATGGGTTAAACTTCAATTTATCGTTGACATTAGATTCAACTAAATCTATTCTAGTAGGTGATAATATATTTTTAAGATCAACCCCATCCATCAAATTAGGCAATTCTGTCTGATTTATCAAGTTATGATCACTGCGTGCACTTCCTGATGAATGGAAGGATAGTTACATTGTACCCATTTTCAAAACTGGTGATAGGGAGGAAATCAGTAACTACAGAGGAGTTGCTGGACAGTCAGCTATTCCAAAGCTCTTGGACAGTTTGGTGTATGATCAGTTATGCTGGCCTTGTCGAAAAATTGTAATGGATGAACAACATGGTTTCGTTAAGGGGCGATCTACCACTACCAACTTGGTAATTTACGAGACTGCTCTGTTGGCCGCCTTGGAGGAAGGTTACCAGGTTGATGCCATATATACCGACTTCTCCAAGGCGTTCGACAGAGTAGATCACCGGCTACTTTTGGCTAAACTCCGAGCAACGGGTTTTGATGACAGGTCATTGGGCTGGTTGAGGAGTTTTCTTCTGGGAAGGAGACAGAGGGTGAAAATTGGCCAGTATATATCCAAAGATATTGTAGTAACATCTGGTGTACCTCAAGGAGGGCATCTTGCTCCATTGCTATTTAATTTGTTTGTTAACGATATTGGTCAGTTTCGTTCGTCCTGTGATTATTTATTGTTTGCTGATGATCTTAAGCTGTTTAAAATCATTGAAAAGGAGGAAGATGCTGCTCTGCTGCAGGAAAACCTCGAGTCCTTTGTGCATTGGTCATCTGAGATAAATCATCTGGCTTTAAATGTTAAGAAATGCAATTTTATAAGTTTTTATAGGAATAGTGTTCGGCAGGATACTGACTATCATATCAATGGTGCCCAGTTGCAATTGATGGATAGTGTCAAGGATCTTGGCATTATTTTCGACAGAAAAGTTTCATTCAAGGACCAATGCACCAGTGTAACATCTAGAGCGCTACAGATGTTGGGTTTGGTTCTGAGATCAGCTGGTCACCTGTCATTTCAATCACTGAGGATTCTTTATTGCTCTCTGGTGAGATCCATAACTGAGTATTCTACACCAGTTTGGTCACCTTATTATAACGTTCATGTCGAGAAAATAGAGAGGGTTCAGAATAAATTCTTTAGATACTGTCAATTTAAGTATAGGGTCGATGGCCTGGACCTTCAGACTCTGGCTCACAGAAGACTACTGAACGATCTCTGTTTCGTTTATAAAATTTTAAATGGAAATATTGAGTGCCCAGCATTACTAGGTGAAATTTATTTCAAGATCCCCAATCGACATCTTAGACGTAATGAATTGTTTTTTGTTCATCCTCATAGAACTAACTATGGATATCATAGTCCACTGGAGAGATCTGTTCGCCTGTTAAATGACTATCCTTCCATTGATCCCTTTGGATGCTCCGTCAGGGCATTTAAGGGTCAATTTAGTAATGTTTTATGATGGGGTTGCTGTCGTGTTTTTGCGGTATTGGTGATTGATCTTGATTGATGTATTGATGCTTTTTTCTTTTTCTATTATTTATCTAGTGATGCTTATATAATTTTAGTTTAGATTTGTCATCTTTGTTAATTGTTAATTGTTAATTCTTAGAATTAATTCTTAGATTGAAGTAAAGCTATGTAAAATGGGGTTTCCCGTATATTAATAAATAAATAAATAAATAAATAAATACTTATATCACCACCGCGAGCATTACCATTATGATTATTTGAGAATTGGTCGTCAGCCCACTGCTGTGATTCAGAAGTATCGGAATCGAACTGTTCATTCATTTCAGTGGTTAAGTTTTCTTCAAGAGAAGCATTCACTTTGTAGCTTACATTTTGTAAAGTATCTACTGGAAAGGGTTCAGAATAAAGTTGTTAGATACATGTACTACAAAGAAACTAGGATATATGATTTTATGCTTTCAGTAACATGGCTGTGTGAGAAATATAATTTAACAAGATTGGAAAAAAGGAGAAATAGTTTTGATATTCTGTTTCTGTTTAAGATAGTGCATGGCATTGTTGATGATCCAACTTTCTTAAGTAGAATTAATTTTAATTTACCTTCCTATCGTATAAGACACATTAACACATTTTATTTGTCTACAGTGGCTTTAACAAATAATCATTTAAATTCACCACTGTTTAGAATGTGTCATGCGTACAACAGAATTCAGAATGAGTCAGATATTTTTA
This sequence comes from Philopedon plagiatum, assembly GCA_963971165.1. Lineage (NCBI taxonomy): Eukaryota > Metazoa > Arthropoda > Insecta > Coleoptera > Curculionidae > Philopedon > Philopedon plagiatum. Next base: position 303,386 of record CAXARB010000299.1, read on the forward strand.
ATATTACCTACTCCCAACTTAAGAGAAAACTTAGGGAAGTTCTCTAATTGTATTTTTTGGGAATATATATACTTAATGTTATTTGGTTCATAGTTTATAGTATAATTTAGTATGTAGTTTATTATAAGTGCTTTGTAATTGGATCGTCTGATCTGTAAAGTGCTTAAAGAAATAAATATCATTGGTGAGTTTACTCACCTTTCTTAAGAAAGATTTTTTCATTACGCTCATTAATTCTAAAACAATGAAAAAAATTGGTACAGTGTGGCTCAAGAAAGTGTAGTAAACTAAAAATATGTATCTTCAAATGGCACACGCTGTTTTTCTATCATATTTAAACTCTACGTAAAACTTTAGATATTTTTTTGGGTAATTTTGTGTTATAGCTACACCACATCAAAACTGATGATTTTTTCAGAAATGGTGTATTTTGGAGCGTATCAGAACACGTTTTTGTCGGAAAAGCTCTTTTTAAAAGATATCTTCTTGAAGTGCCCTTTTGTAGAGGTTAGGTTTCCATTTCCAAGGCGTAAGGCATTTATTTTGATCTTCGTTACTAACAAGTTTTGTTTCGTTCGGTCATAGTATAGTTTTGGTTAAAAAAATATCCCCGAAGGAGAAAAAATGGTTAAAAAGGGACCAAACTGTGTGGAATATAATTTCCTTTACACTTTACTCGCGTTTTCCTCATGATTATATCAGAAAAGGAAATACGAAACTGTGCGTCCGAAAACTAACCTCTACAAAAGGACATTTTAAGGAGGAATTTTTTAAAACTAAGCTTTTGAGATGAAAAAAGCGTTGATTCGTAATGTACTCCTCAGAACACATCGTTCCTGAAAAAATCATCAATTTTGGCGTGGTACAGCTATGGAAAATTACTTTTGAATAAAACATTCTAAATAAATACAATATAAAACTATTGTTATTGTCTGTAAGGAAACTTACCTTGTTACCAGAATTATAAAGTAAATAATACTTCTTATTATACTGCGGTATTTATAAATCTGAATGAAAAGCAACGAATAATAGACGAAAAAACATCCCAAACCAGTGTGGCCAGATTGGGCGATTTATCACAAATTGGGCTACTTTAAAGAATATTTTGCGACAAAGTATTTCAAAAAGTCGCAAATTGGGCGATTTTACCGATGTTTTAAAATCGCAATTGGGCGATGGTTCATATTTTACTGATTAGTGAATTCATTGGCCGATATAGCTGGTTTATGCGAACAGCCCTGAAAGTTTGATATTGTATGCAACTCTGACCCTGATTTTTAGTCGACCGACCGAATACCGAACAGACGCGGTTCACGGAATCAGCGTGTAGAGTCTATCCTTTTTTATCTTTTAACATTATCAGTGAAACAGAGAGAGAGAGAGAGATACAGAACAAGGACATTATTTGTTAATTCTGTTTGACATTTGTGCGACGATTTCGTTTTGCTTTGGTGACAGTTGCGGTTGACAAATATTACCCTAAGATAACTTCCGAAAACCAAGATATATTCAATTAAAATTAATGGTGAATGCGCTGGTAAACACAGAACAACAGGTAAGAAACGTTAAGTGCGTGCTAATTGGTCGCAACATTTCTGTCAATTGTGGCGCCCTCATCCGTAGGGTCCCAAAGTATTCAAGGCGGAAGCGGGGTGCGGAAGAAAAGCCACCATATGATCAGTTAAAGGTCAAATTGATGTTTTGACATTTTATAACCTTGTATTTACATAATGTTTTTATTGGACGTTTATAAAAGAATTTTCAGATAAAATATAAAAAAAATGACAATCTAAAACAAATATATAAATACAAGGCATAAAATAGCAAAACATCAATTTACCTTTAAAGTCGGTACAAAATTGTATCGTATTTAAAAGTAAAACAACAAGGTCCTATTTTTACTAATTTCTTCATTTAATCAATATAAATCATAACGAAATGTTTATCAAGTCATCTCATAACAACATGGCTCACATGAGAATGTTAACGCAAGGTAAAAGTCACAATCGGGTGAAGGTTCTAATCAGATTTCTTCAGTTCCATTAACATCACGTTGGGCTTGTGTGGAGGTCCAATTCCATCGAGCATTTAACATGAAACAAAACGAAAACTTCGGCAGAATCATCTTGTACACTAAATACCTAATAGTTATTTATATCACACAAATCAGGTGCACTATTTAACTTTACTCAATAAGCGAATGGTACATAAAAAAAAACTCTGGTTAAGTTTCACCTTTTTATTACTGCTATTTATTTTGCTGTCAGTAAAAATGTTGTGCTTTCTACAGTGTCCAGTAGGGCAATCCAGAGTTAAAGTGTACTCGTCAAGACATATATGTTTATTTCCGAAGCTTAACGCAGGGATGCTACGTACAAACGTTATGTATACCAATTGAGAACTTGTATTCAGTAAGCTGTTTTTCAAGCTTCTAATGTCGCAAAAGTTTAGGGAAAATAAAAAAAAAATTGTTTTTATAATCCTTTGAAAAATTAGTGTAACAGGAATTCTTACACGAGTACTTAACTCTGCCAAAGGAAGAAGCTGCTATGACTGCAGCCATGTTAGATAAAATACAGAGACAGTAACATGTAGGTATGGGTGGCAAACTACAAAATGAATTTTTCCGACAAGCACAAAAAATATGTTAAAAAAACTATAAATTATATTGAATGTTCTGGAATTAAAATCATCTAAACAGTTACACCTAGCACGAAATATGTTTTAAATATGATTAAGAAAATGGTACTTACCAAACTACAATATCTGATTTGTCTATTTACATCTACAATAAAAAAAGTTTGATTAAAATCATTTTTAATGACACAAAGACCACAAAACAGAAATGGTCAAATTCACTATTGCCAACTTTCATCATTTATTTATTATTACCAAACTATGTTCACTTAAATAAACCATATAATATAGAAATAACTTATTAATATTAGTCTAGTCTTTGGAACTATTGGTACTGGAAATACATTTGGCAGTGTATTATTTTTGAATGCTGAAAGTATATTTTTAAATATCAAAAAATGAAAAAACTGTATATTTTAGAACAAACTACACGTACAATTTAAAATATCAAAGTACCTGGAAAAATGTTTGTTTACTAAACTATGTAACAGAATACCATGTTTCAAGACATGTATTGATAATTGGCTATATTTTTCTTTAATACAAGAGAACACTTACCTGGAAACGTAATAAAGTCCTAATTTGCTTTTCTAAGCCGATAAATTGTGATTAAAATCACACATAAAATAATCTTCATCTTTTCTCGAAATTATAAAATGGCTGACGGACAAGACAAAGGCCAGACAACCGAGAATAAAATAACCTGATTGGTCTAATTTTGACATCTGTCGTCTGTCGAATGCACGTAGTGCCCTCTGTGTCATGGTCGCTAACTAAAATGTGACAAGTGGCAGCTGCGATAATCCGTATTTAAAGTTTCAGGGCCCTGCTGGTAAATGACAAAAGTAATCTGTTTACCCGTTTGCGACATCTAGTTCGTTTTGGCGATATTTGAGAGTCGATTTGGCGACATATGAAAACTATATCTGACAACACTGTCCCAAACATCCAAACAAGAGCAAACGAAAAAGTGCATTATCATCACCGCCTTAAGCCGCGTTCTCAGAGCTTCGTTGTGTCGCCAGCGACATACTTCCAACCAATAGGATTTGAATATTTATTTTCCCCTAACCCCCACTTCTTTGTCGCCGGTTTGGGTTTTCTTGTCGCCAGTGTAGTTGGATTATTTCAACTTCATTGCTGCTGTCGCGCGTTTAGTTTTGTTTTGTTTGCGGTTTTTATGGAATTTAGTAATTTATAGAACCTTCAAAGTTTCTAATGGAGTAAAATTGTTATACCGCGGACGAAGTCGCGGGCGCAAACTAATATTAAATAAATTAAAAGTAAAGAGAACAGTGTCTTGTTTTTATTTCAATCCACTTAGTTAAAGGCAAAAACCCTAAACTAATATTTTTTTTAAATATTTTCGTTTTCTTGGTTTCTCAATCGGTCAGTAAAACTAGCTTTAAATTTGTTTTAACGTTTCGGTTTATTTGCTTAAACCATCTTCAGAATTCTATAAAGAAATTATTTTTTCATATGTATGTATATATATAAGTGGTAATATTAATTTTAAGACAAACAATTAGGCCCGTCTGGTTTTCATTAGCATTATTGGAGCCTTTAGCTTCTCACCAAAGATAATATATCAGTAAATTACGCCTTTCCATAATAAGGATTATTCAGAACGGAATATAGACACAATTGGGCACAATTATCTTGCACAGAAAAAATAGTTTTCACGTACAAAAACAATAACAAATTATGAAAATCATCTAAGGTTAGGTTTTCATCGAATGACAGGCGACAGGACGGCTCATCGGCGACAGCCGGTGCTTATCGCCGCGACACCCAATAAGGCTGTGTACCGTTGTCAAACCTGGTTAACCGCTCGGTTTCTTCGGTGACATTAATGACAGATATTGCGTTTCCAATCTGTCAACTTTTCAGATTACCGATACTTACGGGACACAAAACCGTAACCGAAGTTGACAACGGTACACGCCCTAAGACAGAAGTGGGGATGTGTCGCCGCGACAGCACGAAGCTCTGAGAACGCGGCATTAGACAAAAGACAAATCACCGCACACCACACACGAAATGTCAAAGTCACATATTTTAAGGAGTGACTGGTGCATCGTCCAACCGTGTCGGTAAATTAATGCAGTTTCACAGTGCGACCGGAGTTTTAACATTTTCCTGTAAACAGTCGTAATCGTAATACATACATATTACTGATGAGTGCTAGGCGAGATAAATTGGATTAATTACGATAATCATTTTGTTTCCAATATTTCATCCTTAACCGTTATTGGACAGTATTTACTAATAATAAAATAAGAAAATAAACATATATGGTTCTTATTATTGGGCCTATACAGGGTGTTATGGAAATCATTTAATATATTGGAATGGGTGACTCCTGGGGTAGTCTACAGACATATCCAATACTTTTTTTTTCTTAAATCGAACATTTTTAAAATTTTCAAAAATACCCTAAAATCCGTCAATATTCGACGCACCTGGCTGAACGTACACAAGGCGCTTGACGGAAATTTGCGCGCGAAAAACTTTAAACAATTGAATTTTTTGAAACGTTGCCAGACATTTCTGTTTTTAAGCGTAATTTAAGACAAGTTAAAAAAAATTTGAACCTTTCCTAAGAAAAAACAAAAAAAAATAGTAAAAAGGCACTGTGAAATCAGTCCTTTTTGTCAGTAGCCTTAGTTTTAAGTAATATTTAAGACACCCTATATTACATTATTAATGATATAAGTTATTCCCACTAGCTTAAACTTTCTGCCAAGGAAAAGTTAAAAATCAAAACGAAAATACTAATTGATGGGCACAACTACATAGTACTTACTTCAAAAGTATAACCAGATCCGCTAAATTAGTTTTGCTCCGGCAAACGTTACCATAATACGTAAATATTATTAGTGTTTTAAATTAAATTTAGTTTTCAACCCTATTACGCTACTCACTCAAAGAAACTAGATAAAACTGATCAAAATATTGGTTAACAACGGATCGACGAAGACCATTTTCTAGGTAGTGAAAAGAAATTACATTATTTAAAACTTTAAAATATGTAGAACATATGCTCCTGAAAATCATCTATGTTTCATTCAAAGAGACACAGAAAAACGGAAAACCAAAGATGTACTTTTCGTGTTGTACGACTTTGAGACCCGACAAGAAGAGGAGTTGACTAATGGTTCGCTTCTTCACCAAGTAAATCTCTGTGTTTTTAAACAATGTTGTGACGTGTGCATCAGTACAGAAGACAAAATATGCAGAAAATGTGGTGTTAGAGTGCAAATACTTAAAAATTTGGATCCTGTTTTACTATTTACGCAACATTTGCTTCAATTAAGAAAAACCCTTAAAAATGTTGTTGTAATAGCACACAACGGTCCAGCATTTGACCATCAATTTATTTTGAATTATTTACTCACAAACACCACTCTAACACCAGAACTAATTATGAGGGGTACAAAAATAATCATGATGAAGGTTGGAAATGTGAAATTTATTGACTCTCTTAACTATTTCCCAATGGCCTTGTCGAAATTACCAAAAGCATTTGGTTTGGGCGATGACTTCAAAAAGGGATATTTTCCTCATTTATTCAACACAAAAGAAAACGAACATTACGTTGGTGCCCTCCCTGCTTTAGAATACTACTCTCCAGACACCATGAAGGACGATGATCGAAAGAAGTTTTTACAGTGGTACGAGGAACACAAAAATGATCGATTCGAAATGCAAAAGGACTTGGTTGAATACTGTGTATCAGATGTAGAAATTCTAACACAAGCCTGTTTGAAATTTAGAGATCAACTGTTGTCAACCACTAATGTCTGTCCCTTTACCGAAGCCACAACAATTGCTTCCGCATGCAACAAAGTATTCCGCAGAAACTTTTTAAAACCCAACACCATTGGAGTTATTCCTAAAAACGGATACAGGTGGAAAGATCAACAAAGTAAAATTTCAATAGAGTGGTTAATTTGGGAGGAAAAACAAAGATAAATCAATATTTTACATGCTGCTAAAGGGAGAGAAATGGTTCTGCATGGTGTAAAAGTTGATGGTTACTGTCTTGAAACCAATGAAATTTTCGAGTTTCAGGGCTGTTATTACCATGGATGCCCAAAATGTTGTAAATTTGGAAGGGATGATCCTGTTTGTGACGATCCTTCCACAACACCAAATTTAAGGTATGAATCATCTCAAGCAAAAATTACAAAGTTAAAAGAAATGGGTTTTATTAGTAGGTATAGTTGATTCCTTCTGCATCCACCGTCCACCGGTGGGATTTTATCTTGTGATCTATGACGTCAAACCCAACCAGCCATACCGCATGCGCCGGTATCAAACCCAACCATACCGCATGCGCCAGCATCAAACCCAACCTGCGCGCGCATACGCCATCTGTCATCTGTCAACTGTCATCAGTCACCTGTCATACGTCATCTATCATACGTCATCTGTCACCTGTCATACGTCATCTGTCACCTGTCATACGTCATCTGTCAACTGTCATACGTCAAACGTCAACTGTCATACGTCATCTGTCAACTGTCACACTCTTGGGCGTTAACTACTTTGGGCCTTAACTACTTGGGGCTTTAACTACTTGGGGGCTTTAACTACTTGGGCATCAACTACTTGGGCACTATCTATTTGGGGCCTAACTGCATCGGACTGTAGTACTATTCCTTAAAATATTATTATTTCACGAATATGACGTCAAAAACTTTTTTCTTCATTTTTGCACATGCTAGGATTCGAACCCGGACACAGATGTTGGAATATCAGCGCTCTAACCAACCTGGCTATCGGCTTCACATAAAATATTGTGCTGATGGGATATAGACTTGCAGCCAGAAGGACCAACGTTTGCAAGTAGAAATTTAATATACGTAACGTGTTCAAAATGGCCTTATAAGGCATGCGTAAAAGCATGTCAACTGACACCAGTCATTTAAGACATGCCAACTGTCATTTGTCACTTATCAAACGCCAAACTTAATATTTAACATACATCACGTGTTCAACGTGATATAACAAATCGTTTGGAAAAAACCCAAAGTCAATCGGCCAACTCGTTTGTAAGCGGTCGCTTATTAAGTCCAACGCCTTAATGGCTGAAAAGAATCAGTCTTTCTATTAGTTAAACTGTTTTAACCATCACTTAGAATACTGCTAAAGCCCCAAAACACTGCAATGCAGCGTCCATTGTCAATGATCTTTGCGTAGTAATATATACTTCACCTCGTATATTCTAATATTTTAAATCTCGCACACCGCATTATTGGCAATACGCCAGAAAGTTTGCAACAGCATTGCTAGGCAAAGCGAGCCAAATAAGGCAAGCGAAACACAGCAGCAATCACACTACACGAACCAAGCGGAGATATTCTATTATTAGTTTAGATACGTTTCGACGTGTTTTCCGCGCTTTAGACGTGTTCTTAATCGGGAAACCGTCGAGCGATCCAGCAGTCGCTCGAAAACTTTCCTTGAGAACAGCCAGTTCGTTAAAAATAGACGCGTGCTTTGTTTTATTGTGTTGTAAAGTGTGTGTAATATTATTTGGTAAGTACATTTATTTCTATGCATTATATCAAGAAACAAAAATTAGTGATAGTAGGAATTCTGCGATGGAAATTTATTGTGTTGTATTATGATTTAACAAAAAATTAGTAATTTGTGTTTAGAGTAGTGTTAAAATATTACAAGTCTGTCTGTATGCAACACAGATATATTAGTAAACAATTATAGTTGTCTTTTTAGCTGTGTAAAAACGATATATTATTTCTACAAAATAAGAAATTTGTGTTTATAGTAGAAAAAATATTACAAGTCTGTCTGTATGCCACACCAACCCATTAGTAAAAAATTATAGCCGCCTTTTAACTATGTAAAACAATTTTATTATTTCTACAAAAGAATAATTTGCTCGTTTGCCTGCCTCATAAGCCAATAGTTCTATACGGGTAAAAAGAATATTGCGCAACATTATGAATTAAAAAGTATTAATCGTTGCTAACTATATTTTATTTTTATAGAAAATGCTTGTTTGCCAATATTGTGGTCGCTCATTCACCAGGAAGGACAGCCTCAAGCGTCATGGGGATTGCCGCATGGCGGTTAAGATCTGCGACGTCTGCAGTGGAATTTTCAAGTCAGAGGGGGCTCTTCTTCGCCACCAGAAGGAGAAACACCCAGCTCCCAAAAGACCAGCGAAGACCAAGCAGACATCCATGGCGAAAAGAGCAAGACTCGTTTCAACAGATGGTAAGTAGCTAAAATTGAAATTTCCTGTAGCCTAACTAAGAAATTTGTCTTTATAGAACTCAGGTACTAAGTATTTATTTCCGATTTTCAGAACCATCTACGTCATCCGCACAACATTGCCCAACATGCCAAATAGATGTTCCTACGAGCCGATGGAGCGGCCATCTAAGAACCTTGGGGCATCGTGAGAAATGCTGCGTGATGCAGGAGGAGGAAGGAGTAGAGTTGGTCAGAACGTCATTCAGGAGCCGAATTGCTACGTACCGACTTACTTCAAGCCAGGATCCCACCAACGTAAAGCAGTATCTACAACATCTCAAGCAGAAATTCATCAAGTTGGTGGGAGACATCCGCGCGAAGTACGAGCAGCTTAAGGTTGGACTGGAGCTTTTCGGCCGCTTCCTCCTGCAGTCGAGCGAGTCATCAGAGGTAAAGTCCTTCAACAGCAAGTACCAGATGGTGAATGGGGCTACGGACTTGGAGGAGCTGTTCGAGCAGTTCATCACCATCCTAGACCGGAAGTATTCCGAATTTATGGAAAAGGATAGTGGTAAGTGTAAAACTATTGCAAAAAAAAATTCAAACTGTTTAAGATTTCTCGCTAATTGATATCTCTATTGTTACAGGGTGGACGCTCCAACAACTCCTCCACTTGGAATTAGGCATCAACAAGATCAAGCCTCTGAAGCCATCTTCCTACATTCCACTACCAAAGGAGATTGAAGCAAAGAAAGCTGTCTTAAACATCCAGAACACGGATCAAAAATGTTTCATGTGGTCAGTCCTAGCGGCCTTACATCCTTTGGATCGAAGTCAAAATGCAAATAGAGTCGCGAACTATTTACCTTTTGAAAACGAGTTGGACTTTACAGGTATGGAATTTCCGATTAAACTTACCGATGTAACTAAGTTTGAACGACTCAATAATATTTCTATCAACATATACGGACTGGAGAAAGGGTTCGAAGATGGTAAAAATATTATTGAAGTCGTTGGTCCCTTATACTTTACAAAGTCTCATAATAGGGAGCGACATGTAAATTTGTTAGTAATCAGTGATGATTATGGTAATAGTCATTACTGCTTAATAAGAAGTTTATCTCGCCTGATCTCAAGACAATTATCTTCACGCCATGCTACCAAGTATTTATGTGATGGGTGTTTATCATATTTTTATTCAGAACAAAAATTAAAGGCCCATCAAGAACATGATTGCGGGCACGTTTTAGCTAAAGTCCCAACGACAGATTTGAAAAAAAATAAATATGGCGAAGAGATTCCCGAGAATATTTTGAAATTTACAAACTTTGAAAAGAAATTAAAAGTACCTTTCGTTGTTTATGCCGATTTCGAAACTATCCTTGAACCCCTGGATACAGAGGAAAATGCGCAGGATCCGGATACGTCATATACTGTGAGAACACACAAACATGTGCCGTACTCGTTCGGTTACTACATCAAATGTGACTTTGATGATGCTCATTCAATTTACCAAAGTTATAGGGGTCCGGATGCTCACAAAGAATTCGTAAAACGCTTAGAGATTGATTGTAAATCAATCTATAATCGCTTTATGAAGGAAGTAGTACCCATGATACCTATTTCTGCGGAACAAGAGATTGAGCATCAAAATGCTCCGGTATGTCATATTTGCGAAAAGCCATTTGATGTAGCGCTAAACGATCGCGTGCACGATCATGATCATACAAATGGCTCCTATCGGGTGGCCGCGCACTCTGTATGCAACCTTAATTACAAAATCCCACAATTTATACCCATCTTTTTCCATAATATGTCCAACTTTGATTCCCAGCTATTTGTTAAGGAATTGGCTGCCAACGAAGAAAAGCTGGATGTTATCCCCCAAAACAAGGAAAAGTATATATCATTTACTAAGCATGTTTTGGTGGATAACATCGAGAACAGGGATGGTAAACAACGGCAGGTATTTTTAAAATTACGCTTCCTCGACAGTTTTCGTTTCATGGCCAGCGGTCTAGATAAACTTAGTCAAAATTTAAAACCCGAACAATGTCGAGAAGTTAGGAAATATTTCGCGGGAGAAAATAAGTTTCAGCTTATTCGACAGAAGGGTGTCTTCCCATATAATTACGTGGATAGTTTCGCAAAATTGAACGATACTAAGCTTCCATCACATAAAGACTTTTACAACCAGCTGAAAAAAGAAGACATTAGTACAGAGGATTACAAGCGTGCTTGGGCTGTGTGGAATTTATTTGAATGCAAAACTTTAGGCGAATATTCAGATATTTATTTAAAATCCGACGTCTTATTATTAGCAGATGTGTTTGAAAGTTTTAGAGACGTGTGCCATAGTACTTACGGTCTAGACCCTGCGCAGTACTTCACAGCGCCCGCTCTTTCGATGGACGCCGCACTCAAGGCCACATCAATTAACTTAGAATTACTGACAGATCTAGACATGGTACACTTCTTTAAACACGGTATTCGTGGTGGGGTCAGTCAGTGTAGCGTTAGAAAAGCTTTTGCGAACAATCAATTTATACCTCATTATGACGCTTCCAAACCTACTTCCTACATCATGTATTTGGACGCCACCAACCTATATGGTGCAGCCATGTCACAATATTTACCAACGGGGAATTTTAAGTGGTTGGATGAGACCGAAATTCAAAGTTTAGATTACATGAATGTCGCGAATGATTCTAAAACTGGCTACATATTAGAGGTAGATTTAGAATATCCCGAACAGTTGCATTACTTACACAACGAACTACCCTTTTGTCCAGAATCCATAGCCCCACCGGAATCAAAATTCCAAGACATTACAAAATTAATACCCAACTTTCTTAAAAAAGAAAAATATATTATTCATTATCAAAATTTGCGTCAGGCTTTAGATTATGGGCTTAAGCTCACAAAAATTCATCGCGTTATATCTTTTGATCAATCGCCATGGTTAAAGAAATACATTGACCTAAACACAGCGATGCGTAATAAAGCGAAAAATAAGTTTGAAAAGGATTTCTTCAAACTTATGAACAACGCTGTGTTTGGTAAAACGATGGAAAATGTGGAGAAACGGATAGATGTTAAACTTGTTTCTCATTGGGAAAATATTGGTAGAAGGTTGGGAGCCGAAGCGTTAATCTCGAAACCTCATTTTAAAGACCGCACGATTTTCGGCGAAAACCTGGTAGCTATCCAGATGAAAAAACAAAAAGTCACATATAATAAGCCTATTTACGTAGGTTTTAGCATCTTGGAAATATCCAAGACTATTATGTATGACTTTTTGTACGGGTATATTAAGCCAAAATACGGCAACAACGCGGTATTACTCTACACTGACACCGATTCCCTTGTTTTAAAAATTACAACGGGAAATTTCTATAATGACATGCGAGAAAATTTAGATAGATTCGACACGTCCAATTACTCACAAGATAACCCACATGATGTTCCTGTAAACCAATCAATTTTGGGCAAAATGAAAGACGAGTATGCAGGAAAAATCATTTGGGATTTCTACGGTACCGGGGCGAAAGCATATTGTGTAAATGTGGAGGGAAAGTTAACGAAAAAAGCTAAGGGAGTTCCTGACTACGTTACCCAGAAAGAACTGACTCTTGATGATTATAGGGAGGCGGTTGACGTAGAAGGAACTCACATTCATCGACAGATGAACACTTTCCGTTCACATTTACACGATATGTATGTCGAACTGAAAAATAAGGTAGCGCTATCACACGCGGACGATAAGCGTTACCTTATTCCCGGTGACTTAGAGAACACGCTTGCTTGGGGTCATCGAGATATTGAAAAGTATAAGGAATCATCGGAAATTCCATGAGTTAAGACTGATCACCGACAGCTAACTTTACATCAATCACCTTTGATAGCTAAATGTATGTGACTTTAGAGGCTGTGATAGTAGGATAGTAATTTATTGTAGTTAGTTAATTATTGTATTTTATTCTAATATAGACTATTTAATGTATTTACCTATTTACTTTATATGTATATTTTATCCAAGTTTACCCAATTTTTATATTGTGTATTTTACTCTATTTACTCTTTACAGGCCATTGTTCAGCCGCTTTTTACTGTTTTAATTTTTTACATATTAATAAATGTTTGTTTTTGTGTATATATTGGCGTTTTATTTCCTTAGAGCAAAGAAAAAACAAATTGACGTTAGACTATTTATTTAGTAACAGTATAATATTCAAGATTAAGCTTATACAATTCATAAATATGCTTTGCAAATAGGTGTATTAGCTTCTCGGTCCATCGAAAAAGATACTTGTCGGTTGTGGCATCTTCAAACTTTAGACTTCTCTTATCGCCATTGCGATGAAACACTAGCGTGTACTGTCCAATTATCATAAATATATCTACCCAATGGGTATTGAAACAATCAAAAGTGCTTAAAAACTCTTCAAATTCATCACTAGAGAAAGAAATTTTGCCATAACCAATAGTATCCAAAATTACTTGTTTGCGTTCCTCTTCTGACGTAGTAAAAATGACAGTTATAAAGTCATCAATCTCGTAAACTCGGCTGGGCTTAGTCTTCCGAACTATCGCTGGAACATCAGGACATCTAGAAGGAGATTCAAACACCTTATCCCAGCCGGATGAGGAGGAGGAGGAAGCCATTGGTAAGTTTAAATGGTAAGTTTCAATAATATTCTAACCACAGATTTCTTTTCTTGGTAAAACTGAATATCTCTTTTCAGCTTGCGTAATTTTTTCAAATGCTTGTCTAATCTAACTGACCAGTCAACCGTCTTTGCCATGCGCTCGAGACTAAATGCCTAAATTTTTCAAGGGTTTCGAATAATATAGGATAAAATGAAACATGTAATACAATTATTTAACTTCTTTATTTAGGTAAAAAATCATAAATATATTCATACAAGATTTTTGAATTCACAACACTACAAGTACAATATTCTAAACCATGATAAGAACAAGTGGTTTTACTTAGAGATAATTTCGGCACATTAGCACTGTCCCTAGTAAATTCTAAATTAACAATATCGGGTATATGCTTAAGATATTTCATCGTGGAAAAAGTTTCCAGTAAGAAGGCCTTCTTTACATACCCCTTCACATAGATGACATCAACATCCTGTAGATCGTTGTAGATAATGCGGTGAAGTTCATTGTAATCGGTTTCACCGGAATTGTAGTATAAACCATGTCGGTTCCCATATAGAAACATTGCTTGCTTCTGACAATCATAGGATAGTTCATAAAACGGCTTAGCGGGTTTAAAAAGGTAGTTTTTGATTTGCTTTCCATCGTAAATAGTCAATTCTTTAGCTTGAAATTCTGGAACGCTGAATCCTTGAACGTCAACCACAACAAACTTCATCGTGTCTGGGTTGAATAGTAAATGCCTACAACAGATCACGTACTTGACCTGTTAAATCCTGATACTCGAGCACTCGGTCATGAATAATTATACAAAAGGCCCGTGACTCAGCCGAGAAGTTTTCGGAACTTTGAAACTCCAACTTAACGTCAATAGTGTTACTCTTGAGGGCTTCATTTTGTTTGGAACAGTCAATAACAAAGAGGGCTCTACTAGCGAAAGCGAGAAAATCCAAAAGCGGCTCCGACCGCTGCTTTCCCAAATAGGTTTTTTGAAAGTCCGTATACATCTGATAGGCTTCTGCAAACTGTCTATTGGCAAAGTTTAGGTTTAACGACTCATATGGGTAAACTTCAGAATTTAAATGCAATTTGACGTCGGTGATGTTTAAATTATCAAAGTAGGTACAATCAGCTTCAAAGTTATCTTTTCGCTTCTTCATAAAAAATACAATGACGTATCGGGCTCTCTCAGACATGGTCTTAACGGTCCAAATATCACGCTTTGTTGTTCCCAAAGCCGGCAGTTCATGTAGTTCCCAATTTCTAAACGGAATATATATCGGTTTGTTCTTTGCAATTTCATCCAAAAGCCTTAATTTCACTGCATCACTCGGGTAAATATGTCTCACTTTCAACACAACCGTTTTTAAGGTTATTGTTGCCTTCTTAGTACCCGAGGACTTGTAGCAGTTGTCGTCATGACGAGCACGAACTAGTTTAAGTTTCTGTTTACCCATTAATACATTGTGGTAATCGGCAAACACACCAAACAAGATTGAAAGTGGGATGCGAAAATTAAAGTCTTTAGAAGTTTCATCCAAGGTCTTAACTGTTCCACTAGGCCAATTCCATCCGGCTATGTCTAGAGCACGGCTCTCCTGCTCATTTAAACATGGCATATTTTTCACGGTGCTAACAATACCAGGATCTCGAATCTTTTCAATCTCCTTACCATTAACTTCATAGGAAATGTTGTCAAAGAGAAAGGCTCCAGCATTATTGGTTAGATCACAAGTACCGGTCTTACCAGTGGCATCTGCTTCCACCTTAAATGTACCCTCGATGTAGAGTTGAGCTTCACTCATATCCAAAAAGACATCTTGCTGATTGATAACAATCTCGATTTCGTCATTGTTATTAAAGGAGTTGGTAAAGGGGTGATAAGTGTGCCATTCTTCACGAATGACCGACTCATCGCTCTTGATCTGATTGAAGATTTGAAGTTTTTCTGACATGATAGCCGTAAGGACTGCTTATAGACTGCAAATATAATATATTTGAAAACGTGAGTGACCCCTTCGACTTCTGATCACTGAATGATCTGCCGGCTGAGGTAGTAGTGTTTAAATACCCTTTAAATACTAGAACCATTTCGTCTAAGTTCTAATCGAATTACTACTTCTTCACCTCGAAAATTAAGAGGCCTAGAATCCTGGTCTACTAGCGTGAGGGTAATGTTATAGATGCTTTTTTGGTTCACAGGTAAATAGATTAGATTCCTTGGTTCGATATTTATACTGTAGCCGGGATCGACAGTTGGTGAAAATTCGTAAAGAGTATGTGCGGGATTATTTGTGTAATACGAGCCGGAAATGATGTTACACTCTACTCTAATAGTAACAACTTGTATAATATCCACAGGTTGATCTGATTCGTGGAATTCGCCAGACTTTAACAGTTGAGGTGAAAATCCCAACAACTTTGCAATACTGTCTTTTGGCTTAAAGTTTATGTCGTAGACACTGGTTAACTCACACTTTAACGTATTGTTATTGGGTTTAAGCGATAAGATGCGATTCCGTTCGTCTGCGGAAGCTCTGGGATCTAGGAGCTTACGTTGTAGAAACTGCTCGATATCTTCCAACTCGTAGGACCCTGTTGGTATTTCCAATACTCGCTCCTCCTGATTATTGAAAATGTAATAAAACTTGTTTCGTCCCTCTTCGATATTGGGGATTGTGTTCCAAGTGTTTAGCGAAATTAATGCTAAAGAGTAATCAAACCGGGAATCGAGCTCTATGGGAGGTACAAAGTATGCTTCAAGTCGGTGAGAGCGACCTTTTAACGTGAATGTCTGTGACATGACTGATGTCAATAAGCATCAATACCTGCATTTATAAAGTTTCATTGTAGAGAAATGCTAGAGCAAGATGTCCACAGTTTGTCATTCCATAATCCTGATACTGATCGGAATTAAAATATATTTTAACATTTTTCATGTACTTGACAAATTCCTTGGGCGGTTTCAAGTTGCCAAAACTGTCGA
This sequence comes from Philopedon plagiatum, assembly GCA_963971165.1. Lineage (NCBI taxonomy): Eukaryota > Metazoa > Arthropoda > Insecta > Coleoptera > Curculionidae > Philopedon > Philopedon plagiatum. The sequence continues at coordinate 319,902 of CAXARB010000299.1, forward strand.
AATAAACAACTCGATTACCGTGTTTCTTGTAAGCTACCCAATGTGTTCCGAATCCCGTGTTCCGATCCAAATTAATAACACCACACTCTGTTTTGAGGGGTGCGTTCGGTAAAGTGTCTCGCATAAATACTCCTCTAAAATGCGGTATTTTTAATCGAGTGACGTACGACTTAATATCGTGATCGGATAACGGTTTTTCAGGTAGCTTTATTGGTAGTTTTTTGGCATTTTTCGTAAAAACAATCCATAACCCGTTTTGTGTTTCTTTAAATACAGACCGCTACCCTTTTTTCCCAATGCAATCGCTTCCATTGTTTCGTTGTGTCGTTTAGATTCTTTTAACTTCTCCTTGGCACTTTGAGCGTCATTAACGGCCTTCGCTATCCCCGCGGCGCCTCCGCTTAATGCCCCCAGGGCACTAAGTCCTGCAAATATGGGAATAAGTGGTAGAAACCCGCCCTGTTTCGGTAATGGTATTATTCGTGGTACGTTGATCCTCTTACGTCCTCCCACCTTCTTGACCGTTACTCGTGCAGCTTTAAGTATTTTACTGAGAGTCCTTTTCTTACTAACATCACCCGCACCCGTATGTCGAAGTTGTTTCTTAAGCAGAGTAACCACTGATGATAGGGTTTTCATGTTCTTCTTCTTGCCAGCACCCAGCTTGCGTTTTACCTTCATAGCGTTAGTTACTAACCACGCTGAAGCTTTTTCACCAAAACTGGAATCGTTTGCCTTTACTCGCTCCCAAGCTCGGTTCTCCAACACTCGATCGGCTCGATGTCTTTGTTCCAGCTCTTTAGACTTTGCGTATTCGATATCGTGATCGCGACAAACACTATCCAATTTGTTCTTTGGCCGATCGCCTCGAGCCAGCCGCTCTTGAAGTTTGGTTCCCGGCCCGCAATAGGAATAACCAGGCAAATGAAGCTCGAACGGGAGCTTGTTGATAGCTGTATTTAACACACCTGCACCCTGCAGAGTCCTCATTCGTAATGAAGCCCTGGGAGGGTGTAGAGTAGTATTTATAGAGATGCGTCAAGAGAAACAGAAACTCAAAATCCAAGTTTATAATTGCGATATGAAAACAGACAAGTCCCAAAGTAGCAAACATGGTCAACTTTTGCCTTCTACAATTCGAGCTTTAATATGTGGTCCGAGTAATTGTGGCAAAACCAATGTAATGATTAGTCTTTTGATTGATGAAAATGGTTTAAAATTTGAGAATGTGTACGTGTATTCCAAATCTCTGCAGCAAGACAAGTACGACTTTGTTCAACAGGCTATGAAACATTCCCGTTTAGGCTATTTCGGCTACAGCGATAATGATGAAGTTCTAGATCCTGTCAGCGCCCGACCTCACTCTGTATTCATATTTGATGACGTAGCATGTGAGAAGCAGGATAAAATACGTAATTATTTTTGTATGGGCCGACATCATGCAATTGATTCATTCTATTTATCGCAAACTTACTCGAAAATACCTAAACAGCTGGTTCGTGACAATGCCAATGTATTAATTTTATTTAAGCAGGATGACTTAAACTTGAAACATATCTACGATGATCACGTTAATACAGACATGACATTCGATGCATTTAAACATATTTGTTCCGAATGTTGGAAAGATAGGTATGGTTTCCTAGTAGTGGTGAAAGACAATGATATTGCTAAAGGTCGATATCGTAACAAGTTTGATACATATATCATACCCTAAGCCCTCGGGACTCAGTGTAACACTTGACGTCCTAGAAGTTAGATGTGTTAAGTCTCGAGAAACAGAGTCTGTTTAGTAGTTGTTTTAGCTGTTATCTAGCTGTTTTTCCCGAACAGGGTCTGTTTTTTAGCCGTGTTTTCCAGAACAGGGTCTGTTTTTTTAGCTGTTTTTTCCCGAACAGGGTCTGTTTTTAGCTGTTTTTCCCGAACAGGGTCTGTTTTTTAGCTGTTTTTCCAGAACAGGGCCTGTTTTTTCCAGAACGGGGTCTATTTTTAGTATGTCTACCCCCATGAGCCAGCTCGATCAAGACGTTAAACGTAGGATTATCCAAGCTGCACGAACAATAAGAAAGAAGTATTTAGCATTAAAGTTGGAGCGAGGCGAAGAAGATGAAGCTCTTAATAAATTCTTAATGCCTATTACCGATCCTCTGAATAAGCTTGTGAGTGCTTCCGCCACCACCACTGCAAAAGCTAAGAAACGTAAGATTAAAGTGGAAGAGAGTGTTGGTGTAAAACCCAAAGTTAAACCGTCCAAACCTCCTGTAAAATTTTTAACCGAGGAAACTCACTACGGAGATGTTGCTGCTGCTGCTGATGATGATGATGATGATGCTGTGTTTGAAGAACCAGCTCAGAATCCTGCGGAACACATAAGACAGAATTTTGAAGATTCTCTTCGAAAATCTGATGTGTTTGAGACTTTTATCGAGCAGTATCCGAAGATTGCTCAAGACTATCTGAAACTATATTGGTCGCACTCTGCCGAAATAGATGCTAACAGCCTGAAATATGATTTGGTGACTGATTCTTGGAGCTTAGGTTCAGAACCGGTTAATTTCTTAAAGAATGGTGATATTCAAGTTGGCCCCCTTACGTATAAAGGAACTCTGGGACTATACGATTTATTGTTTCTCAAGGTTCCTCAATTTAATACCGCTGCCGATGAAGAACAATATAAGGATATTTTAAAGCGAACAGATTTATACTTGAAAGACAATGGTCAGTTGAAAGGTAATAGATCCCACAAATACAATGCCATTGTGAAACCACTAATTTCGAAAGGTTCTACCAGTAAAATTCCTTCGCCCGGGGGTAGAATAGCGACCAGATCGAAGTCTGAGAAATCTGGATCTGTGAAATCTGGATCTGCCTTAATGGAATACAGCGAAAAACCCAAAGAATATGTCTACTACGATGACGTCAACGAGTTGGTTGATAGGTTAAAAAAGCTAGACGCTTCCAATCAGGTTGGCAACAATAATAACATGAACGAGATTTGGAGCATTTTGCATGAATTGGAACACCTTGGAGTAATTGAATTCTATAAATAAGTTTGTTAAAGCTGTTATGCCTTAGTACCGCAGTAATCATGAATAAGTTTGGACGTTCCTTGCCCACGTCGTCTAATCAGAAGAGAGTGAGAGTGTTGCAAGCACCCAACTTGATCACTCTTACAAAAGATGGTGATTATGATATTCGAGATCATCGGCTTTGTAACGTCAAATCGCCAGCAGATATCGCTGATGCAGTAAATAAAAAGTTTGTAGAGCGTATGCTAACTTCACTTTCTACTACCATTGATAGATCGCTGAATGATAAAATACAAGTATCCCACTTGGAGATGTTGAGACAAGTAACGGGGTTGGAACAAAAAGTAAACAACTCTATCGGTAGTATTGTAAAGCAAATGGAGGCATTTACAAAAACTAATAAGGATTATGTAGACTCGGTATCCGACCAACTTAAGCTGCTTGACAACAAATTAAAGAGCGAGACTTTAGTTTTGGATACCCACCTGGATCGCCTATCTACCCAATTCAAGGATCTCGAAAAACTCCTAAAAGTTTACACCAATCAGGCTATTCAAAATGCTCTCAGACCAGTCAGGACGGATGTGGGAAAGATTCGTGAAGAACTCTCCAAATTATTACAAACAGTTGATTTGCTAAAGAAAGGATCTTCCCGTCCACCAACTATCTAAAATTTAGACGTATATAATTCGATATCTTGCTGCAGAACCTCATTCTTTGAGAAATAATGGCCAAGGGCATTACGAAGGCTAGAGAACAAGTTGTTAAGGAACTACATAAACCCGCTAGAATCAAATTTAAACGTCGTAGATTTATCCAGTATGGTTTAGATGATACGTTTGCTTCCGATCTTGCTCAACTCGATCAGTACGCTCGTGAAAACAAGGGATTTAAATACATCTTGGTTTGTTATTGATTGTTTTTCCAAATTTCTCTGGACCAGACCTCTAAAGTCAAAAAATGCTCAGGATGTGACTAATGCCATGGATCATATACTCAAACAGTCTCGGAGGATTCCGAAAAAGCTGGTTACAGATAATGGGAAAGAGTATTACAACGCTAGCTTTCAAAGTCTTATGAAGAAGCATGGGATCCATCATTACAGTACCTTTAGTATTTTAAAGGCTTCTATTGCAGAACGAGTAATTCGAACGCTCAAAGAACAACTGTTTAAGTTGTTTACCTTGAATGGTAATCATAAATGGATCGACTTGTTGGAACAAGTTACAAATACTTACAACAACACGAAACATCACACAATCCGCATGAAACCGAAGGATGTTAGCAAGAGTAATGAGAAGAAAATATTGGACTCTGTTTATAGTCGTTTAAAGGTTGTGGCAAAGCAAAAATTCAAAGTTGGTGACATTGTTCGCATCAGTAAGGCTAAGCACGTGTTTGAAAAGGGTTATGTACCTAATTGGACCACTGAGTTGTTTAAAGTATCTCAGGTGAAGATTACCAATCCTACGACTTATTTGCTAGAGGATACAAGCGGGCAACCCATTAGTGGTGGATTCTATGAAGAAGAATTGCAAAAAACCAAACAATCTGATGTATTTCTTATTGAACAAGTTTTGCGTAAAAAGGGTAAAAAGATGTATGTCAAATGGCTTGGGTTTGATAAGTCTCATAACAGTTGGATAGATATGGCTAAGGATGTGGTTTAGGCCTGATCTTTGTACAAAAAGACGGCATTTTTTCCGGTTTTCATCAGTTGAAATCATGCCTTATTGCAAAGAGTGTGATACGGAAATTTTGTCTCGTAGTGCTCATAACCGTACCACAAAACATAAGCAGCAATGTAGTGAGAACTTGTACTCTCATGTAAAACTAGTTCGAACTGCTTTTAAACAACGGATACTAACTTACCATCTGACGAGTGACTTACATTCAACTGATGTCAAGCAATATTTAGGAAATCTAAAAGATACGGTTATTACTTTACTCACTGATCCTTTAAAGACTTACCCCCAGCTTAAAGTTAATATGGAGCTCTATGGTTGTTATCTGTTGGCATCCACACAAGAACAAGACATTAAATCGTTTAATACCAAATTTAGTGTTATTTCTCCCAACACTAATTTGGATGACTTTTACAGCGAATATCAGATGTCTCTAGTGAAAAAAGCTTCCGAATTCACCGAGATGGGAAGCGGATGGGCGTTATCCAGACTACTGTTTCTCGAACTTAACATCAATAAATGTGGAGTGGGGGTAGAGTTCTCTCTATAATACCATTACTACGTTAGCAGTCGTCGCTATTTTAGTGTGAGCCATGGCAAGTAAAAGTTGTACCGCTGCTGCTGCTCCTGCTGCTGCTGCTCCTGCTGCTGCTTCTGAGGTGCTGGAAGACGACGGCTATAGTTCCCAAAGCTCATCGCCCTATTGGACTTATTTAGACAGTATGATTCTCCGAAGTAATAGAGAAATTCGCAAGGAGAATAAACTCTTGGGCGAATTTTGCTATCCTGCTGGTAATTTTACCGTAATTGTGGGTCTCAGTGTTGCCCGGGGGATGATACCAAGTGTTAAACTAGTCCCCACAACGTCTGAACATGAGCCAGCCTCCCTCAGTCATTCTGATTGGATCGAGTTTTTGGAGATTATTGACAAGATGTTTGAAGTTATTGATGGAAGTGTGACAACAACGCTGATGTCGTCATCGGAAAATTTTACTGTATCCAGTGCTATTCTTTTAAACGAACGAATATTTCGACTCGGAAGCAATGATGTAACTTTAACGTTTTCTTGTAATGATATAAATTCTATTGTTAGCATTAAGAGTTTAATTAACTTTAGATTAGAATTAGTGAATCGTTTACAATTTAGAACCTATTATGATGATACTTTACAGTATGCCCAATGTTTTGCTGATATTAAGGAAAACTTTTTTGAAATTATTACCAATCTCTGTAATTTAAACCTGTTTGAACAAAGTTATTACATGTTGGAATTATTGCATTATACTCCGCAAAAATTGCTCGATGACTTTGATAAACTGTGCATGTATGCTGATGAGTCATAATAATAAATATTTTAAAGCTTTGGGTTCTTTTCTTTCACCCTTCCCTCTCCTTTCCCTCCGATAGTAAATATTTCTGCTGTTACTAATAAATACAACTCGATTCTAGCAGAGATTTCATAGTTGTTTCAACAATCGTTACATACAGTTCTAACCCATCGAGACCTGTCGTGACTTGTCTGTAGGCTGTTTAGAAGTTGGTTCAACACCACCGTTGTTATCTTTGAGTTTGGCTAGTGTACAAGATGTCTAAACAACGTCAGGACCGAACTCTTCATGTTAGTTCTCTGTTCTTAATACGGCTTTTCGCACTATCATTCGGTGGAATTATACACCTATGCGACATTATAAATCTCTATCATTCTAAGTTTTAAATCATTTTGACGCCAGTCATGGCTCTGTTAAGTTCATCCTTTATTCTGCTAGTTGCAGTAGTACACAACGTCTTCTACGTATGTCGACCTTTTAATGTTAAAAACGCCTCTGTTTTGTTCGATTTTGACGATTCTAGCGCTAGCAACCCATGGATTCCGATGGCTTTCAACCCTCAGATTACTGACCATCTGCCTGTATTCTCCGCAGCGATGCCTCTGTCAAACAGCAGCTCTTTTCGCTACAAGGTTCATTTTCTCTTTCATGACTCAACGATTGGCGAAACAGGTTAGATGACGTTCCTTAGCAAGTGCAAGAATGAGATCGCCTCTCCTGCAATTACTCCTACTACTAATTCTACACTAGCCCCATCTTTATCCGAAAATATGAACAGTATTTCTAGTCTCCTTGTATTCCTAGCAGTAACCTGTTTAATATTATTAACTAATTTCGTATATAAAGTTGTTAAATATCGTTATATATTGTGGTTAAATAAATAATTTTTCTACTTGTTGGTTTTATTATATATACTACGCAAAGATCATTGACAATGGACACTGCATTGCAGTGTTTTGGGGCTTTAGCAGTATTCTAAGTGATGGTTAAAACAGTTTAACCACTAGAAAGACTGATTCTTTTCAGCCATTAAGGCGTTGGACTTAATAAGCGACCGCTTACAAACGAGTTGGCCGATTGACTTTGGGTTTTTTCCAAACGATTTGTTATATCACGTTGAACACGTGATGTATGTTAAATATTAATTTTGGCGTTTGATAAGTGACAAATGACAGTTGGCATGTCTTAAATGACTGGTGTCAGTTGACATGCTTTTACGCATGCCTTATAAGGCCATTTTGAACACGTTACGTATATTAAATTTCTACTTGCAAACGTTGGTCCTTCTGGCTGCAAGTCTATATCCCATCAGCACAATATTTTATGTGAAGCCGATAGCCAGGTTGGTTAGGGCGCTGATATTCCAACATCGGTGTCCGGGTTCGAATCCTAGCATGTGCAAAAATGAAGAAAAAAGTTTTTGACGTCATATTCGTGAAATAATAATATTTTAAGGAATAGTACTACAGTCCGATGCAGTTAGGCCCCAAATAGATAGTGCCCAAGTAGTTGATGCCCAAGTAGTTAAAGCCCCCAAGTAGTTAAAGCCCCAAGTAGTTAAGGCCCAAAGTAGTTAGCGCCCAAGAGTGTGACAGATGACGTATGACAGTTGACGTTTGACAGTTGACATATGACAGTTGACAGATGACGTATGACAGATGACAGTTGACGTATGACAGATGACAGTTGACAGTTGACAGTTGACAGATGACAGATGACAGGTGACAGATGACAGGTGACAGGTGACAGATGACGTATGACAGGTGACGTATGCGCGCGCAGGTTGGGTTTGATGCTGACGCATGCGGTATGGTTGGGTTTGATACCGGCGCATGCGGTATGGCTGGTTGGGTTTGACGTCATAGATCACAAGATAAAATCCCACCGGTGGACGGTGGATGCAGAAGGAATCAACTATACCTACTTTTGTTGTTAATGAAATATGGGAGTGTGACTTTAAAAAGCAATTAAAAGATAATTTGGAAATTAAGGCCTACACCGAGACACATCCTCTTTTAACACTTTTGCCTTTAAACTCGAGAGATGCTTTCTACGGAGGGCGTACGGGTAATACTCATACTTATTACAAGGCTAAAGAAGCAGAAAAGATTAAATACGTGGATGTTTGTTCCCTGTACCCCTGGGTGTGTAAGTACGGAAAATTTCCAGTTGCATATCCTCAAGTTTTCGTAGGGGAGGAATGTCACAGTTTGGATTTGAACAATATCAGCGGCTTAATTAAATGTAAAATTTTACCTCCTCAAGATCTCTACCACCCAGTTCTCCCCGTTAAAATGAATAGTAAATTGATGTTTATTCTTTGTCGAACCTGCGGTGAAGACATGACTACAAACGAGTGCAATCATACTGATGAAGAAAGAACGTTAGAGGGAACATGGGTTCTAGACGAGGTACTTAAAGCTGTTGTGAAGGGATACAATATAACCGAAATACAAGAAATATGGAAATATGATGTTCTGGCATTTAATAAGGAGACTGGTGAAGATGGCTTGTTCACAGGAATGATGAACAAATTTATTCAAATAAAGCAGGAAGCATCCGGCTGGCCCAAAGAGTGTACGACCGAGGAAGAGAATGTAGAAAAGGTAACGTATTTTCAGCGTTATGATTAGGATAATATCTTAGTGTTTTTTTTGTTCACATTAGATATCCAGAGAGAAGGCAATCTTTCCCAGATATATTTGCCCGCCTTAAATCAAATTTAGTAGAGCATGGATCATTTTATCCAGCCCCGTCCTAAGGCATACACCAAACAAGATAGAGATATAAAAGAAATAAACGTATTGGATGATGTAGAAGCGACGCCTTCATCTTCTTGCAAGCGAATAGAGGAAGCAACTGGTGTATCCAAGTCTAATGCTTAAAGAATTTTGCAAAAATATAAGTATCACCCCTATAAATTCCACATACTTAGTTCAACATTTGCACCCCGGTGATGCCGAGCGCCGAATGTTGTTTTGTCAATGGTATTTACAACAAATCAATACTGATGAATATTTTGGCAGACTCGTTATCTGGTCCGATGAATCTTATTTTTCAAGTGCGGGAATTTTCAATCGCCATAATACAAGGAATTGGTCCATAGAAAATCACCATTTGATTTTTGAGAGGGCACAACAAGGACGCTTTGGGGTTGGGGTCTCGTGTTTCATTTTTGGAAGAAGCATAGTCTACAGAATTTTTGAAGGAGGTCTCACAGCGCGTCGGTACCGAGAAATCCTTGAGGAAGTTATTCCAGAATTGATGGAAAATGTTCCTTTGGCCCTTTATAATGCCGTTTATCTTCAACAAAACTGTGCCCCAAGCCACAACTCTGCGCTTTTAAGGGCATTTTTAGACGATAACTTTCCTCAAAGATGGATTGGTACCTACGGACCTGTAAGATGGCCCGCTCGATCTCCGGATCTTTCAGTTTTGAATTTTTTCTTATGGGGTTTCATGCAAAATAAAATTTATAAAACACAATATCAGTCTGTAGCGGATCTTCGTGCGGCAATCGATTTAACGTTATTTGGAAAGAAAGCCTATGATTCGTTTGAACGCTATTAGAAGAATAACGAAAATGTGCCAATTTTGCGTACGGGAAAATGGCCATCATTTTGAAAACCACTTTTAAAAACTCTTTGCTTTTTCAGAATTCTGTTTCTCTTTTGTTTTTCTTAACTTAAGTTTTAAGTAAGATAGGTAATTATTGTTTTGTTTTGAGAAAAATTCAATAATTTTATCATAATTAAGTTAAAATGCTGTAATAAATAATTAAGACTTGAGAATTAAAAATATATTTTAAATTAAGTTTGAAAGTATAATAATTACTTACATCGATTTTGTTTTTAGTAAATTTTAGCCATAGCCAACTACTTACTGATTGGACACAAAAGAAAATATTAGAAAACCTTAAATTCTGAGCTTGTTTTTAAAAATAATTCTATACAATTGTATATTTTTGGAAAGCCCACCTTATGCCTAATAAATATGAAAAATAATATACAGAGTGTTCCATTTAAAAGAACATATGTTTGCTTCATACCTAAAAAACGGAAAGTATTAGAAAAAACCGACTACGCCACTGGATTCTACGGAAAAATTCTATAAAAATACGTTTTAACATCTTCGATAAGTTTAAAAGTAACTCAGATACGGGGGGTGCCTCAAACGTTACACTTTTCGATTCTACCCTGTATCTCAAAAATCAAAAGGGCTATGAAAATTCTGCTGGCGCTATCTTTAATTTCACAAAAAAGTAGCACACTGTCACGAAAACCGCAACCATCTATCTTTAAAAATAAGGGAGATACCCCGCAAAAGTGCCGAATGCCGAAAATGGGATACCCTGTACAGGTCACATGTGCCTTCTGAACTCAACCCTGCAGATTGTGGCAGTAGAGGCATGTTTCTCTCAGAGTTCAGGAATTTTTCCCTCTGGTGGGGTGAACCAGATCCTCTACGTCATAATCAAAATGACTGGAATTTTTTTGAATTTTTGGTAAATAAATTTACCGACGTTTCCAATGAACAAAAAAATTTTACTGTCACTACATTTGTTTCTTTAAATTTTATTGATTTTCTTTTCGATAAATTTAGTTCTCTTTCTAAGATCAAGCGAATAATTGCATATACTTTAAGAGCCGTAACTATGTTTAAGAATTGCAAACAAAAAAATAATATACACTATCCGCCACATCTGACTCTTCTGGAATTGCACAATACATTGCTATTTCTTATAAAATATACTCAATTGACATAAATACTTCGCTTCAGAAATAGTTTTATTAAAAAATAACAAGCCTCTATCAAAATATTTACAAAAATAAACCCATTTATTACAGAGATGGGTATGTACGGGTAGGTGGCCGTCTATTTCATTTTCATTTGCCTTAAACAAGTTTCTTTTACTTTTGCCTGCAAGTGCAAAATTTGCTTACTTATTTATACATGCATACTTACATTCTGGTATGCAGACCACTCAGTATTTATTTTTTCAAAATTTCTGGGTCATATCTGCTGAAAGGTCTATCCGAAAAGTTATACACAAATGCCATACGTGCTGGAGGATAAACCCTAAACCCTATCAACCTCCTATGGGCGATTTGCCTAAATTTTGAGTTTCTTCGGATCGTGGCACCAACTTTATCGGTGGAGACAAATATTTACGCCCAATATTTGAAGATTCTGCTAAAAGCGAGGCAATAATTTGGCATTTTAACCCCCCCTCTGCCCCATCGATGGGAGGCTAACATCAAATCGGTTAAGTCTCACTTGATAAGAGTAGTGGGTTCGCAAGTGCTAAAATACGAAAAACGTAATACAGTATTTGTCCAAATAGAAGCTGTTCTCAATTCGAGACCCCTGTGTCCAATAAGTTCAGATCCCTCCGATCTGGCGGTCCTTACTCCAGGCCATTTTTTAACATTAAAGCCGCTTACTGCTTTACCCGATCCCGACACTGTAAGTTTACAAATAAATCGCCTTACAAGGTGGCAACTTTTGCAAAAGATGCACCGTGATTTTTGGAATCACTGGCACAGGGAGTACCTTCACACTTTGAAGCAAAGAGCCAAATGGCATGATCCAATTAATCCGGTTGTGTCAGATATATGTATGGTTGTTATAAAAGATGAAAATTTTAATCCATTAAATTGGGTATTAGGTAGAATTGTGGAGGTATTCCCTGGTCACGATGGGATACTTCGGGTTGCGACGGTGAGGACGGCTAAGGGTACTCTCAAGAGACCTTTGACCAAACTGTGTCCCTTACCCTAAATTAAACTTATATTTTCTCTATGAAAACCCATACGTTTTCATGGGGGTGGGGATGTTTCGTCCTCGATTACGCTGTAAATATTAATTTGTGTGTGTTTGTACAGTTAATTATATTCTTTTCTAAAATTTGCTTCATAAATGAATTCATTTTCTAAAACTAAAATATATTTAGATAATTACCCAAAATTTTGTGTCTCCTCGCATTTAAAATTACGAGATTTCATAAATTTGCTAATCGTTTATGCTTTTAAAATTATACATACTTTCTCGACCTGCCTACTATACCTTCCCATTTCCTGCTTTCCTACTATTTTACCGTCCTTCGTACCTACTCGCTCCCGGTAGCACGACAACGTGTGGAATGCGACGACGCAGGAAGGAAATAGCCCGACCGCAAAGAGAGAGAGAGAGAGAGAGAGAGAGAGAGAGAGAGAGAGAGAGAGAGAGAGAGAGAGAGAGAAAGAGAGAGAGAGAGAAAGAGAGAGAGAGCGAGAGAGAGAGAGAGAGAGAGAGAGAAGCGCAGAGGAACCGAATCTTGAATGTAGATAGTGCGTTCGGGGTGCTGCCAAATTTCCCGCTTTTTTACTCTCTTCCCTGATATTTACCTAGGGTAAGTCGAATTGCTATCCATAAATACCTAAAATAAAAGATGCAAATAATGTTAAAGATTTTAGACCAATAAATACTTTGCCATGCATGGAAAAAGTTTTGGAGGCAGCAGTGTATGATCAGGTGTATAGATATTTCAATGACAATGATTTATTCATGACATATCAATCAGCTTTCCTTAAGAATCATTCATGTGAAACCACAATACAGTTGACAGTAACAACTTGGAAAAGATTGATTGATCAGGGTAAATACGTGGTTGCCATTTTTGTGGACTTTAGACGAGCTTTCGAAACTATCGATAGAAACATTCTGTTAGATAAACTTTCTTATTTTGGCATAAAGGGTACGGCGTTTCAGTGGTTTAAGGAATATCTCACAAATCGAACACAAACTGTAAGACTTAGTAAATCAGAATCAGATCATTTAATGAATGAAATGGGTGTGCCCCAAGGAAGTAAAATTGGTCCACTCTTATTTGTCATTTACTTGTATGATATTAAATTTATTGAAGGGCTGGAATTTATAAATTTGTTTGCTGATGATACACTTTTATCTTTTAGTGGAGATAACTTAGAATGTGTTATGCATAAACCACAAAATGTAATTAATATCTTTAAAGATTATTTGAATATAAATAAATTAGCAGTAAATGTTTCCAAAACAAAAGCCATGGTGGTCACTACACAATTTAAGCTAAAACAAATTCAACCAGAGCAACTTAACTTACACATTAATGGGGAGCCATTGCAATGGGTTAATGATATAAAATATTTGGGTTTCATGATTGATAGTACATTGAGTTTCAAAAGTCACTTTGATTATGTAAAGAAAAAGATATCAAAAAAACTATTCTTCTTTTCAAGAATATCAAGAAATATATCACTTTTTGCAAGAATAAATGTGTTTAGAACATTAATACAACCCCACTTCGACTATTGTGCTAGCCTCTTGTGTTTATTGGACCAGAACTCATGTCAGTCTTTGCAAGTCTTGTTTAATCGTGGTATGAGAGTGATATTGAGATGTAACAGATATGCGCCCATTCATCTGATGCTTGAATGTCTGAATTGGTTAACATTAAAGAAACGATGGTACTATCTCGCAATGACTTTTATATACAAAATAATTAGTGGTAACGCACCCATATACTTTAATGAATTTATTGTATATAATAATCAGATACATAACTATTCAACTAGAAGTAGTGCTCAACTATATGTGAGAAGAACTAGCTTAAAAAGGTCTATGAAGTCGCTGTTTCATAACGGTATAATAGAATATAATAGATTGCCCAAGGAGATCAAACAATCAACATCCGAATTGGACAGTTTAAATCAAGATTAATGCGATACATAAAAAGTTAGTTTCAAGCATAATTTAATTTTTCTTATATTTTGATGTCCTCATTTGTCTCTTATCTTGTCTCGTGTGCCTGAGCGTGTCTAGTTGAGTGAGGGTGACCTAACCCTGCATTTTTGGTTGTATTGTATTATGTTTGTTTCATATTTGTAAGTGTTAGCGAACTAATTCCTTGTGAATTTTGTATTTTGACTGAATACTGTATTGACTTTAGATTATTATTATATTAGGATTTCCTACTTGAATAAATAAATAAATAAAATAAAATAAATTTCATATTCTGATTTTGTTTACGTTACAAAACATTACCGGACAGGAAGGGTGCTTTCTGTCCATGAGGAAGTCTGAATAAGAGATCTGCGTATCAGCGTAACCTAAGAATTTACAGTCTTTATAAGGGTGGCTAACAAAGCCTCTACAACCCTTATCATGAAAATTGTCCACATAGTTCCAGAGATATTTATATTTTCAGCATTTGGTCGCCATTTTTCAAAATGGTGGCCAAATGACACCATTACAAAAGTGGCTCCCATGCCAAATTTAATCCTTAGCATGTCGAGGATTAGCTGAAATCATAAAAAGGTCCCCTCAAAAAGCGCACTGACTTTGGTATTTCGACCGGACTGTCAAAAAGATGCAGGAAAAACAGTCTGAATAGACATTATTCAAGTGGATCGTTTTCAAACCAGAAAATAAGAAAAATTATTGGTGTTGATGCCGAGAAAAAAAGCCGAGAGATAAGCATACGACAGAAGAAAAAATAATGTAAATTGCGAAACTAGTGTTGAACAAAAAAGAAGTGATATACAGAGTGCAACAAATATTTTTAGTGAACAAAGTCAAGTGGCCGAAGATGATTTATTCATGCCCAAACGTAATATTTTAAGACCACCACCATCAATGAAAGAATATGTGAACAATGAAACTGAAGTGTTCAGTGCACCAAAATCCCACTGAAAACGCTCCGATCTGAGTTAGTGAGTTAAGCCCTGAAAGTCAAGAGTTTAGAAATATTCCAAAGATAAATGATGCTGCATGGTATGGAATACTTAAACAGCATGGGCAATTTTAGTGAAAACATGCAAACAAATGCTGACGTAGCACAACAATCAACAACTTATATGTTAGAAGTAGCTTGGGTTTGATGTATCAACCAAGGACAAGAGAAAAATACGTGATGCAGTATTTATTTTGCACAAAGTAAATACTAAAATTGCTTATAAGATAGGACAAGTTGAAAAAGAAAATGTAGAGCTAACCTTTCAATCAACAAACAAAAAAGCTAAAGAAGTTAAACTACTGGACACCACAAATAAACACCAAATACAGAAAATGAATACTATTAATAATGTAACACATACAGAAAAAACATATAGTAGTATAGCAAAACGAAATAAAACGGACAAAACACAAAATGAAAAATTGACTACACTATCAAAAACAGAAAAGGTTTAAACCATAGTAAAAATAAGAGATGAAAACGACTCAAACAAAGTTTTTACAGCACTGAAACAAGTCCTGAACGGCAACACAAATAGTTCACAAACATTTAAAAGTGTGAAAAAACTACAAGAAGGTGACGTCTGGGTAGACTATCAAACTATCAAAATAAAGAACAATAAAAAAACTTAAGGAAGTACTAAAATCTGACAATAGTTTTGAAATTAAAGAAGTACAAAATACTGATCCAACGCTAAATGTTTACTGGTACTGAAAAAGGATACAAATCGAAAGAATTTAATTCTACTTTACTTGAGGAAAATCCCGAAATACAAAAAAAGCTCGGAGCTGATATCGGCATGAAAATAAAATTTATTACAAAAAAGGATTGCAGAAATAAATGCAAGGAAAATTGGATATTTCAGACAAATCCCATAATATTGAAGTGGCTGATAAAAATTGGTTGTAAAAAAACGTTCACTTTGATTCGACTAAAGTATATGTACAAGCGTACCTAAATATTGCTATGTGATATAAGTGTTGTTTATTTGGACACGCTTCAAAATATTGTAAAGGCGAAATCTGTTGTCACAAATGTGGTGGAAATCATGAAGGTAAACAATGCCTAGAAGAAATGGATTTTCCAAACTGCATACTATTTTGCACAGCTGAAAGAGTAAACACAATATTTTATTAGAAAAAAATACAAAACTATTGAAAGTGAACTCAGTAATATTAAATTATTAGTCTTCTTCGACAACTTTGTCTTCAAATGACAAGTCTAGCCGCGCTTAAAATAACGCAAGTGAGACTTATACTATCATACACTAGTTTTAACATTGGGTATGATAGTACAAGTAGACTTGTTCTTTTTTTCCCGCTCGATTAAAGAAGGTTTTTAGACTTATACTAATTTAACTTTTTTTATAGCTTTTAGCATTGAAATGGATTTATACTACTTTGCCCAAAGGAACTAGTCATAGTTATAATATAATATGTGGGGCACTTAACTCATTTCTTAAAAAAATTGACTTATACTATTTTTTCCGCGCATCAGCCAATTTAACATGGCTAAAGAGTAACATTCATTTGGTAAATTTAACTGAAATTACAAAATCTGAAGTATATTTATTAAATAGGTAATGCGAAAACTCTCGCTGCTGTCCTTGAAACACGAGACATCACCGTTGTCGAGGCAACATTTTATCATCGCTACTGTCGGGTAGCGGCGTAACTCGCGTCTACGTACACCAAAAGTGGCAAGCTTTGGATATGCTCATTGGTTATATCTGACCGGTTATTTCTTTGCCGATTAAATTTGGCATCAACGCTAAGATAAGTATTGCGCGCGAAATGTAAGGTTTACTTGGGTTATGTAATCGGTTGCATTTTTAGTTTCTTTATTCATTGGGTTGCATAGTCCTTGTTGGAGAGTTGAATCCTTTGAAGAATTAGATGTATTAAAAAAATGTATTGCATCTATAGATCCGATATTGGATGCTGTTAAAAATCAGAAAAAATCACAAACTACCATATTAATGGAAACAGCGAAAATTCCTCACAATAAAAACATATCCCAACAGAGACGCCTTTATCGGACAAAAAAGACTAAAAATATAAAGAAGACATTTTTAGAACCTGGTTGTTCTAATTCAACTGCTGTAGCTCTAATGAATCCAACTGTGGGGAAATCTACAAATGAGCTCAACATATAACATTAATTATGAAATATTATTTGTATAGAAAATAAGATAATTTTAACGACAGGAGACTTTAGTATAGAGGTGAAACATATAATAGGTACCTACTTCCCTTATTTCAAAGTGGTTTCCTTATTATGTAAATAGACATGTAGGCATAAATAAAAATGAAAAATTAAAAAGTGATAGGTGTTCTATATTCTTTATACATAATATGTACATAAGTACATAATATTTATATAATCAGATTATTTTAAAATTAATTTTTATAACCCCTATAGGCGGTTTTCAATTTTAATACATTCTCAAGTATCACCAAACGTAGCTCCTTCCCGCATATCTAATTTTAAAAGGACCTATTTTAATAAATATTTAATACGTTTGTCACACTCTAGGTCTGGGCTCTAGGTCCCTAGCCAGTGTCTATTTTTTGGTTATAGGGGGTCCTAGGCCTGTTACGCAGTCCGGGCCCCTCACGACTTCAGAAAGTGATTTTTCCTTATAAGTTACGCACTACGCAATACTTTTTTATATAAAAAATATGGTTCTAAGGCTGTTCTGCTTTATCTTGTCATCTTTTTATTTTGAAAAGATAAATCACTTGGAACATTAGTAAACCTTACTTATTATCTTTTTATATTCAAGTTATAAAACGCATAGAAAATAAAAATACCACCATAGATAATACCAGAGCTTTTAAATTTTAATTTGTCGCTGTTTATCTACACGCTCAAAAGAGTACAACAGTCGTTTCCGATTTGCGCTGTTGCCAATATAATTACGAGAAGAAAACTGTGAAGAGGATTTTGTTAAATGCGCACGTCCGAAGCTCGCCACTTTGGTGTACGTAGACGCGAGTAGCGGCGTAAGGGGAATACAAGCATCCGTGTAGAGAGCTCCAAATCGGTAAGATTGGAACCTCGCATCAAGAGGGCGCGATATTTTGCGAGTTCGACCCATAGAGAACATATATAGTAGAGAAATAATGTCAATTACGAATGCGGCAAATTTACCGAGCTGAATCCGTAAACAAAGACGGTCCTCTGGGGGCTTGCGCATTGTCGAATGTTTGCCTTGTGATAGACAGGACCGTACTTCAAAATTTATTTCACATGACGTGAATCTTTTATCGAGTAATAAATGCTAAATATATTACTTGTAATTATTCTTTTTATTAATGATAAAAATGTAACCATTAGTGAGATTTTAACAAAAAGTGTATAGTTTGTTGGCTTAAATCTGAGTTTTCCTGCTATACAAAACTGTCGATAATTCCTCGAAAATAGTTCAGTTTATATATATATATATATATATATATATATATATATATATATATATATATATATATATATATATATATATATATATATATATATATATGTAAGTATATATCTATATATATATATATATATATATATATATATATATATATATATATATATATATATATATATATATATACAGTGCGTCTCTTTAATGCCCCCCCTCTTAATTTTTTAAACGTTACATTTACAAAATTGAAAGTTGAAATAAAATATAAACATAGTATTCTAAACAATAGAAATAAAATATGCAACTGTGTTAAGAAGTAAAATAGTAAATCAAAAAAAATTACATGTGTATATTTTATTGGATTGGCATCCCATCCTGTATAATTATTGAACAAACCAAGTTCTAGGTAAGATGTAAATATTTTTACACCTATTTACAGTGTGTGCACTTGATACTTTGCTGAAAGCGCTACTACTTACGGCCCCATGTCAATCTAATCCACCGATATCTTAGCGATCCTTTGGCGAAAGCGCTTTTTTCTTTCGCCATCCTTTTAAAATACTCCCCTCTACCCTAATCCACTAGTATTTTTAGTGCCCCTTTGACGAAAGCGCAAATATGCCTTTTGGACACACCCTTCTAATCCACTGATATCTTAGCGATCCTTTGGCGAAAGCGCTTTTTTCTTTCGCCATCCCTTTTAAAATACTCCCCCTCTACCCTAATCCACTAGTATTTTTAGTGCCCCTTTGGCGAAAGCGCAAATATGCCTTTTGGTCACACTCACCCTTATGCAATATAGGGGAAGG